>VXBC01000927.1:1151043-1226322 GCA_013399945.1 Ploceus nigricollis | reverse complement strand
TGCAGAATGGTGCAAAGTATTATAAAAAGTATTGTGACACAGTCACCTCTTTTCAGTTATTCATAACTGTGGAGTTAGTTGAATTGCTACTTTTGCTAAGAATTTCCATAAGTTTGTGGTCAAATTTTCTTTCTATGTACAGGGACATGCCACATGCATTTCCATATCTATACAACAATAAAACTGGCCTTCAACAGCTGACAAACATACTAAAAAATGGTAAGCATATATATATAAAATAAAACTCAAGTATCAACAGAAACATAANAAAAAGAGAGGGAGGAGGGAAAAAAAGAGGAATCTTATAAAGCCCTATGGTCATAATTGAACTGTGGCAAAGGAGAGAGACATAAAACCAAGAAACAAAAGAATGCACAGAATCTCATCATATACATAATTTATTACTCATAATCTAGCTTTAACCCTTAGCTACCTCTAGAATAATATCAAATTGAAGGATTAAATTAGAAAGAAAGTTGATACATGTCAACAATACTTTCCAGGGACAGGCACTTTATCATCCATTAATTAGTTGTACCTGCCTTTGCAGAAATAGCCGACAGTGGACTATGAAAATTTAAAATGCTTTTTGAAGTTAAAAAACTTGGTTGATTTTATCATTCATAATGCATTTAGTGAAAAATGTTGTGTGACTATTAAAAAAAGTGTCCTCTTTTCATGACAGCGGCAACCCCTGGTCTAACATTCTTAAAAAAGTTTAAAAAAAGAAACCAAATCGAATCCAACACAAAACAAACTTCAATCTTTTTTTTCTTCCAAAGATCTCTTATTCTGACCAGTGTTTTTCAGTTTTTAAATATATGGTTGTTTTGGTACAAACAGGGCCACACCTGTCCCAGAGATACAGAGATTCTCACTTTTAGATGGGAGGCAACTTACTTGAAAGAATTTAGTTATTTTGCAAGGTTCTGTTTGTTCTTCAAACAGCAAAATGCTTAGGCATGTGCTAGGTGTGTAGGTAATCATGTTGACTATTGGCCACTGTGCTTTATCAAGTGCTTCAATTTGTTGGATAATTTTTTTAATTCTATGTATTCAAGTAAGTAATCTAGGTGACAAACCCCTTCTGAATTTAACTGATCTTAGCTAATCATAACCTGGGTAAGAACAGTGAATCCTTTATAGAATTTTTATTGAGCACTGGCAGTTGCACAGTATCCTGTCTTGCGCTTTTTAAAAATAAAATTACACAATGTAAATTTAATTATATTTAAACTATGTGAAATATATATACATATAGATTGATTCAGATGCCTGAAAATGGTCATTGAGTGGCTTTTGAGACACACTAGGGTACACAAACAGCCATATAGGGTTATGATATTTGACCTAGGATGTGCAAGAGAGCTGTGCCCTTCTGAAATAGCAACTAAAGACACACAAAAATGACCTAGGATTTCTGAAATAATGGTAGAGAAATTAAAGCAACTGAATGGCACCTCTGGTGTCTGCATTCAGATGATTCTGCTTTTTGAGCTTTATTAACTGTATTGGCTGACTATAATAGAAACTTAAATATATATGTTTTATAAGGGTCCCTCTACTGTAGATGCCTGTATTTGTGAATCTGAAGCAGTCTCCCGATCTGTTTGAAAATTGTTGGATTTTATATACACATATATATACATATACATACAATTTATTTCAGTATTTTACCTCCTTTCAGTCTTACTGGCTGCTTCAGAACAGAAAATTTTTTCATGAACCACACTCCTGCCCAGAAATCCAACTACCTGCTTCTTAGAAAGAATACCTAAATGTCATGTAGACACTCTCTTACAACCCCTACAATTGCATTCTACCTGTTTTCCACTATGGGAGATAGACTAGTACCCACTGTGGCTTCTGGTTTGCCTTTCTGCAGTTTCAATTTTTGAAAAAAGGTCAAAGAAAGGACTAGAAAGAATAGATGTCCCTGGAAAAATTCGGTATGATTTGTATTCAGTCTAACAGTCTTAACATAGACCAAAGTAAGTGCATTCAAATACCACCCCAAAAAAAACCCCAAAAAAAACCCAACCAAACAAACAAACAAAAAAACTAGGGAAAAAGAGCAGGTGGAGTGACAAATGTCAAAACCATGACAGGAGAAATAAGGATCAATACTGAGGCAGGCATGACAAGACCCCTGACTGGACAAATGAAATTGCTCTTGCCTGATAAGTAGTGGATTGAAGACAGGAAAATTGAGAAGAAAGAAAATATTGACCTAAAAACCAGATAGAAACAAGGCAATCAAAAATAAGCTTTGCCCATTTGTAATATGTGATAAGTGCAGCTAATGTGGACCCATATTAGTTCAGTTGGTGCTATGGTGTGTTGTTCTGCATCTGCTTGAGACTGTCATGGTAAACTACAGTGGCTTTTCAAAATCTTCGTGAGGGTGGCTTTTCACAGTTCCTTATAAACACTTCCTGGGGAGCTCACTGGGTGTTCCTTGGTCAGCTAATTCCTTTAAGAGGTGCTGAATGTCCCTTCAACCCACAGGTGTTGAGTTGGAGGAACCTGAAACTAGTGTGTAACCTGCATGTGTAACATCAAAACCATGATTGCTTTTGGTGGAAATGCAGGCAAGGTGAACAGTGGTTCACTCCAGTGTTTTTCTGGATATACATTGGTAGTATTAAGCTTGCTGGACATCTGGTTTGGAGGGGTTTTTTTAATATTCTTCTTATAAAGGACTTTAAATGTGGTTTGTAAAAATAATGAAAAAATGTGTTGCAATCTGAAAATGGGTGTAAGATGCAGATATGCCATCTATGGTGCCAAGGATATGACAGTCAGACCTAAAGATTAGGATTGTCTTTAAAAATCTTGAATTACATTTCTTTTAAAGAATATCATTATCGCTCAGAGATATTATCTTGAGCATTTTAAAAATCTGGAATGAGTGACACAGACTTATCAGTGGTTTTTAACTCTACTAAATTGAATAAAAACTGTCCAGATGAGGACAGTTGAGCTAATACTTGCAAATTTAACTCTGATCTCTGTTTACAGCTTCTTCATCAAGGATTCATAATTTTACTTGCTTATTTGTCTAATTTTTTTTGTATATACAATGTGCCTAATTTCTGTGAATGTCTCCGTGTAAGAGAAATTTTGGTGTTAAATTCACAGCAAATATAAAAGGAAATTCTGAATAGTTTTTATAAATGAATTCAACAATTATTTGTTCTGTATGATGACTCATGGCAAACTTGTAATTCTGCAAGGTCTGAGAAAGTCTGTTCCTAGACTTCATTCAGACCTCGTGTCCTTTGGATCTTCCTTTAGAAGTTTCTTTTTGCAATAGCAGTAAAAAAAGGCCCATTAATTGTTTAGCTTGACCAGTATGGGTGCAATATCATACACTTGACAAAAATAAAAAGACACATAGATCAAAACCAGCATTAAAAATTAGGCAAGGCTGAGAAATATCTGTAATTTAAGTAACTAGAGAATTGACATAAATATGCTTTCCATTCACTCTCAGATAAAAGATACTTTTCAGCTCACAACTATTAGAAATAAAATATTTTTGCGACTCTATCAAATTAATGTCTGGGCAGTGTTGTTCTTTATCAAGGCACTCTATTCTAAAGGAACCTTGTTTTGGGAGTCTTAAATTTCCTACACTTACCAAAGGTTCATCCTTGAAATGGAACTAGATTGGTTAAATTATTCCTCACTGACTCTTAACATAGTCTGAGTAACACCATTTCTAATCAGGGGGAACTGTCCTAGATCTTCTTCATATTTTAGTACCTCAATGCAGATGTACTGCATAGGACACACAAAACTGTTTCTTTCACACTGGCGGTGATCCAGTAATATGTGTCTAATGCCATTTCCAATGTCATAGGTCTGCTCCTCAGATGCTGATCCAGAATGATTTAGGTTTTTCATAGGTTCATGCCTAATTTCCAGTTTGGTGTTAAGGTTTTAGATAACTTAAAGCATTTAAACTGGCACCTGAATAGCTGCTTTTGCACCAACTTGCAAGTCCTTTGGGCTATCAAGCTACATTTTTCATCTTTTACTGTGTTATTCAGCACTGATACAAATACCAAACACTAGAAAGATATTAGGAAGAAAAAAGAATATATTGGTATAAGCAGTATGATTTTTCTGCATATATATGAGAAAACAGATAACACTACAGTCAAAGTACAATACATATCATAGCAATAGCTCATAAAATATATGATAAAAAGAAATTATGCTACAGTTTTGTTGGATCTGAATCAAACCAGTTTCTATTGATGTATTATCTAAATCAAAGTCACTACATTAAACAGAGAAAATTCCCATCATTTCAGGCCATTCTGAATGAAGTCAGCACTACAGGATAGAATCTAGTATTGCAGTTAGGTTAGCCTTCATTATCACCTGCTGTCTTTGTTACACATTGGAAAAAAACTGGATAAAATAGACAAAATTTAAGACAAATGTAGATATAGGATAATCTTCTTTTAATTCAATAATCTTTAGTTGAAGAGATCAACACAGTAACATTGAAGTCTGCACTAAGAATGCACAGTAGTTCAAATTTTAGCCCTCAGGGATGATTTTGACAGAAATCTTACTGACCTAGGACATATCAGGCTCCTGTGAAGCCTGGGTAGATAGCATTTGTAGATTGCAGTCTTGAATTTAGGCTTGGAAATAATATTTCAGGTTGTGTAAATCATCTACTATTAGAATTAAAATGCTGTTCTAGTGTTATGGATTCATCTAAGTCCTAGCAAGTCCAAACTTAAGCACATTAAAACTCCTGCTTCAGGAACTTTGTTTCTGGAGCACAAAGTTTATAATGATTATAGAGAGGCATGTGCTCCAAAATGTAGTTAACTTGGAATTTAAAAATCTCATCCTGAAATTATGTTATCATGCGTCCAGAATGGGGAGCCAGAAGTACAGCACTGAGAGTCTGTTCCTTTCAAAACTCCTGCCAAGATAAGAAGTGGTAGTGTCCAGATTTTCCAAAAAGACCTTCCAACTAGTTATGTTTAACTTGTGCAATACTTGTGTCAAGTCTTTGTTCCAAACGTGTTTCCAAATACTTCCAGAGCCTGGGGCATTTTGTTTAGCTGTAGTGTGTTGGGACATAGAACCAAACTGAAATAAACACAAAAATATATAATGATAAGAGGGGAAAAAAGTCTTCCAAGGGAATTTCAAGAAAATTTGAGTGGCAATTTGTTATTCAGTATATCACATGGAAAAGCTGCTTTGGTGCTGCTTTCCAATGCTTAACATATGCAATGATTTTTTCTTGAGTTGATAACTTTTATTTCTTCCTCTTTTATTTTGTCTTCTCTCAAGACATTTGATTATTGTGAATTCACCCTGTGTCCCCAAGAATTACATGAGTGTCTGAAGGGTTCTCAAGTGCCAGTTTGAAAGGATTAAAAAAAAAAAGTGAAGCAAGACCATCTCATAAATGTTCACAGAAACAAAGAGCTATCTTGGAATTAAACAAAAGAAAACAATAATAACAATTAAAGTGTGGAGTACACTGTTTGACTGCTAAATCAATCTCTGTCTAACAAAAAGGGCCAGCATTAATCATGTGACTTGGAGTACAGACCAGAAAAGTTTTGACAATGGTTGTCTATAGCTGTCAATATCTTATCTGTGTAGTATTGTTATCACAGTTGCTGTCTTTGCCACAATGTTACTTAACTCAAGGTTATTAGAACCTAGATCAAGTTTCTATTACATTAATAAAATGAAAATACAAAAAAAAATATACACCCCTGTAGAAAATTATCTAGCAAATTAGTTCCTTCAAACTGTAGTCTCAGGAGAAATATTTCACTCCAAGGCATAACTAAATAAACACCTGTTAACAGACTGCAGTTAATGCTAATACTTTAAAATTCACTGATAGCAGCCCTAAACAGTGCTCAGAGAATTGAGATGAAACAGATTTAAAAAAAAAAAAAAAAGGAATGGAATGGAAGTCTCGCAGCACAACTGAACTGATTAATTGCAGCTTTAGAGTTCTCTAATATGTATATCTGAAAGTTCATGTGACCAAATATGCCACCATATAAGGTTACTAAATCTGCATAAGCTTCTCATCATATCAGACCTTGGTACAGAACTTATTCTAAGTTCACTGCATCAGCAGCACTTACACCATTACCATCTGCCCACACAACACAAGATTAACTAGCACTCCTTTTCCTGTTTTAAACAGGAATTTGTGCTTTGCACCTTGATTAGGCTGTACCTTTTTTTTTTTTTCATTGCAAAACATTTTTATTATTTTCATTATTTTTCTTCATCTCCCCCCAGGAAATTTTTCATTGTTAATCACTCAGGGATATATTTTTTTCCCCAGAGGACATTCATTACTCTTTGTAATTCTTATTGTGATGTCCTTTTAATAAATGGTCTATTTTTCTACACCAACCCAGGGAACCTAATTATCCAAGTAATTGAAGCCTCTGTTCACTATTTTTGTTTTATGATGATAAATACACTAAGGACTGGAAAAGTGAGAATTTCCATTTCTGGGCATTTTTCCTCTTATTTTCTTTCCTGTATGTTATCCTTTTTTTTTTCCTGTTTTATGAACTTTTATTATGTATCATTTCCATATTTCATCATGAACTGTAACTACCACCCATAATATTGACTATAACCTTTAATATTACATAATTTTATCCCTATAAGTAGGTTTAAAATGTAATGTAATTTAATTTTAAACTAGTTTTCTGAAAGATAAGACAGAGACTATTTATACAAATATATACAAAACATTGTGGGAATACAATGGAGGTGAAAGATGAAACACTTCTAGAATATTTCTTAAAAGTAAACCTAATTAAACAAAATAATGTCATAATAATGCACACAGATCCTCAGAGGATCTATCTAAGAAGTATAGTTTACATGTGACCTTAACACATTAAAAATGTTCATATTTTTATTTAAAATACATATGAGTATGGGAAGTTTGTGTAATCATATACTATAAAAATACTTTAAAGAGATATTTCTACATGGTGTGTAAGGTAAAAATTATATAGATTATAATTGTTTGATGCTGATAGGAATGTGGATATGTGTTAGTGTGTGGGCAGCAATTTTCAAAAAATCTATTCAGCATTGTCCAGCCTACCGTGCTTAATTTCAAAATCTGACATTTTCATAATGTAAATTTTTTTTCACTTCTGTTTTATATTGTATGAATTCATACCCAACATAAAAGCTAACCCAGGCGCAATCATACTCACAGGATGGTAATAATACAGAGAATTGTTCTTAGTTGCCATTTCATCCTTTTATTTATTTTTCCATCATTAAAAGTGACACTTTCAGAGCCTTTCTGAGGTTATGAGAAGAAAAGACCATACTTAGTGATATCCATTCATCCCAGCATGTGAAGGAAAATGAAAAATCCAATATCCATAATCAGAATTAAGAAAATCTGGAAATTTAACTATAACATAGATTGAGAATCAGATTACTAAAAATTTACTATATTGCATATATTACATAAAGTTACATAAGGAGGCATATATTTTATAAAGAACTAATAGGAATGACAGAATTAAAGGTTATTTTACACTATGATTCAGTATCTGAAATGTCATTTAATTGAGACTAGTTCATGAATGAGGCAAATCTGTGTGAAACTCAGCTCAGACCAAACTTCGACAATACTGATGAGCTGACTAAAATACCTGGAAATGATTGCAGAAATTAGTGTCTAAGTTGATATACACATTCTCATTACTTGTGCTCCCATTTAAGACTTACTGCAGATCCCATCTGCTTGTGGATGGTCACACTTGAAAAGTCGGCTCTTCTTGGTCCCATGTCTGAGAGGATGTATTTTCTTCAATTAAAGTGTCACTAAGTCTGACAGAAGGGACATACCTGACTACAATTAGGAAAGGGAAACAAGTAACATACACCGGCTTGCTTTTTTTTTGGAATCTCTGTTTTAGGGCACATGAAAGCAGTGCTCTGGGAAGCATAGCAGAAGCTAGATTTATTCATCCACGTAAACACTGAATTAGGAATTGTTCTTACTGAAGGATTCTTTTAATATAAGTGAAGAACAATTTCCTTTCAAGAGACAAGGCAGATCTTGGATAGTCATTTTTACTGTTTGGATATTTTTAGCTGGATATCCTTAAGCTGATCACTACTGTGTGCTACACTGACTTCTATGTCACATGAGACACTGGAGAGTCCAAAACTAAATTAGAGCTAGACTCAAAACGGTGGATCAGTTAACCTCTGAAGTTAAGGCAATAAGTGAATGTCATAAGGAGGGGTGAGCCTGGGACTTGACTAATTTAAGTCTACCCATTCTCTTTAATATCTGTCTTACCTTTTCTGAGGAGCAGTTTTTTATCTAAGTAATGATTTTTCAATACATAGAAGTACCTGATTTGAAACTCTTCATTAAAATAAGAAACTGGGAGAACTGAAAAAAAACCCCTCTCAGTGCAATTGTAAAAACTGATGCCATATTTGATCTGAAGCAAAACAATAGGAAATGAATTTTTCTCTCACAAAAAAAAAAAAAAGAAACAAAAAACCCAAAAAGAAACAAAAAATTTCCAAGCAAGAAGAAAACTGAGCAGCTTAGACTTGAAGAGTTTAGAGTCATTTGAGATCCTGTAAAATATTCCCTTTGGCATCCAGCTGCTGCTCTAGAAGGCTTTGTGCATCCCACAATGACCTGTGCCATGTATTTCAAATCCTATGCAGATGTCCCAGATACTGTCAGTCACATAAAATGATTTTAGATGAGTATGCTTAGACTATTAAATGTAACCTCTAGTGTTGATTCTAGCATAAGCATCCAGACACCCTTTATTGCCATGGATTTTTACTTTCATTTAAAATTTCTAAATCAGCATGGAAGGTTGATATATTTTGACTGTTTTCTTTAAAACTGAGCTTAAAGATTATGAGCTTGTGGTGCCAAATTCAGTGAACTACAGATTCAGCCAGAAGAAATGGGTCTTTAATGACTGAGGTTTTGCCAAGACCTGATCAGTTTTTTCATGTTTCTTCAATGCATAGGAAAATGCACAAATCTAAAAGAACACATCAAACAGTTCTTCAAGGTTGTGTGATGTGTCATCATATCAACACATTTCTTAGTTCTTGTATCTGCTTATTCAGAAAATTTTCATTACCAAAGGAATGGAAAACTGATACTTTAAAATAAAAATATTGACCAGACTCAGGATTTTACTGAAAATGAATATAACAGTTAAATAAAGGAAATGCTGGGGGAAATGGCTCTTTGCTTCTCTGATGCTAGAGAAAAGACTTTTGTAAGGTCAATGCAAGCTAGTTCATCTAATTCCATGATTGATGCATGACTGTCCTGTAATGGTTTTGCTGTTTTCAGAACAGCTTAGCTTGTGAAAGATGACACACAGCCTCCCTTATTAGGAGTCTCCAGAGTCAGTTTAATGAAGGTGAAAGTATGTGTGTGCTGCAGTTGGGCAATTTTTTTTGCATTGCTGCTAAGAAGACAGAAAAACCTGAAAATTCTGTGTCAGTCCTTCAAAACAATAGTCACAGCTACAAGAAAATCAACATCTGTTGTGTGTTTTCCCTTTGTTTCTTCTAATCGATCCAGCAAATCTTTGCCAAACATTTGCACAGTGTGCCATAGAAATGTCACTTGAGGGTGAAAAAGACTGTCACTTTATAAGTAAATGTCATTTTGCAAGTAAATATCATTGAGTAGGGAAAGAAAAATGACACTAAGGAAAGAACCTCAATGGCTAAATGGCTGATGATACAAACAAGAAGCAGAGCACGTAATGAAGATTCCAGGTAATTTGTACCCCATCTGTCCAATGTCTTGATAGCAGTAGATGGTAAAGAAAGTGTTAGTCCTGGGTTCCCAAATAATCTCAACACTAGAGCTTCATCTTTCAACAAAAATCTGTAGCAGGCAACGTTTCACTCTTAGCCAACCATGGCAATTGAAATTATTCTCCTTTTCAATTCCTTCTTTTCCTATCAAATCTCAGTTTTCAAGTAATCTTTGCCTCTGTTAGAATCATATAATCATAGAATGTTTTGGCTTGGAAGGAACCTTCAAGAATATCTAGGTCTAATCCCACTGCCATGGGCAGGGACACCTTCCACTAGACCAGATCACTCAATATCCCTTCTAACCTGGCCTTGAACATTTTCAGGGACAGGGCATCCACAACTTCTCTGTTCCAGTGCCTCACCACACTCACAGTAACACATATCTTCCTAATATCTACCGCAAATTTCACAAAATCACATAATATGCAGAGTATGCTGAGCTGAAAGGGACCCACAAGGATTATCAAGTCCAACTCCTGTCCCTGCACAGGACCATCCCCTACAGTGGCAAGCAGCACCTCTGCATTCTTTCCATGTCACATGACCTTGCTTCCACTGGACATACACTATTCTTTTTTGCCTTGCTTCCAAGAGAAGATTCCTGTTCAGCCAAACTGGCCTTCTGCACACCTGCTTGACTTCCAATATTAGGGAATAGCCTGCTCCTGTGCTCTTAGGAGTTCCGGTAAACAGGTATGAGGGAAATAGAATGTATCACTGGAAAAGGAGTAGTTATCACATATACTGGGCATGCACAGGTGAGAAATGGGAGTGTATCAGCAGAGCCTGCAGAGAAAACTTGACCCTTACTCTCTTATGCTATAGTTTAGGTCTTCAAAGCAAACACACACAAAAAAAACTTTTTACTGCTACACTGTGTAACCTTTGTTAACTGCCAAATCAAGAACATCACCTGAGAACAATTCAAATTGATTCAAATGCAATGTACATGCATGCAATGCAGAAAATTATTCTTGTCTACAATTTCAGCCCTAAGCTCACACAGCACTTGAAGTATGCCATTATGCCAGTTTGAGATCTACCCATATGGCTTCATCTATCTGCACAGGATAAAATGTTTATTGAGGAATAGAAACATACAAAATGAAAGGGAAGAAAAAGCCCATATTATTGTCTTCTTCTGATAGCAACATAATGTTAAATGAACACTGCCAGAAAACAAATTTATTATCAATATTTATGATTAAAAAATTCTGAAGACAATCAGAAAACCAAAATTTAATATGGCAAATTTTCTTGAACTACTGTTGTAATTTTTAACAGAATTAAAAGCTGGAAACTTGGCTTCAATCAACAAAATTAATATTATCAAAGAGTTTTCATAGGGATTTTGAGTTTCTGCTCAGGCCAGGAATAGACATCTAAAAAAATATTAATATTGTTCCTTAATTTTCTATGTTTTTATGACTTTAAATGGACTGGCAGGCATTTCATTCTATCTGTGGATTACTTTTGATACCGTGTATAGGTGGAGAAGTTCTCAATATATGGTGTTGGTCATCCAAGTTTTCCTCTGTCTTTTACTGTAAAATCTGAATTTAGTAAGTAGTGCTACCATATTGTAGTAAACACTTGAACACTTATTCAGACTGTCTTTCTGACACAAAACACAAAGCTCATTTGACACAATATCTTCATAGAGGAAGCTCATAAAATTCATAAAGTTATCTTATTAGTTAATCAGTCAAATACCTTAGAGACTGTGAAAAAAACAAACCAAACCAAATGAAACCAAACCAAACCAACAAAAAAAAACAAACCAAAGCAAAAAACACACACAAAAAACCCCAAAAACCCAAAAAAGAAAAACCACAAAAAAACTCACAAAAACAAAACCACAAAAAACCCCAAACAAACAAACAAACAAACCAAAACCCACACAAAACATCCCCAATCAAATATTCATGCAGTAGTGAAAAAACACTAAGTAAAGACACTAAGCCAGCACCTTAAGTGAAGCTTATTGGCCCAGATGGACTGTTTTCATGAGATTGATCAAGCTGTGTCAAAGTCTTAGAATACTGTTGTAGAACTCAAGCTGACCTTTGGACATATCTGCTCCCAATGATCATTCATTTGTACAGAATTTCAAGTGACATACCAGCACATTTTTTCTTCAGTGACTGCCCTATGTTGTTAATGGAAATGATGCTTCAGCACCCATCTGTAACTATCTGTGCAAAATTTCTTTGGTAAGCAACTAGTTCAGCTGTTCCAATAAAGCTTCCAACTTGATTCAGAATTGAATTTTATAGTGCTGGCATTGGTGTGCGTGTGTGTGTGTACATGTACATGTGCTTCTGTGCATGGTTAAAGGACTGTGGACTGTTCCTGTAAGGAATATAGGAATATGTATTTTCTAAAGAGGGATGCAAGGGTAGAGATGGAGTTATATCAAATTTCTTTTTTTTTTTTTTATTATGAAGAGACCTTTTATTAGCATACTAATTCTGCAAAAAGAGAAAAATATTTTAATTGAATACTTAAGTCACTTTATCCCTGTGGTGTATGCAATGATAATAAAGTAATACTAAATAGGCTTGTAGATGCAAACACATTTTCAATAGGTAAGCCAGACTTCAAAAAGATCTCTGACACACAAATAATTGAAAAATAGGTCATGCATAAGAATTTAGGAGTGGCTGTGGCTTAACCCTGGTAGGCCCACACACTCAGTTCTTTGCACTGGGATGGCACAAAGAATTGGAAGTGCAAAAGCAAAAACACTCATGTGTCAAGATAAAAATGGTTTAATAAATGAAGCAAAACCATCTGTGCAAGCAAAGGGATATAAGGATTTCAGTCATCACTTCCCATGAGCAGGCAGATGTTCAGCTATCTCTAGGAAAGCAGGGCTTCATCACATGCAGCGGTGACTTGGTAAGACAAATGTCATAAATCTGAATGTGCTCCCTTCCTATTCCTTTCCCCAGATTTTATTGCTGGTCACAACCATGAATGGCACTGGATATCACCTGGGGTGAGCTGCCCCAGCTGTGTCTCCGCACAATCTGTTTTCCACCCCTGCCTAGTTACTGGTGGGGAAGTTTGAGATAGAAAAGACCTTGATGCTGAGTAAGCACTGCCTAGCAATACCTAAAATATATCTGGATTTTTCAATCCTGTTTTTATCCTAGATCCAAAACCTAGCTCCATACTATGACAAAAATTGATCACAGACAAAACTGAGACTAAAGTTAGTTTTATGGATTCATTTCTGCTTTACAAGTTTCTGACTAAAGTTTTAAAGTAAAACATTGGTGTAAATCCCCAGCACCCAGCACTAGAAATCAAATTAGATACCTTCTTGGAAGAGAAGGAGTAGTTCTGTGGTTTTTATTCTGTGAACAGAAAGAAAAATAGACAGAAAAGTAAAAGATAATCACTCTATCTAATAGAGTTGAAACTCAGCCACAATTGAGAACTTTCTAACTTCCTTGCTCTAGTGGACAGAGGAAAACAAGAACTCATAAGGGTGATTTACGCTGTCTTCAGAGAAGTGTCATAGAGGATGAATCATTTGGCCTGAGTTCTCTTCATAATCAGTAAGGGGATAAAAAGAAGTGTCCATAAAAAATTTATCATTGTACCTTAATGTAAGTACCTGAGATAGCTGAAGTAACTTCTGCTCTGACAGAAATTATATCTCTGCATTGTTTATTACTGCAGCTAAAACAATGAGGCAAATTTTAGACATCTAAGAGATGCTGAAGCAACAAATACCCTACTAATTGCTTTTATTACCAAGAGCACCATCTTATTTTAACAGTTTCTCTATTACAGAATCACAGAATCACAGAATGAACCAGGTTGGAAAAGACCTTTGAAATCATCAAGTCCAGCCTATGATNCTGTAGCACTGCAGGGGGTTGTTGCAGCCAAAGTGTAGGACTTGGCACCTGGACTTAATAAAAACTTCATGTTATTGGACTCTGCTCATCTATCCAGCCTGTCCAGGTCCCTTTGCAGAGCCTTCCTACCCTCCAGCAGATTGACACGCTCCTCGTTTGGTATAATCTGCAAATTTACTGATGATGGACTCAATCCCCTCATCCAGATCATCAGTGAAGATATTAAACAGGGCTGGCCCCAGCACTGATCCCTGGGGGACACCGCTGGTGACTGGCTGCCAGCCGGGTGCAGCACCATTCACCATCAAAATATAATCTATTTTAAAATATGTTCCAGCATAATACCTTGTAATGTTTATTTCTTTGTTTTATTTAGTTCATAGTTCATATAAAGTTCATATAAATCTGTGTTCAAAGAGGGTATGTTTTTTTTGTATACTCACCTGGATGAGGATCACATTTATCTCAGTTCTGGTACTGTCTTGTCCTCGGGAGTCTCTTAATTCCTGAGTGATTATTATGTTACTGCAATCCTTTCAATTCTTACTCCAACCTCTACCAGATTACAGGTCATATGCCACTGCTTTCTGTGCAATAATGCTTCATTTCATTCTCCACATTGCATCAAATACAAATCTGTCTTCAGAAGACAGCTGTAAAAGCTATTTCACAAATATCAGTATTATCCTTAGAATTCGCCAGTGGCCAACTTGCAGTGGTAAATGCATTCTCACAACACCATGGGATCTGCTATTTGGTAAAGAACAGCCTGACACTGGAATGTTCTCCTCTGCTGGCCAGGCATATCAGAAATCCCCTGAGCTTTGTGGTACCTAGTCAAGTGGGAATGCTGAGTCAATATAAAGGAACATAAAAATATCGAAGAAAAAAAGCAATGGCTTGAATTGACCTCTTCTATTTTACTGCTAAGAGCATTCCCATTCTTATTGTCCCTTATAATTTTATGCACATACAGTCATTTAAATTCTTCCTTTAAAAGATTTCACTTGTTTTTACTTACAGTATCTATATCCTTTGTAAATGAAGACATTTATATCTTTGCCACTTATTTCTCTAATACCAGATAAAAGATTTGCTGTTCATGTATTTGTACAGAGCTTGTCATTTTATATTATGACATAACATGACATTTTGCCTCTGTGGTACTTTTGATAATGTCAAATAAAAGTACAGAAGACTGGAATTTGTAGTTAGACATTTTTTTCTCTCTCACCCTAAATTTCAAACATGCAAATTATTTGTGAGAAATATATTAAATAGGGTTAATTGACATCGACAAACAATAAGATGAAACTACAAAAGACACTTTTCTTCAAAGTGAAGAAGAGGGTTTACCTTTTAGTTACAGGTTTTGCATGATAATGTTGTGTTATCTTGTCATCTTGATCCTCAGAAGGTAAGCTATGCTTGCAAAAGAAGGCAATCAGTAAAAAACCCCACTAATTTTATCGAATTAATTATTCACTAAAAGCAGTATGCTTAACAGAATACCTTTTAATAGTAACGTATATGTAAAGAGAATGCACTGTCTTTGTACTAAACCAAAACATGAAAAATAGCACAAAGAAGACTCTTTAACAAAACCTAATTGAGGATAAACCTGTCACATTAAAGCATGTTCTTAGCAAGAAGGTTATGCACAAAACCTTTCTGTGATTAATCTAAAAGTTTAAGCTGAAGAAGTACCGTATAATTGCTTATTATGATGAGCTTCTTACAAAATCTTAAGGGAGAATATAATTTGCACAAACATATGCTAGTTTTTAGATTGCTTAATATTTCTTACAGGAAAATTAATGAATAATACCAACAGATAATTTCATTATAGTTACCACAGTCATAAACTTTTTTTTTGTTGGTGTCTGAAATGTTAATTGCCACAATATATGAAAAGAAATTATTTAGAAATGCTTTTGTCTCACATTTTATTGGATCTAGAAAAAACATACATTGTGAATCATCAGATTGATTTCTGTCTTTTAAAGATTTTTTTAAAATTCATGTTTCTCCAAGGAAAAGAAATGTGTTTGATAGTGATAAAATCATTGAATGTCATATCGGTTTTCGATTAACATATGTTAATAAAATATATTAAATAAAACCTAAAGTTTTACATAATTTAATAAATTGTAAATATTTAGTGGTATAAGACAAGAGATAGAAAGTAACATTCCTTGAAGTTACAAGAATAAGAAATCTAAGTGTAATACTTGTCTTAGTTGGAAAAATGCCTTTTCCTACCTGATTGCATTTCCTACCTTTTCCTGGTTAGTAGAACTAAGAAAGAAAGCACTTGAAAACAAACTCTTGAAGCAGATCATGTCAGACTGCATCATCAACATGTATTTCTGTATTGCCTTACAGTAAAAGGTAACCTATAAACCATTTGATAACTGGTACATGGGATCAGCTATTTTTTTCTTTAATGTGGCAGCAAATTTTTCATCAAGGAAATGCCTTCAAATGTTTCTCACAGGCCAAGACACCTATAGCAAAAATTCTATATGAATGGTCAACCTTTTTCTAACCTTTTACTTAGCAATAGCAAGGACTGTATGTTATTTAAAGAATTATTTCCTTTTCATAGATTTAAAAGGTATTGTCAGCACAAATACGTTTCCAATCAGTTAGAGATTGGATTGACTCAGTCTAGTTTTGACATTTCTTCTAAGCCTGAATAATTTGTATTCACCAGAGTAAAAATAGACCAAAGCTCCAAAGGTATTAGAAGAATTTGCAAGAAAACTAGGTTTTCACTCCCTTGAAGGTCTAGGTTCTTTGGAATGTTGTCTTACATGCCTTTGTTTAGAAATCTTCCTTGGGATGTGAGGTAGAGGAAAACCTCAATGTACATAAATCTAGGTGCTTTCCAGTGGTCTGTCTAGAACAACATACAGTCTTCAGTGAAAATGTCTCAGGTGTCTGTTGCCATTGTCGCTGTTGCTGTTATTGGTCTTGTTGTTATCAGGGTTGTGGTTGTTGCTGTTATTATTATTACTATGATTATTATTATTGTTATAGGGGACTGTCATGGTTGAACTTTGAGAAGGCATTACATTTTGTATATATTACTGTTTTGAGAATTTTTTTCATTGAAAAAGATACAAAGTTAAATAAAGTGTTAAATCAACTTCTTTTCTTGTTGAAATGCACATCAAAACACTCTTGGCAAACTTCAATATTCAGATTCTCTAATACTAAAACTGATACACCAGTGAGAGAGAAAAAAAAATAGTGTTGTAAATTCTCCAAAAATTCTGCTGAAGATCCAGGCAATAAATGTCCCTGTATGAGCACGAATAACAAAATGACAACCCTATTTTGTTTTAATCTAGTTGCCAATCTTCTTCTTTACTCACTTGAACTCGTTTCTAAATAATGAAAATTCACTACATTTTTCTGTATAGTAGGCTTAAGCTTCAGGAAAGCTGTAACCAGTCAACATGACTCAGGAAATATTCCAATGTTTCTGACTACTTTTAGCTGACTACTTTCCAACAAAGTCATAAAACAATACTAAAGCTTCAGAGTAAGAACTTTATTTTAATTTTTTTTTACAATACTCTGTGTCAGCTAACAATATTAGATGCAGTGCATGGACCATGATATTTATATTACAAGTAGGGGATGTGTATACCACTATGGACTTGTGTGAGAAACACAACAGGTGAATTTATTTTTGTAGGTAACAGTGGTCTGGCATCACTTCCATTCATATCCATTTACGCCTCCTTGTACTATTGTGCATGGTAGATGGAATACAGTAACTAGGGATGACATTGTCTTCATGCTTTAAGAAGTCATGTACATCAAACAAATTTTAGAATTGTATATATGTCACAGCCTTTTGAAATCAATGGATTATGGATAGATTTTAAGTATCAAAACTATAGTTTATTTGTTTCAAAATATTAGCAAGTAATTCATCTTATATTACAATTTACTCTGTTTTTAGTCATAGAACTTACGTCTTCCAAATCTACTATTTACACTATTCATTACAGTTGCAGTCTTAGTCCATTTTTACAAATTTTTTTTGTGTACATTCTGTTTCTGTATACAATAACACTTTCTAAAAATGTAGCAAAATATGGCTATGGACTGTGGACATCTAACTTTATTGTCTTCTATTATTTCAATAATTTATCACTGTTGCCCTATTCATTGCTTAAAATTCAATTTAGATGGGACAAAAACTATCCCCTGTAGGGCTGTTAACACAGTATTTTAGGAATGTAATAATTTACTGAATCCAAAGTCTTTCAACTTTGTCTCCATTCTACAAGCCACAAAGAATTCTCAATAATACCAGGGCTGCTTAAACAAGCTGATATCATATAGTCCAGAAACATAATCTTATTAACCTAACTTGTCCTCCTTATATCTTCATACAAGTTTTTATTTATCTTTCTCTTTCCTCTCCTTAGAAGTTCACTGTACAGTGTACCTGTTGTATTATAATTTCAATATTCCTATGCATAAGCTACCTTAATTCCCAAAGATGTCAATTCATTTCTTTATGTGCTTCATTTTTCCTGACTTGTAAGAGTACAATAAAACTCCCAATATTTATTGGAAAACTTTCTGCCATAAGAGAACTAGAGTATGAGGTGATTATATAGGATTTAGACGTTTTTTCCCAAAAAATACTGCCTTCAGAATGATCTAAGAAATCACATGGTAAAATGTTTTGCTTTTAGATTGGATTCAAATACTTATTTTTATTTTTCTAGACACTGATACTTGGCTTCCATCATGCTGAATCTTATGCTGCCACTCAGTACTCAGAATGCACGTCTTAGAGCAGACCAGAGGAGGCAATTTCTCCTAAGGGTGCTCTCCAAATTGTGAACTGAGCAGAGTTCTAAACCTACAGAAGCTCACAAAAACAACTGCTTTGAACACTCCTAAAACAAAAAAACCTAACTTTCAAATGTAATACTTCTATTTTGCAGGTAATTTGAGGGGTCAGGGGGGTTCTATTTGCTTTTCCTTTTTTTTCCCCATGTAGATGATAATATTTGCAAACAGATAAGCCAGTGTTGCAAAAGTTTTTAAATAGGATGTTGACAAAAATTGATAGCTGGTTTTGACCTCTAATGCAATACATTACGAGACAGGCACACATAGAAAAAAGATTCACTTCAAATATTCCTTGTCACCATTCCATCCGGTGATGAAAACTACAGCTATTTCTATATCTTAGCTTAGTACCTAAGGACTCATTTTCCTTTACAGCTCCTCTGAGAATGCCAGTTTGTAACCTTTCCAGATACAGCAAATGAAGCACAGCTCAGAATGAATTAGAGTAGGAACAGACTACAGAGAAGAGAGACTTTGCCTATAATCCTCCAGCTATCTCATCACAGAATCATAGAATACCAGATTGGAAGGGACCTCAATGATCCTCTGGTCCAACCATCTTTTAT
The DNA here is from genome assembly GCA_013399945.1 of Ploceus nigricollis. Classification (NCBI taxonomy): domain Eukaryota; kingdom Metazoa; phylum Chordata; class Aves; order Passeriformes; family Ploceidae; genus Ploceus; species Ploceus nigricollis. The sequence goes on along the minus strand of VXBC01000927.1, from coordinate 1,207,130 downwards.
TCTGACCTCTCTTTATTTTCAATCACTTCAAAAATGGCAAAGGAAAAGGGCCAAATCCTGCCTCTGCATTATATACGCTTCTCACTGTAATTTATCTGAAGGCAAAACTAAAGCCCAACTTTCTTACAGTAGAATCTATTAACATTTAATGTAGGACATCTCCCTTTCTCCTCAGGTCTTACTTTTCAAATTTAATCAAAATCAGTTTTTTAAAAATGTCTATTCTTATCTTCTATCTTTTCACATGAATGCCCTGGCTCTGGTACTTTTTTCCCTATCTTAAGATGTTATTTCCATTGTCCATTTCTAGCTTCTGTGTACGTGATCATCTTTTCCTTCACTTTATAGTTTATTTTGCTAGCCTTTCTTGTTTTCTTTCCAGCTGTCCTAGAAGTCCCCAGCACAATTGCCAAATCTCCTTCATCTGGTATCCAAAGTGTCTAAATTTCCCTGCTAGTTAGCTGTTAATTTTAGTTGTTAAATATTAGCTGCCTAATATGGAAAAACTTACTAAGCAGTCATGCTTAGGTGTTAAAACACTTCTATTATGTTGGCCTTTTTTGAACTCTAATATATAATTAAATTATTTTGTGCTTTTTAAAAAAACTAATCAAACAAAATACATTTTAATAGTATACATTTTAAAGAATGCACTAAAGTGAAATTTTAAAAACATGTATTCCTACTCTCAATAAGTTCCTTATATTTGTACCTCCTCAGCTCTTACAGAATCACTAATTGCTCTATAAAGCAACAAGAGCAATACCTTGTACATTCCACAAAAGTAATGTTTATATAACATTCCATAATTATTTTTAAGGCATTTAATTTGTCTTATATGTGTGTATATACATAATTTTCTGCTGCAAACAAGTTTTTCTATCTATCTGGAGAGAGCAGGTAAGGAAGTCTCAGATTTCTGTGGTTTTTGGTATAGTAATTTCAGAGATGTATTTCTTCTGTCAGTAGACACCAGCAATTGCTGCAATTGATGTTTCATCCATTACACCAGCTCGATTTCTCAGACAATGGATAATTAGCTAGACTTTTCTGCTGGATGATTACTTCTATCTTTTGGGGAATCTCATGCTATAATGGACAAAATGTCATGAATAATGAGGTATTATGTTGGTGAAAGCTACATCACTAAAAAGAATATTGTTCTTTGTCTTTGAAGAAGGAAAGTCTTTTATACATTAGTGGTTTCGGTTCTGTTTCATCTCTTGCTTTAGAGAGAATGTTAACTCTATCTAGAAAATTAAAAAGTGAAGATAAATCTATATAAAGCTCATCTTATATCTGAAGAAGTTGAAATAAAAAAACTGCTGCAATTTTAAAAATCCTCAGTATGCTCAGACAAAGTTTGTCATTTAATCATGCATGAAGATTTTTTGCCTCTGAAATGGCTTGTTATAATATTATAATTGTATTAGGTGACTCACATTTATGAAATTACTTTAGGATATTGCATTATACATTTCCAAGGATGTATTTTTACTAAGTGCTGCCTATTGAGTTTATTCACATTATCCCATAGATACAGATGAGGCTCTTTTATTGTCTATGTGAGATGTTTGAAATACAGAAACAGACTCTTTCAGCATGTGCTCTGCAGCAACACTGCACAGCATCCCCTGGATCACTGCACGTTTTACACAGAGAACAGAAAAGGTGGAGTACTCTCAGTTTCTCAGTACTCTCAGTTTCTTCTGAACTAGCAAAACAACAGCAATATATTCGTGTTCATAGAAGTTTGCACAGAAATCAGTACCATTGAGCAAGCAGCAAATGGCAAGGCAATGACAATTATTAGGTTTTCACTCTGTTACAAGAGTTCTTGTTGCCATGTGGTATATGCCTTTTACTTGGAGCTGCTTGCAAGCTTGAAGACCCAGGGGAATGACAGAGGGAGTGAGAGAGGTTTAGTACTGGAAATATGTGCCATTGAAAACTCCTTTTGACTTTCGCATCGTTCCTTGACAATTTTTGTTCATTTTGATGCACTACAGCACCTAGGACTACAGGTATTCTGTAAGGGAGTTTGTGTGTGATTGTGTTGGCTTTGGTTGAGGTAGACTTAATTTTCTTCGCAGTGACTGGTATGGGGTTGCGTTTTGGATTTCTGCTGAACACAGTGTTGATAACACAGAGATGTTTTTGTTATGGCTGAGTAGTGTTCATACAGAACCAAGGCCTTTTCTGCTTTTAGTACTCCCACACTGGTGAGGAGTCTGGGGCTGCATGGAAAGTTGGGAGGAGGTATGGCCAGGACAGCTAACTCCAACTGGCCAAAGGGATATTCCAGACTATGTGACATCATGCTTGTCTGTAAAGTGTGAGGGGACAAGAAGCAAGGGCAAGATATTTGGGGTTATGTCATTTGTCTTCCTGAGTTGTCATTACTGGTGATGAGTCTCTGCTCTCTTGGAGATGGTTGAACACCTGCCTGCCCATGGAAGGCATTGAATGAATTCCTTGTTTTGATTTGCTTCACCTATTCAACTGTCTTTCAACACACAAGTTTTCTATCTTTTGCCCTTCTGATTCTTTCCCTGATCCTATTGGTGGGGGAGTAAGTGAGCAGCTGCATGGGGCTTGGCTGCTGGCTGGGGTTAAACTATGATGGTGATATACATGTAGTGAGATCCTATCTAATAAGACAGGTCCTAGGTATATTTGGAACAGCTTCTATGTTCATAAGGGTTGCAAAGTCAATGAGAAAAAAACATCTTGGTAACTGACCCACTTTGGCTGACTATTCTACTGGAGCATAGGTGCACCCACAGGAGTATTCTTTTAGGAGTAATTTCCTAAATTAAATGAAACTGCAAGTGATAGATCATGGCTGGATAATATCCCAAGATAACCCATATACAAACTTGGACAATTTCAAGGCGAATATTGCCAGGATGCTCTGCTAGCCACCATGGTGAACAGGAGCAGGTCAGACAGGGAGCACCAGGGAGCCCCAGCATCAGATATCTCCTGGGAGTGGGAACAAACCACCGGCCCACAGGTGGTTCTGGCTTAGTGGAGTTGGTGACCAGGCAGGACAGGGCTGTGGGGAGCTGGACCAGTCCAGCTGCAATGTTGTTGGGGCAGGGCCTGATGGCCCTGGATGGCTGACAAAGGGTCCTGGGCCATAGCCAGGGTGGTGGCACCTCCAACTAGGGGGCAGGGGAGGTGGTGGGAGAGGAAAGCACTCAGGACCCTGTCAAAACTGTGGATCCAGAGCAATCTTGCCAAAATGGAAAAGGTTTCAATGTTCAGCAAATTTTGTTAAATAAGACATCACTAATGCATTGACAAAATTACCTAAATGAAAATGCAAACTAGCGGAATAAGTGTGGTGTCAATAAAGAAGCAAGATACTTGGTGTTTAGCCCAGTGATGATGGAGAAAAACTGCACCTCGGCTGGCATGATTCTTCTTTTACACCATGAACAGGAGTGTTATCATTCCTCATGAGTGCCAAAACAGACAGGTGGCCAAAACATTATTTACTACAACCCTTGACATGAATGTAGATCATGAAGAGAGTTTGTATATGGTAATTCTCAAATTAAAGAAATTATATTGTCTGAGACTCACTCCAGTAGTTTTCTTTCATGCTGAAAATGTTCAGGTTACCACGCGCCTGCCCTCTCTCTTCTGTCTCTTCACAGTTCTTCCTTACATATCCAGCCCCCAAATATCTTTTAATATACTACACCAAAATTAAGACCCTAAGCATGTGCTATACACAAGCAAGACCCCTGAAGTAACAGCATACCATGGAGATTACTCCAAAAGAGCAAGGTATTTATTTTCTCAAAGCTTCCTGTATTCACAAATGTTTGACTATCATTCTTTTTTTTTCCCTTAGATTTATTGTCCCATTTAATGATTAACAAATAAATTTTTTATTTCAGTGAAAAGGAGAATTAAGAAGTACTCTGATGCCACAGCTGAGATATTTAATAATGTATGTGTTTTGTAGCCTAATACTTCTAACTTTACTCTTGAAATGATTCCAGGCTTTGCATTCTTTAGTCTTCATGTCTTATGTACTCATAAAGTGGAGAACATCTTTTGCTGAGTACTTTCTTTACCAAGCAATGTCTTCAGATGGTGTTCAGTAAAAACATGCTGTCTTGTTTAGTGATTATATGCTTCACGGGAAAAAAAAAACCAAACAAACCAAAAAAGGAGAGAGATTGTATACTTGGGATTATTTTTTTTATTTTTCATTATTCTAGATTTCTCATTCTTTGGATTCCAGATAAATAAAGTTATATTGAGTGCTGAATGGTAGCCTCAGATTTTTTTCTAACTGGCGATTAATAATTATGTCCAGAACACAAAAAGATCTTTTTCTTTTATTTCTGTTTTTATTTTTCTCTCTTTTTTTAAAGTATGTTTTTAATGACGTATAATTCCATTTCTTGGTAATTTCCTTCCTAATTTGAAAACAACTGTGCACTTTCAGGCCCGTTCCACATTACCCTAGAACCCATGAATTGGTGGATGATGCTTTTTCAAATAGCTAGCAGTGCAGATTTAAAACTTAAGTGTCCAGTGAATCACACGTTGCAGCTCAGCAAGCTGAGCAACTGAATACTGAGCAGATTTAACAACAAAGACACTTTCTGTAGCCACTGAACTTTTTTATTTTGTTTCTTGTTCATAAATTTTCAAAGTGGCAAACAGATACTTTAGTAGTTCATTACCCATTGACTTTATGGGAATATCGTAGCCAAAATTCATTGCATACCTCTTGTTGGAAGGTATTGTACAGCAAATAATTGAACAAAATTCAGATTGCATACAATGTAAATACATAATTACAAATAAGTAAAAAAACTGCAGATAAAAATTGAGACAACAAACTAATATGATGTGACAACAAAAATACTTTAAAAATGCATTTTCATTCAGTGAAAAATATGATTCCATTGACTTCAGCAGACCTGTGACAAATTAAAAGATATGACCCATAGATTTATATGTCTGGAGACCCTTCTTATTCACTAAAACGATGCCTTTGTAAATGTCTAATGGGTTTATTATGTAGGTCTATTTCCTAATTTTTTTAAGTTAAGTTCCTTTTTTTTTTTAAAATAATAAGGTATATGTGTATAACTGACTTTTCTATTAACATCTGGTCCTTTATTTTTTTAGCCAGCTCAGGATTATATCTTATAAAATAAGCAACATTAACAAGCATAACAAGTACCTGCATATGCAGTACTGTTAGTGGTCTATCCAAAAGCATTGTTGTTCATGTAAAATTCCTTTATAACTTTGTAAATATATGTTTGTGAAATTTGTATCCAGCTTATATTGGTTATTATATTTTATGCCTTTTTTGAGTTATTGTCAATTTTCTTCCTTTTTATATATTTTTCCTCCCTTTTTAGGTAATTAAATTACAGACATGAAACTTTATAAATTATTCTTTCATGGTTTTCAGAGCACAAACATTGTAGAGCACAGAAATGAGTGGAAATGTGCATGTTAAATAGCAAAAATACAGAAAAACTCAAAGATGATTTTAACTATATATGAAAGCTCAATGCTCAGGCAACTGTCCTTGTTTCTTCTGATCATATCCACATTTACCTGAACTGGCAAACCCTAGGAGCCCAAAAGCTAAGAAGACCTGGCTTTATGCATAACTACTTTGTCTTTTAAGGTAAATTGAGTTCAGAATAAGTTCATTCTGCTGCAGTTTCTCTCTGTGTTTTCATCAGGAAATGCCAAGGAAGGATTTAGATGGTCTCTGTCTCCCAACACCATCTATGCTGCACTGTCACAAGGACAATTGGCACAGGCAAGCTGCCAAATCAGAAAGGGAGCGGTGGGACACATCTACAGCACGTGGGGGAAATCTGTAATAATATAATTAAAGCAACAAAGAATTGGCTGGTCAAATGTAAATGTCTGCTTAAGGCTGTGATTAATTGATCTCTGAAGCCCACTGGCTGTACTGAGGAGTTGAAACCAGCTGACAGGACAAGCCCAGACAAATGTTGAGACCCTGCAGAGTCAGGTCAGTGCAAGGTCTACAACCTTCTACTGGGAAAAGCCAAATTATACTTATCAGGATGCACCAATGTTTATGTCCTTAACTACAAGAAACATTAAATCCAAGATGTGACCAGTGACCAAGTCAGCAGGAGCATTTGAATTATGCATTACTCTTTAGGCTATCTACTATCTACTATTAATCAAAGTTGCTTTGAAAACAAGATCAGTGCTGGAGACTCGAAATTTGGGGTAGCAATTTAAAATTTTGTCACTCCAATGACCTCATAGTGGACATAAAACCTGATGTGTTGACCATCAGAATATAATGACGAGAGGTAAGATGCTATTTTAAAAACTTTATCTTTTATATAAACTCTTACATAACTCAATAATTTTTGTCTGTTTCTTTTGTTTTACTAAATATGTGTACAGCATTTTACTAAGATGACATCTTTTCAGCAGCATTATTTGAAATTAATATTTTTTTGGCCTCTCTGTATGCTGAAGTTTAGTACATATTTCACTACAAGGCCTAATATAGCTATTATCAGTAAAGGTCAAATTGATAAATATCAGTTGTTCCCATTCTTAAAAATATTGATGGCTTGTTATGTAGCCAATTAACTTTGTTTTCAGAGTATTACTCAGTAACATAAATTGCCAGCTCCTCTTGAAAGTTATTCTTGGCTGATTTTGTTAAAATTTCAATATCTGTCCTAGCAGATCACGAGGCAAATCAAAACCGCCAAGACATTCAAAATATGACTTAATCCAACCCAAAAATATATCCTATAAATAGAAACATTAAGCTTTTCTGCCATTTGAGACCTTAAACAGACTGGATTATAATCATATTCTAGTCAATTTTTAAACTCTCATCATGTGATCACAGAGAAGAAGAATTTGAAATACTTTAGGTATAAGGGTGGCAGGTACATACTGTTGTATATTTTTGATTAAAACTTGTATTCATTTTTCTGTTGATAGGAAATGACTGAGCTGCTCGCTTGCCCCTTTAACAAAAAAAACCCCAAAAAAACAAAAAAAAGGCAAAACCATATGTGCTACATTTTGTCATCTTGGAGTTTTTCAGTTCTTTGTGCCCTCCTTCTGTCTTTGATTGTGCTTTCTTAACTGGCAGGTAATTTAAATATTATTGAGCGTATTTTTCAGAACTATTTGTTTATCGGAGAGATGTATGATCATCATTACTTCTAGAAAGAAGCAGGGTGTGTGTGGGAATATCCATATGTTTACAGATTTGGGTGTGCATTTGTTTGTTTTTCAAATACAACATACAGAACTAATTTGCTGGAGTCATAATATATGTTTAAGATTATCAAATATTCCTGCAGCAATTTCCCCTTATATCTTACATTTTTATTTTTAATTAAAATCTAATATAATTTTAAGTTATGCATTTAACTTTTAAATAGAATACCAGTAAGGAATATATTTTCAGCCAAAAAAAAAATTGCAGCATATGTTCTCATATTATCTATCTTGTATACAAACTATACAATATACATAAAAATAGAACAGGGAAAGAAAGGGAAAGATCAAGTCAGTTGTGCATTTTTCTACAACAGAATCCACTCCCCACTTTTTCTTTTCTTAATAAGTCACTGTAATAACATATTTCTTTTACAACAGGTGGTATTTTTTCATAATCTTGGAAGAATATTTAGATCGTCATAAAGCCATATGTTCTATGCAACACCCCTTAAATTATTAAGAAATGAGAATGCAGTTAGTCAGTGTGAATGGCCTTTTCTGTTATCCACCAGATTTGCAAACCTTCAAGTATTTATTTGAAGATTGTATTTAGAGATGTCTTTGTTATTGTTACATATCAAAGAACTCCACTAAGGGTAGAAAATACTTAATGTCTCAGTATCCTGCAAATTGCTTGAAAAATCCTGCTAATGATACATCTTCTCCTTTGACTTCATGTTCATAGAAAGACTGCCATCCTGATAATGAGCATAGATTAATTAAAGCAATGGACTAAGACTGACTTTTGACAACAGCTGTGAGAATTTAAATTGTTCTGTGGATAGTGCAAAGTACATAAACAAGATACTTCAAGGTGTCAGTGGTCTTAATTAGTACATACAAAACATGTATTTGTTGTGACTGAGCAGCCTATTTGTTTTATTATCCTGAAACTAACCTGAAAGCTTTCTTTATTTCCATCTTTCTGTTTTGTTTTGCAGTTCCTCTGGTATGTGTCTCTGATGTTATTTTCCACCAGTAACAGCCTAATTTTGAAACAGAATATCTTTAAAGTTGTGGATTTGAAGTGAACTACCTGTTTTCTTAACTTTCTTGCAGACAAGACTGACAGATGAGTCTTTACTGAAAATTAAAAATTCTTTTCAGTAGTGAACAATAGAGTGGACTTCTAGCCCATCTTCATAGTGATAGATCATCACATTTTGCCATTTCCTTGGAATTTTGTTAATATCTGGATTGTGTTAGCAGCGCCATAACAAAAAAAATTTAAACAATTTCAGAATGTGGGCATCTCCTTATTCAGAAAAATAAAATAAAATCACCACCATCTTCTTCCAGGACATTGCTTAATGTGATGACTCCTGAAACAGTCATCTCATATCAGCCACCTTCAAAATTAATCTCTGTTTGTCTCTAAAGCTTGACATATCTCATAGAGTATGTCTGTCCTCATAAAGATGACTTGCATTTATAACTGTTTTCTATAGAAGCTGTAGTGGGGAGATTAAAGAAATATGTGGTACAGCATCAAAACTTTGTCTGACCAGACTAAAATAAACCTGACTTGAACACCCTTACAATTAATATATAAAATTCTCCAAATATCACTGGAAATGGCACTCAAGAATGGAAGGGGTACTAAAACAGAAGATAAGAAAAAGAAAGATGAGACGGGGTTAATAAAAAAGAAAAATATATTTTAATTGCCTTAAGCAGAGAGAGAAAAACATTACATTACTGGCCAGTTGTTAGAGCAGTTACTATTTCTTCAGTGACACGTAGACACTGCAGCGATATATGCTATTATAAGAGCAAGAAACTAGCAAGCTAGATAGAAGAAATTAAAATAATATATGACCTGTCTTCAGTGTCAACAGGATTAGATATTGAGTCAGTAGGTGTCTGATTAAAATTTTTTTAAGAGCTTGCTGTTTAAAATTTATGTATTAATTTATGTTAATTGCTTTTTTTACCATTTTGTCATTTACTCATCATTGTGAATAAGGTTAGCACACTAAAATTTGTTATTAAGGGTCAGTTCATGGTCATTTTGCAGAAAAAATACTGTGACCACTTAGATTTTGATTCCAAACAGAATGCGATATTATCAAGATAATGAGAGTGAAATCTAGTGCACCTAATTTGGCAAAAAGGTGATCCAGGCTACCAAGAGAAAGTTTCTAATTTTTCAATAAAGCTGGTACAGAGCTACAAGCATATTTTAAACCAGTAAAGTGAAATCCTGAACATCTTAGCCAGCTGTTTACATCTTTTCATTATACGTATCTGAAGGCCTGGGCACCAGTAGATGACAATATAACCTTTTTTAATGTAGGTTAGACGTCTTTAACATGGCTACAAGGCTAGACATACCTAGACACCCGTTCCATTGCAGATGGGATTACATGGACTGATTCGCACTTTGGTTTTAGAGTTCGGTGGCTACAACACTAACCTAAAATGGGGGAAAAGACAACCCAGACAATCTACTCAGTTGATATTTAATTATGCTTTTAATGTGTCATACTTGAGATTGGAGGCAATGAGAAACAATTACTATGGAGCACACAGTAAAATGCTTAATGGCTAACACACTCAAATGAGGATTAATATTTTTCCTAATAAATGACTCCAGAAAGAGAAAGGTTTAAACACATACATGTTTCCAAAGATTGTAGATAATGACAAAGAACTTGTCTAGCTTTATTGCATTGCCTGAAAACAACTTCTGATTTAAATTTGTGGCAGACACTGATCACTTCTCTCCGATGACCAGCAATAGCACCCAAGGGAACAGCATGATGTTGTATCAGGGGAGGTTGAGGCTGGATATTAGGAAAATGTTCTTCATCCACATGGAGGCTGGGCACTGGTTGGGCTCCCCAGGGAAGAAGGGAGCGGGAAGTGTTAAGCGTGACAAAGTTCAAGAAGTGTCTGGACAATGCTCTCAGGCACATGGTGTGACTCTTGGAGATGGTGCTGTGCAGGGCCAGGAGCTGGACTGGATGATCCTTGTGGGTCCCTTCCAACTCAGGATATTCTATGATTTTAAATTTTTGTGGAAGTTTTAATTGTTGGAAGAATCATGTTTATCTGCTAAGATAGGTAGGGTGTAGTAAAAAACTATTTTGTGCAATTTTTTTTTGGTAAAAGATTTCCAATAATGCTATGATAATGCAGTCCAACATAATGGTATTTTTTATGGGAGCCAAACCTTGTTACAATCATACATCCCCTGGAAAATGGTCAGTTGTAGCTGATGGCCTCTGATCAGAGCTTTGGCCATGTTTCTGGGACCGCCTGTTGACAGAAGCAAAACTGTGCTCAGCAATTAAGCAAACATTGGCTGAGTACAGTGGATTATCAGTACTTGAACTTCCACCAAGACTTTCTTGAAAGTATAGATGTAGGCAGTAGTTTTATAATGAGTTTGCAGAAATCAAGCTCTGAGTGATATTGAATAGCAACGGTTTTTAAGTTTTTTGACAAAGAAATTGGTGCTCTGTAACCAGAAATGAAGCTACGTATCATAAAACATGTTCTGGTGCTTATATACATCTGCTATGTACAAAATCCCCCAGTAACACCAAGCTTCCTGCCATTAACTTTGCTGCAGTGCCGGATTTCTTTGGCCCGACTATCTCCCGACACCGTTGGCAAGAGNAGGGGGGAAAGGAACAATCCATTTGTAATAGAATATGTTATAACAATACAAAATAGGGGGGTGTTTTAAAACTGACTACTTAGACCAAATCACAATCAAAAACACGTATCGCAGCATAACTTATCTATGTCCCTCATGTTACCGACATTTTATATTTAATTGATTTAATAAGTTTAATAGTTTAATCTCCATGTTGGAATGTCCTTTGCATTTGGGAATTCATAGACTGCCTGAAATGAGCAGGTGTGGCCCTTAATTTAGGAATCTTCATGAAGAATTATTAGGCAGAAAGACTGCAGGCTTCAGTCTTACAGGTATCTTTCCATGCCAGCCAGTTCAACAAGAATCACTGCCAAAAGCTAGTGAATGAGGCATCCTTCATAGTGCCATTGCCTCAAGAAAAGCTAAACTAAGGGTTATGAATTATGATTTTGTTCCCTTGCACCCACCTCTTTCACCAGTATGATTGGAAATTCTGAGGGTAGAATGAAAAATCTAGTTTGATGACAATAGATTAGAAGGCAAAACATCTGCAGTGATCAACACTTTTAAGGTGACTTGGAACCTACACTGTATCTTTGAAATCGAACCTGTACAACCTAGTACTTTGTGCCTTTGCTGTGTACTTGTATAAGTGCAGCAGGACACAAATTAAATATTATTCAGAAAGGGATTTTCAGTTAATTGGAAGGAGTACGAGATCAGAACTTTTTAAATGCAAACAGCCAAAGACATCATTACAAATATTTAGCATTTTTTTAAAAAAATACATTTGATTTTTGAAATATTTCTCTAGTAAGCTATTTTTACGTTGCAAGTCATAAAAGATTCAGAGTGATAAAACAGATGGCATCACTGATTCGATGATTTAATACACAACTTGCAGAATAAAAGGACTGTTTAAAGTGGCAAAGTATGTTTTTATTTTTGCTACAGAGAAGTAAACCCTGGCTTTGCAGCCATCCATAGCATTCCTCTGTCAACTTTCACATCTCCATTGTATCAACAGCAAATTGCAATAAGAAAAATCTTTAAAATAAACCATATTTACTTCCAGACTGCAATAAACTGGTTTCCTAAGAGAAAGAAAGCAAAGATGTAGGTCTGTAACTCACTCTTAGAAGTCCAGCAACTGGTACTGTGGTGTATGTATTATATTAAGAAGCTCAGACACATTTAGTTTTACAGTGTCAGCTGTCTAAATTGTAGAAAAATATGTTTATAAACAGGATTATTGGCTCACTATATCAACCAGTAATTTGAGGTTTTCCCCACTTGGACTCAGTCAAACAGCTATTTCTTCCATTAAGACTGTTCCAGTCAAAAGACTTACACATGTTTTTTTTTTTAATGGGATAACATGAGTTTCAGACATATGTGAAAATTCTCCTTGATGCACAACTTCTTTATACATAAAGAAAGAGAAAAAGAAGGGGGAGGAGGGTGCAGAGGAAGGGTAGGGGAAATGTAATCCTGATAGCATTCAGATTTTTATTTCTGTAGACACTGAATAGATGGCCTATCATTTTTGCTGAATATGTTAAAAGAGAATAGTTATAGTTAAGAATGACTTTCTGTTTGTCTTGGACTCCTGGTGTTGTACAAATAAGGTTCCAATAAGCTAAATTTTCCTGGTCTAAGTACAATTTTGTCATGGTATTGAGCCAGCAATCTATTCAGGATGGTCTGTAGTTTTGGCGTGGGGTTTTAAATAAGTACAGAATTGGTATGCTATCTTACAAATATTATAAAAATTCAGAGACTCTCATAAAGGAAATCAATAGCCATTACATTTAAATAGGTACATAGGAAAGCCTACATACTGCATTGGCACAGGCAGATTGTTCTGTTCTTCTCATATGGCTGGCAACTTGGGTAAAAGAAAGTGCAAATAACAAAGCTTGCAATAAACTGCAAACCTGAAATGTCCACCAACTGCATCAGGGTCATAGAAGCTTGTAACAAACACACTTGAACTTTCCAGCTCCTGTCTATAACTCCCATGTTACTGACACTTGCTAACCGAATTATCTGAGTAACCACAGTCCTAATTGTGCAACTATCTGCTATTATTAAATAAGCTAAATACCAGAATTTGCCCAAATTTGTCAAAGGACACAGCCTAATTGTTACCTAATATTAATTGTATTCTATTGCTAGTTATCCTCTTTCAAAGATCACGTTACACATTCCAGCATCAATAAAGATCTTAGACTCCAATGCACTTGCAAAAACTGCCGACCTAATTTTGAGAAGGAATGCAAAATGCTTTTGTGAAGGAAAAAACAAAAGGGAATAAAGTAATTTCCCTTAAAATAGATAAAATTTTAAAAACATTTAGCAAGAAACATGGGAATATTCTTAACTACCAAGTAAAAAAAAGAATGTTTTAAAGTTTGGGGTTTTTTAATCTTCTGCTACCAGTGCTTTTCCAGTGCTTTTCTAGAGTGTAAATTTGTAATGAGGAATAAAATTAAAACCTGAAAAATTCAGCTATTCATGGATTATCAGACCAGAAATTATCACTAAAATATCTAGTCTAACCTTCTGTATGGCATAAGATTCCATGCAGTTACTCTTAATTTGAACCCTGTAACTTGTGCTTGTCTACAGTCTAGTTTTCAGAAGTTTGTCTTGGAGAATACAGTTACAAATCTTATTTAAGAATGGAAAGTTCTTATTAGAGGCTGTACTTGCAAAGAATTTTGAATGGCTTCTTGAAGTCTCTGTCTCAGTAATTGAAAATCTTTTATTCTGAATGTCTTTTTATGTAATAGATCAATGTTAGAATGAGAAATTGCTGCATTTTACTAAGGAACCTCTTAAGAAATGCACAGCACTCTGGTAACCAGACTTAAAAAAACAGAGAACTACATTATCTCTACTTACAATACTAATAAACCTACTGCTTACAAACATATGTTTTGCAGTTTCTATAGCACAGGTTTTTGTTGGCTTTCATTTTTGAGTACATTGACTAATTATATCAATGTTTCACTTGAGCAAGCTAATTAGTTGTAGTTTGAACACATAAAGGTCTTAAATATCTATTTCAGGTATTTTGTTCTGTGCTAGTCATATCTGAATATAGCAGATAAATTCTGCTGCATTTGAATTGTTGCAAATGCTTTAAGAACGAGCACAGGACCTTCTTTAAATTGACATTATTATCTTTTTAAAGTTGCTTTTTTTGAGGGAAGTTAATTTTAAAGTCAGCAATCTGTAAATCAGATATAAAGGTTCTAATCCACAGATAAATCTAATAGCTTTTTACTAAAAGGGATGAATTTCAAGAACAGTACCAGAAACATAAAACAGTTTATGATTTGGGATTAGGTCCAAATATGACTGGAGTCTCTCTTAAATTTCTGTTTCTTCAACGATAAAAATCAGACTGCCATTATCCATAATAATGAAATTTTAATCCAATGTATTATTAGCCTCAGGAGAAGAGTAATTATTTTTAAGTTTCTAGACCCTGTAGTTATGATATTGGGACAACAATTTGCAAAACCTGGGAACATCTAAATTCTATCCTCATTCTGGCCTTGAACACATGCTGTCTTTTAAGCAGAAACTGAGTCCTAAATTCAGCTTATTGACCCATATTTTGACATGGACTTCAGCTTGGTTGTGTGCTTTAACCACATTTGCTTAAAATTCCCACAGCTTTTAAATAAGTGTTTACTAGTGACACAGATTGTAGTGAAGTATTCCCATCCCGTAAGTAAACTTACACCACAGAGATATACTCTTATTATTAAAGTACATAGAGTTTTTACCTCTATATGTCACATAAACCTTGCAATAGAGTGTAGTTATATTGAAAAATGTGAGAGCTTATACTATTCATCTTTAAAGCATCTTTTTGTCTTTTTAGATAAAAGTCCTATTAAATCCTCAGCATAGCCTGTTGGAGCAACACTTACAAAATGGTATGGGAAGCTCTGTTAATGAGTTCTTGCTGATCACCTCAAGAGGAAACAGGTGAAAGGGAAAGACTTTGTCACTACATTATTTTGCATGTTGCTGTCAGAACTCTCTGAGAGTCGACATGCTAGTTCAAAACATTTTCTTCTGGCTTTCTGGCACTACAGGGGTTCTATTTCAAATGGTATCTGGAAAATAGATGAGCTATTTAAAACTGTAGAATGAACAATTCCATAACACTCTGGAACTGGCACTGAGATACTGAAAAAGAATTCAGGAAACAGATTGTGGAGAATGGCCTCCATGTACTTTAGGTGACATAAAATTCCCAAAAGATTGGATATGTAAATAATATTTTAGAATTGTTTTGCTAGTTCTTATCTAAAATAGATCATCAGTATTATTTTTCAGTAATAATGTAGTTCTAGAATAAAAATTGATGTTTTAGTCTTAATTCTTCAATAATAATTACAGAACATGGAGTTTTTTAGTGTACTGCAATTTTTAGGTCACAGGAATGAAAAAAAAACCCCTGATTTAAGGAAAATGCTAAGGGTCCTGAAAACTGCTGTGTTCCAGCTTCAGGGCTAGCATTTTTCCATTGCACCAAAGATGTTCTTCTCCAGATAATGGAAAAAATGTCTACAGAGACTACAATAGATAGGTAAAAAATCTGTGGGTGCCTTCCATGTCTTTTTGTTACAAAGAGAGGATGTGTAGAGTGAAGGTAATCTAATTACATTCCATATATATATACACTGGTAAATTTACTGGAAGGAAGTTTATAGAAGAATATCTGTGATTGAAATTTTATGTGCAAAGAGTGAAAATAGAGTAAGTAAGTTTTCCTGTGAAAACTTGCTAGTCATTTAGCATCCAAAAATTAATCTAAGCAGATGGAGCTGTAAATTCTAAGTAGAATGAAGGAGCACATGCACGACTATCTACACAACACTGTCGTCCTGGCTCTGTAGTACACACAATTTGCAGTTTCATTTTTTCACAGTTAGGTTTATAATTTTAATTTTATGGTTAATGCTACTTTAAGACAACTTCAAATATTAGTATAGCTTAAGGGGAAAAGGATGACAAATGTGTATTTTGTGACTGATTCTGGTAAAACAGTGACAAAGTGCTAGTTTGCAACTTAATGGGCATAATATGTGACTTGCACAAACCAGTATGCCTAAAGAGCATCTCAAAATACGCTAAGGAATTTGCAACTATGAGCTCTTCATTCCTTCATTCAACATAAAACTCTGCCTAAAATATCTATTTTAAAATGTTGTAGGAGAAAATTGGTGTTAATTTTTCTCTCAGATTTTCAGCAATTTTTGTTCAGATAACATCTCTTACTTGCCGCTCCCTTATGATTATTGACAACAGGGATATTCTACCTTGTTTGTTGTAGAAGAGTTTACAATATAAAATATTTGTGCTTTTTTGCTACCTTGTACTGAACATATTTCTCAGCTATCCGTTCTACCTTGTACTGAACATCTTAGCTATCCATTCTCTCCCTTGTTAGTTTTACATTGCCTTCTCCTGGTTCAGTCAATACCTAACTCAGTTTGAACTAAAGACAGGTTCTCACTCAAAAAATCTAGCGTGACTGCAATTCTATCAACTGTTCAACAAGCACATGCTTATGAAAACAATCACAGAAGTAAAGAAGCCTCACATTGAATAAACACGTAATCTTTTATTGTCTGCTCTTTTATATCTATATTTGTTATAGGCTGATTCCTGCCAGCAGTTAGGCACCCACACAGCTGCTTGCTCACCCTCCTCTCCTGCAGGATGGGGAAAAAGTGGAAGGGAAGAAGCCTCATGGACTGAGAGAGACCGTTCAATAGGTGAAGAAAAAGTTGAGTATGCAAGCAAATAGGTAATTTATTCACTACACCCCCTTGGCAGCCTTCTCATTTGTGGGGCAGAGTGGAAAAAAAATATCTTGATACTGTGCAAGTGTTGTTCAGCAACAGCAAAAAATATTAGCGTGTTATCAACACTCTTTTAGTCACAAATCCAAACCACAGCACAATACAGGTTATGATAAAGGAAACTGACTCTATCCCAGACAGATCCAGTACAATATCTTTTATTTCTTAGATTTGCATTGTGATTAAATCTGTAATCTTTTATTCAAGCTAGGCAAAGACACACCACAGTACATTTCCTCTGTTTGACAGTAGGATAAGTCAGTTATTGAAAGATTGGTTCTAAGGTTGTAGTTTGAATCACAGAATATAGCAAGAATCTGGATAACTAGCTTCTAAATAATGGAATTATGAAAGATTTTTTTCCATCCCACCTGTTTTCCCTTTGTACCTACCCCTAGAGTTACCCCATACAGTAAGCAATAACTTACCGTCATTACTGTTATGATCCTGAGAAATATAAATCCTGTAATTGCTGTTATCTATGTGGTTGTTCTGTCAATTTCATCCGATGGTGCTTGCAGCATCCTGTATTAAATATTTTAAAGATGCATTGAGCCAAATACATCAAAATTTAAAGGTATTACCTTAAGTTCTCTGTAAATGTAAACATTTAACTCTAAAGTGGGCTTTTATCAAGCATGATAAAAGCTTGATAAAAGCTTCTGTTTCAGCTCCTTTCAGATCCATCTTTATTTCTATATTTTTCTAAGAAAGTGGTTAGCAGATGCTGTATGTCTCCTAAGACTGCTTACTTTGGAGCTGTTTGGGTAGTCCCATCCTCCAGGAAGTTGTCAGTGTGTTTTACATATTAGTTATATGTACTTATTTCCAAGTCTGACTTGATCAAGTTTCATGTCACTGTTACTGAAGCTGTACAAGAACCAATCCATCACAGACTATTTCAGTATTCTGCTTCATCATTCTATGCAGTTATCAAATAATGAAACCTTATCCTTAAAAAAACCCTGTCTTTTTGTATGAAGTTTATAATCCTATGGGGTTAATATTACCTGTTATAAGAAAATTTATGGGACCAACAAACCTGGGATCCTATTTCATCCCTTGATTGACCTCTATATCCTCTTACAGAAAGAGTGGCCCCTTGTATGTTGCTTCTGTCCTTATTCCAGCTTGATTTCATCCCATAATCCTTTCAGCCACTTCTCTCTTCCCATCCTTCTTATTTAACAAGTCAGAATGTCCCTTCTAAAATTCTAAGTTGAACACAATCTAGCCTTGCTCTCCTTGGCAGCTGTGGCCTGCCATAAGGTTCAGACACTGTCTTTCCTGCGTGTCAGACAGATTTCCCTCAACTTCTTGTAGCCTGTCTGATAGGCCATGCCTATACTGCTAAGATGGGAGCCAGGGATTCCCTTTCCACTAGGGAATTCTTACAAAATAAAACTAGTTGAGCCAAGATTAAGGAGAGAAGAGTTCTAAGCATCCTGAGAACTATCTAGTCAGTACAAACACTGCGGTCTCTCATTAGAAATGGAAATATGTTATTAACCAGGATACAATTTCATTTGCAAATGTACTAGAAATGGAGAGCGATTTAATCAATTATATGTTTCAAAAGCTTGCTAAGGAAAGTAGGTTCAATTTGATGCACAGTGCATGATCTCGAGCACGATCTCAAGAATTTTCCTAGTCAGGTATTAATTTACCTATCTTGTAGCTCTAAATATTTGGAGAAAAGTAGTAATGAACTTAGTTGCTGAATGAAAATTTGACACTAATGAAAAATGAAATTTCTACCTTCTGTATCTAAAAGGTGCTATTAGGTCTACTTCAGACCAATGCAGGCCTTGAAGATTTATTTGGAAACACTGGGAAAAAGCAACATGAATGAGGTCTTCAGTCTAATATTTTTAGTGCTAAAAATATTAGTTTAAATAATAAAATAATAAAAAAAATAAAAAAAATTTAGTTCCAAAACCACCAAAGGATTAACCTCAATAAATGCAATACATTATCTCATATGTAAGCATATTACAGTGTCTCCTGTTGTGTGATGCAGTGCTCCCCTGGTGAAAGTGTAACAAAAACATAGAAATTTCCTATTGGAAGGAAAATATCTTTGAAATTCCTCAAAGGAAAAACTGAAATCATCCTGCAGAGTTCTCTGTGAAGTAGTTGCAGACTTCCTACAGAAGATAGGAGCTATAAAGAAGTGTAAGTGCAACACTGCCCTTTTAGCTGGAGTTACTAGATGAGATATCAGATGAAAAGCCACTGCAGTTCCTCATAAATCCCTGGTTTAAGAATTCAACATTGAGAGATTACATTAGTCATAGAAAGTGTAACACTGGCAAATATATAAAATATTAATGGGAATAGCCGCTAAGTTGCAGGTAAAACAATGTGGTTATTAAAGATATTGTTGTTAGAAACACTATTCATTATGATTTAATATTGCAGAGCTCATAGAGATATTACAAAGGATGGTAGATTTAGAATGATACTGTTCCCCAGATAAGGACTTTCCACAATATATCTTATTTAGTATATATATAAAACCCCCAAAAGAATAAAACCTGTCTTAAAAGACACTTAAATTTAAAAGTAAACTTTCAAAATTTAAACTTTAATTTTTTCATTAAGTTTAATATCTTAATGGTTTAATATCCAAATTGTACAAGCTGAAAATGTGCACTTTTTTTTTGCATTTTTAAAAATTGCAATCCAATTTTTTCAATTAAGAAATATAAATGAGAAATTTATGCCATTCATTGATCACACACCAGTTCCATCACTGCATCAGATGAAGGATACAGCCCACAGAATTATAAAGTGATATGTTTCCATGCAATCAAATGCTTTAAGCTGTCAGAGAGTTAATAATAATAATAATAGTAAATTTTCTTTTTAAAGCCGGCTGTTCTGATTCTTATTTCCTTCAGAGGAATGGAGAAGGTCATTCATCCACAGCATTCCTAGTTATGAAATCAAGCATGAGCAGGCATACCTATTCTTCATTTTCTATGTAAATCACATGAGTCCGAATTTGTCAGTCCTTAGCATCACTGTTGAGGGACAGCAAGTCATATCTGTACCTTCTGAAAGTACTCTTGCAGAAAGAGCCACTACAGTTTTTATACTCAGGTAAGGCTGGAAGCTGAGAAATATTTGCAAATACAATGGACTTTTTCTTCCAATGTATCATTCTTAGTCCTTATAAGAGCAATAAATAAAATTATCATTAGTATTTCCATTACAAATAGAACAGTTTGGGCTGGAAAGGGCCTTTAATGATCTTCTTTAATGATCTTCTAGTCCAAACTCTTGCAGTGATCAGGGACATCTTCAACTAGACCAGAGCCCCATCCAACCTGGTCTTGAACACTCCCAGGCAGCCACTACTTCTTTGGCCAACCTGTTCCAGTGTCTTGCTACCCTCAGATTAAAGAATCTCTGCCTAACATCTCATCTAAACCTTTTCTCTTTCATTTCAAAAACATTATTTCTATCACTACCTGTCCTTGTATAAAGTCCCTTGCCATCTTTCTTGTAGGATCCCCTCAGCTACTGGGAGGCCACAATTAGGTCACGCCAAATCTTTCTCTTCTCCAGGTTGAAGAATCCTCTCAGCCTTCCCTTTTAGGAGACATGTTCCATCCCTCTAATCACAGAATATTCTGGGTTGGAAGGGCCCCACAAGGATCATCAAGACTAACTCTTGAGCAAGTAGCCTGACCAGTGATCAAACCCATGACTTTGACATAATTACCACCATAGTCTAACAGAGCTAATCTCAGGGTCAGTCCCTCCCCTGGACTCACTCTGAAAGGCCAATGTCCTTCCTCCACTGGGGACCCCAGCTCTGGATGCAGTGTTCCAGGTGGGGTCTCACCAGGGCAGAGCAGAGGGGTAGGATCCCCTCCCTGTCCCTGCTGCCCACACTGCTTCTGCTGCAGCCCAGGACACATTTGGCTTTCTGGGCTGTGAGTGCACATGGCTGGGTCATGTCCAGCCTCTCATCCAGCAGGCCTCCTAGATCCTTCTCTGCAGGGCTGCTCTCCATCTGCTCATCTCCAGCCTGTGTTGATACCAGGGGTTGCCTCGACCCAGGTGCAGCACCTTGTGCTTGGTCTTATTAAACTGCATGAGATCCCTCCCTGTGCACCCACTTCTCAAGCTTGTCCAGGTCCCTCTGGATGGCATCCTATCCTTCAGGTGTGTCAACAGGACCACTCAGCTGGGTATCATCTTCAAATTTGCTGAGGGTACACTCGATCCCTCTATGTAATTAGTGAAAATAATAAATAACACTGGTCCCAATATGGATCAGTCCCTGAGGAACACCACTTGTCACTGAAAGGTTTATTTTATTTTAGTGTAAATTAAAGGCTTCATGTAACCTAGTTCACTTTTATTCACATTCTTATTTGTTTATTATTTTTTCTGTCTTTCTCTTGGTATAGAATGTTCATTCCATTCATTTTCATTTCAGTAATTTTCCTTAGAAATTTCATTTGCATGAAAAGCAATAAAAATCTACTTTTGGTCCAATATCTTGTACTAAATTATCTGTCATGGGTTCCCTTTGTTTCCCTGTTTGCTTGAATTTTTTTCCCCCGCAAGATTTCTTCATTATGCCTGAAGCATGTCCTTGTTCCCAATGTCTGCTATGTAACTCTTAAGTCCCTCAACACAGTAGGACAGGCCTGGGAATCTGATGCTGTGTTTACTGCATGAACAACAACTTAATTAAGTCATGCTTTAGAAATATCATCAGTGCTTTGTTGCTACTATTGCACTTGGGCTTGTATCACATTGTTCTGATAAACGTATTGGGAGAATTGCTTTGTAGTTCGTCTTGTTTCTGGAACATTACTGGCTAAGGACCCTGGAACAAATTGTTTCTATTGCACAACTGAGGATAATGCTCTCAGTTCCAAAAATGAATACAAAAGATTCAGCATGGGGACCAAAAATTTTCAAGGCAGTATATAATTTGAATCAGAATTAGACCTGCATCTCTTTCACTGATATCTCATATGAATGACACGGGAGATTATTTCTTTTTTTTTTTTTTTCCTCCTTGCTTTAATAATACAGAGAAAACCCAGCATAAAATTCCTTCTTCCATTCCTCTTTACATGTACAGCTAGGGAAGGCAGGAAAACAGAAAAAATATACTTTATTATGCATTCTATGACACCTGGACAAGCATTTGCTGCTCAAGTCAATTGTCTTGCACTGTGTGTGGTACATTCACTTGCATCAAATAGATGTAAATGAAACCAGTTGGGCTCAATTCTGCATCAATTTTCAACAAGTGTAATAGTTTGTACCTTTGTGAAATAAGTCCAAGGTGAATGCAAACTAACATAAAAAAGACATTTTCACAATTACTGTCCTCACATAAAGTGAACAGACCACAATGCTAGGAGGATCAAAGTGTCAGAGGCCTAGAAAAGGAAGGTTACAACTTCTGTTCAGAGATTACTTAAATTTCATGAGAAGTTATAATGCAATAACTTAATAATTATATGGAAAATTCCTGGATGTTGGAAATGAGGATGAACAAAACCATGTTCCTAGCACTTTAACAATTGCTAATAATATAGATATTAATAAAAGGTTTCATGAAGTAGAGTTTAGACTAGCTTTTACCTTCAGAATTAATTTTGCACAGCTCATGTCTCTTCATATAAAATTAAATAAATTGTTTTAAAAGTCTGCTTAAAATTGCTGGTCTAAAGTCATTATGCATTTGCTGGTTCTTTACTTGTTACTGTTCTAGTTGGAATATTAGGTTCACAGAATCACAGAATTGACCAATGTTTTAAGTTGGAGGGGTGGAGCATTCAGAGATCATCTAGTTCTAGTCCTCTGCTATAAGCAGGGACATCTTTCACTGGACCATTTTTCTCAAAGTCACCCAAGCTGAATATGGCCAGTGACAGGGCATGCACAACTTCCCTGGACAACATATTCTAGTGCATCACCATACTCATTGCAAAAATTTCTTCATTATATCCATTCTAAAGCTACCTGCTCTCACTTTGAAATCATTACCTTGTTCTGCCACTGCAGACATGTCACTACAGTATAAAGTGTCTCTGTATCTTTTCCATAAACCCCTATGCATTTTCTTTTTTTCTTTCTGTCTCTGAAAACCCAGAATGTCCTCTGAAAAAAACAGGGACACAAAAACTTAGAAAAGGCACAGTTGGGTGCAAAACAGGGCCCTTCAGTGCACCTATCTGGCTGAGCTATGCGCCTGATCTCTGAAGTCTGTCCTGCTTTATTACATCCTTTCTTAATGACCTCTGCATAATCTCACTCTCTATCCTATTATTGCTAGTGCTTCAAGGACTCAGTGCCAGCTACTGGGGGAACTGGCATGAGGGGAATTGGTGCCAGCTGCTAGAGACTGGGGCTGTGAGCACCCCTAGCCCTTGATGGTTTTGGAGCCAGTGGAGTCTTGGCAGCAGCTACAGGAGCCAGCAGCATCTTTAATACCCAGCCACTGGGGCAGGGATTGTGCCAGTGCTTCAGGAAACCACAAATGTTTGTGTTTGTGAAGCTGGGGAATGTGGTGTGTGTGCCACAGTAGTGAACTCCTACCTCTGCCAGCCCAAGAAGAGGAGGAGACACAGCCATCTGTGTGACTCCTGAATGTGGGGGCTGCTAGGGGTAGTGCCTTGTCTGTGGACATCTGTGCAGCCACAGCTGTGGCTGTGTCCTTGTCCACTGTGTGTGTCCACATCTCCATGTGTGTATATCTGTGGTGGTGCATATGCTGTCCCTGTTCTTTGGACCATTCCACGATTTCAGAAAGTCCTGTTAGCCATTGACTTGTGTGCAAGGAGTTGGGCAGTGAAGTGTCCTTTGACAGTAGCAGGAACTCTTGCATAGCTGAAGTGGGGCTACAATTGCCATACCAGAGACTTCTGCTTCCTGACCAACGAGGGGAACAGGAAATCATCAATCGTCTCCTGACAGCATTGGAAGATTACTTACCTGAATTGTAGCCCAAGTGGAATGGTACCATTGTTACTGGACTTTTAAAAGATTCTAGTAGTTACTTACTAGGATTTTGGTCAGAACAGAATTGACAACCATCTTGAGACCCTATGAATGGTGGTCCTGAGCAAGGTTTTTTGAGCTCTCCTGGACAGCATCAGGCTGTGTCCGTCACCTACCTCTGAGCAGTATACAATCAAATTCTCAGGTTTGCAAGGTTTAGAGGACTATCACTAAAAGTTAATGATGTGGCCTGGGCTGAAACACCCACTCTTAAGGCTCAACCTCCATTCATTGAGAAATGCAAAGACATTAAATGTATTTCACTGAACTTGAGGGGAATTTTTAACAGGTATACCTTGGTACTTTTATGTGCATTCATCTTTATGTGTGCACATTGAATTAAACACCCTATAGCATATATAGCATGAATGGTTCCCTCTTAGATCTATAATTAGGTCACTGTTGTAATTTTATGAAATCCTATGGAATCATTTTGTAAATGTTAAATTAGTCAACAATTAATACAGCCAGATGGAAGGGTCCTCTTCCTTACCTAACCATGTTTTCATCAGTGAATTAAAGTTATACTTTTTTTGCTCATTTTTCTCCCCAAATTTTCCTTGCCAGTGCTTCAACCTCAACAGCAGAGACAGAGAAATGTCTTCTCAAGAGTGCTTGTGAACTTGCATTCAGTACAAATACCTGAGGAACAAGATCTCAATCAGCTTCAATGTAAAGCTGTTCAGGAGGGCCCCAAACCTTTCTTACATTGTAAGAAACTGTTAAGATCACTACAAAAAGTACTACTTAGATAGGAGACTAACTACAAGAAGATTTTCTCCTCTCTGTTGATCCTACATTTCTTCCTATGCTGATGATCTACATTACCCAAAAATTCTATTATTTCTCTTTTTACTGTGCAAAAGGATAGATGAGATTACTATACACAGAATATTTAGCTGGTGAAAATCTGATGAGTGATAGCAAGAACAACTCTAAAGTTCCCACTCTTTAATATCTAAAAGATAATTATCCTGCATTTCAATAAGTAGAGTTTTTTAGGTGTGGTTGCTCCCTAGGATCCATTAAAAAAGACTTAAAAACTTGGATAATCATGTCATTTGTCCAATGTCTTAATAGGTAAAAGTACAATAGTCCTATTGCTACAGACTAGTTTAAACTCCGCCTCAGATAGCATTTTGGTTACCAGACAAAGACTTAATAAATTAAATCTTGGGGATTTTATTGTCCTGAAGATTACCACGTCAGACAAACATTGCAATGCATTATGAATATATTGCATCAATTCTTTGATAGTAGCCATTATTCCTTAAGGTATAACATTTGTATTTAAGGTTGACTATCACTAGACTATCTTTCAAACTGACTCTTAACAGGACTGTGTTTGGGGAACTTGGGGCCCGTGCAAATTATATTTCCTTTATGATTTCAGCAATAGTATCCCTGAAAGGCTTAAATATTCCACAGCCTGTCACCATAATAACAATACATAGCCACCACAGCTATATGAGCAGAATCTGCGTGTACAGAATGGCGTGTCAAAAAGGAATTTTTTATATTAACAAATTTGGACAATTTCCCTTTGTAATATTAGTTTAACCAACAAGATATCTCGTTTTAATAGCTCAGGTATTTTGCTTCAAAATGCTTGTACTAGCAAAATTATAAAGTGTAGTCCAGGTCTGAATTTACTAGACAGATTATGATACAGGTATTTTTTCTAGAAACATGATATAAAATATGAAATTATTTAAGCCATGTAATGCTAAATGATGTTATTTTTACCTTTTCCTCAATAGATTTTTTTGTACCACAGAAATGTCCTTAAGAGCAGCTTAATTCTTTTGTGGCTTGGATTTATTTCTTGTAACTTACAATGTGTACACTGTAGAAGTGTCTGTGGGAGCTGGTATCTCTGCCATCCCCTTGTACTTAATGAAGGAAAATAGCTACATATGTGTTGCGTTATGTCTTATTAGGTTCAGACCTATAAATCGAGTACGAAATCTTAGAGTACCTATTTCTCTGTATTGGCTATGATGGGAGACTAACTCCACAGAGTAATTTATAATGGTGTAAAAATGTTTGTATTTTTTTTATCTTATGAAGTACCTACTTTTTAACGAACATTATATGCACCTATCCTGTGTTTACAATGTCAGCTCTGTAGAGAATTGGCAATTGTCTCAGTAAGTGCCATGTAAAGTTTAGAGTTGCAGCAAATACTTTTAGGCACCATAGGCAATAATAATATAGTTATAAGTAGCACTAATACTAAAATAAATAGGTATGGAAAAGCATTCCCTCCCATGATATATACTACAAGGAAGGGTCTAGGACAAAAGAAGCCTACACCTATTAAGATAACAAGTTGTCTGAAGTTCTCATTGATAGGAGTGCATAAGGTTGTTAGATGGATTTATAGAAATGGATAAATGACACAGTAGAGTTAAAAAAAAGAAAAAAGGTGGAGCAATCCTATTGTTCATGGAGCTGAAAAATACTTGTTAGGATGTTCTGTCAAAAAATTGTATTTTTGTAACATAAAGTCTGTATTTCTTTAAGAGACTGAATTTTGTGTCAACAAGCCTATAGGGCATTTCTGTGAATCAACAGACTCTAAAAAAAGTCTAGCTTTGAAAACTGTGCCATTGTTTTGTCTTTCAGATTGATCCTCATTTCAGTTTTATATTTGGCCAAGAGCGTGAAAATAATTCTTTCAAATTGGAGAATTGCATCCTTTTAAGCAATGTTAGGTAACTATTTTCTGGAGTTTCTTATAACCTAAGTGGTCATGTTAAAGGCTTGTGCTTCTTTGAAGCAAAAAAGTAGAATATTCTTAGTTTTGTTTCATACTACGCAAATAATATGCACCCATATTTCATCATTAGTACTTATATTAGTTTCACAGGTACTGTAATAGCAATAGATTAAAATATTGCAGTATCAGCACTTAAAAAGTTATGCTTCAATAAGACAAATATTAACTGTCATTTTGCAAAGGTAATGTTTTTTATTTATATTTCCGGTTTGAAGGATGATTCTAAATATTTTACTCATATTGTCATTAAGATTTACCAGAAAACATAGCCCCCTATTAATTGTGGTATTAACCTTATGAGGGTAATTTCTCTTTTGTACACCTCCTGATTTCTGGACCCTGAAAAATTTTCATTTCTTTCACATAGTGTAGTACTAGTAGTACCATAGAGCATTCTGAAGCATTAGTTGTTACAACACACTGTAGCAATTGCTAAAATTATGTGATTCTTTTTTTCTTATTTTTTTCTTTTAAGCTGTCTGGACAGGTCTCGTGGATGTATTCAAATGTACACCAGGGAATGTTTGCAAAGCTTTTATGGCGTGCTTTAAGCAGCTACACAATTTTTGGCTTTGAGAGAGAGCTTTGCCCTGAAGGATAAATCCTTTAGAGCTAAGAAAAAAGGGAACACAAGGACTCAGGAGAAAAAAAAATGTTTCACAAATATAGAGAATGATTAGTACAAAGGAAGGAGGAGGAGACGTCTGTTGATTAAATGATTTTTAGAGATAATTAAGTGCATTCATCCTGAAATAACAAACATTACACATCATTTGCAGGCATACACAACTTTCTTGAAAACAAGAGAGAATTAAACAGAACCTAAAAAATAATCAGCAGCTTGGGGGCAGTCAAAACTCTGCTGTTGACATGACCTTCCAGATTTTGCACAATCTGTAATGAAATAGCAGTAGCAACCAGGTGCTGAATGATAGATTAATAAGGTATAAACATAGATATAGGTAGCTGAAATGAAACAATCCTTTTCCAAAGTATTGATCAACTTTTCATTTCATAAGAAATCAATCAACATTCACCAATAATACTACACAGTTTCATTTATTTCACATGATTCTCAGCTCAAGAACCTCACAGCTGTTTTTCAAAATATTAGGTATATTTAGAAGTAATTCATCCTGATGAGAAGCTTCTGATACTTTGTCAAATATGACAGATATATGAAGAAGAATTCAAAGACAAAATGCACTGTAATTCAGAGGAGTGATGTTCTGTGAACTACAGAGTTAGGGCTACTATATACCTTAAAGAGCAAAGAATAAAGAGAAAGACATATTAATGTGACATTTATGCCGCCTTAATAATTTCTACTTGGAGTATTTGTGATTAGTACTATATTTGATACTTTTTTTACATTGTAACAACACAAATTGACAAAAAATATTTTTTTCTTCAAGAGAAAGTACTTCTGGTCAGAGTGGTCTCTGGGAGTTCATGTTTCAGAAATATCACTTGGACTACTTCCCAGGGACCTGAAATATTTGAAACAGTTACTGTTGCAACCAGGTTTCACCATGTAGAAAAAACACACCAGAAATTTTCACCTTTGCTTTTAATTCCTGTCCTTCTGTATACTTATCTATGCTTCTCTAAGTCTTTGACTCTGGGCTTCATCTTCTGTTCCTGTTGGCGCAGAGAGCACCAATAAAGAACTGGAAACATGCACACACATGAAACCAACAAACCATTTTTACATTTATATGTAGCTAAGGTTTAATCTCTATATGCAAAGCTAGTTTGGGATCGGGTTCTATGAAGAAAGACATTGTTTTGTTTTTAATAGAATATTTTCATAGCTGTGTTTGACCAAGATGCACTCTTAGGGGATGAGTTTGACCCTAACCAAGTAGTTACTGGTGCTTTACGAGAGAAGTGTGATGGGTTGACCTTGGCTGGCTGCCAGGAGCCCAACAAGCAGCTCTATCAATCCTAGTCCATCAACAGGACAGAGAGAAAATAAGCTAAAAAATTGTTGAGATAAGGACAGGGAGATCTCTGGTCTGGCACCTGGAGCACTTCCTCATCCTCTGTCTTCAGTGACCTTGTTCTCACATATTCTCACTCCTCTCTCCCAGGTGCTGGTACACAGTGCTTTTCACCATTTCTTAAATATGTTATGGCAGAGGTTCTGTAATATCATATTTGACCAGCAGCAGGTCCATCATGGAGCCAGCTGGAGCTGTCTCTGGAACACGGGAGCAGTTTCTGGTGTCTTCTCACCAGAAACCACCCTTGTAGCCCATCCACCTGCTACCAAAACCTTGCCAGAAAAAACAAATACAGAAAGTTAAAAAAACCACAGATTGCAATGAGCAGATGAACTCATGAGATAGGTCACTCTTGATATTAAACAAAAGTAAGGCTTGCAGAATCAGCAGCAACCCATGCAGACACTGTTTAGCAAGGCTGAAGGAATTGTCATACCATAAGCAGTAAGCTACAGAAAAACTTTTCTCACACAGAAAGAATTGGCCAGAATCTTATCAGGGTTTTATTTATTTATTTGTTAAGCTTGAACTTCTCCAAAAGTTCCTGAAAAAAAGGAAGTAAACATAGTGCTGATAAGGAAGCTGTCAATATTGCTACAAGAAGCTACAGAAAATCCAAGAAGATTTTCCCGTGCATATCCTGTGCATCCAAAAGACTTAAGAGTAAGAACTATGGTAGGAAAGTGTTGGCACTCAACACATTACCCAGTACGCCAATAGGTTCCAGGCTTGCAGCCCCTGAGCTTCATAAGAAGACATAAAATAGGCCAGATGCTAAATAGTATGAACTAATTATTTGACTAATCCAGTTTTTAAATGGACCAAAGGATTTTGCTTATCTCTCAGCCATAAGAAATATGACTGGTCCTATTCCCAAAATCTAAACACTTCTGTGTATATATATGGCTATTTTACATAGTGTGGTAGATACATAGTGTGGTACACTTTTTTACATAGTGTATAGTTTACATAGTGTGTTAACTTTTGTATTCCCTTTAAAAATGTACAGTGTACTGGTTTTTTTCCTTACCTATTGAAGACAATCAACCAATATCATAACTAAACCAGTATGTTACCATAATCTTTACTGATTAAAAAGGGTCAGAATGAGATTACAAATAGATTAACAGAATTAACAAAAGGATATAAAATAGGATAAAACTTTTATTTTCTCAGATTTCAGGAATGAATAATTAATTTTCAAACAACAGACCTTTGTATAAACTCAGTAAAAAGATAGAAGACAACTAAGAGGCTTTTATTTTATATTTTCATAATCTGCTTCTCTACTACACCTTTTGTCCTGCAGTTTTTACCTACTTCATTTGTGGGGTAATTTAAGAAAGAAAAAAAAATCATCTTCCCTGTTTCATAGAGATGAATTTATTTTATTTTTGACTGATTATGACCAAATTAAATGTGATATGAAATGAGGCTGATTTTGTGATTTTCAAGTTTTGATACACGTCAATGTATGTGACATGTGATAATGCATTTTCAGCTCAGACAATGATTACAAATTTATTAAATTATTATGTGTGCCTGTTATTTACCTCAGTTCCTTCAGTTAATGAAATACTACTGTAGGTAGAACATAGACCTAATTTAGGTGCACTCTTGTAGCAAAAATTTAGAAGCCTGAAAGAATAGGAGTAATTAAATTCCCTACAGAAGTAGTGAAAATTATATTCTAATTTCTGAATCAGAACTGATAAAAAATGATAGGCATAAACATCCTGTTCACCTGCCTGAATCAGTTTTTCTCATCACCTTCAGAGGAAAAGACTTAATCAAAAGGGATTTTTCTTTCTAATAGAAAAAACCACAAAACCCTCAAATGGATCAAAACAGAAGCTGAAAATAGCACCAGAACCCACCATTTCTTAGTAATCTTTCTACAAATAGTTTCATCCCTCTGTGTGGGTCCTAACTGTTGTATAAGGTCAGTTTGCATTCCCCCTAACTCCATTACAAGCCCATCCACAACAGCCCAGTGACTTGTCTTCAAAAAATATAAGATCTCCTACTGACGATACCCCTCAGACTGCTTGTCACTGAAGTGTTCCAGGGGATGAAAGTTCAAAGTCATCCTATCTGACAGGGTCAATCACACCTATCAAATGAGACATGATGTTTACACAAATTTGACAGTGTCAAATACATGTACGCTTCGGGATTTTTTGGTGGTCTTGGATCATGTATCTGAGTTATATTTGAGTCCCAATGCGGAGAGAAGTACCTTTTCCTCCAAAACAGGCACTTGTAAGTAGGCATGACAAATTAAACTGTCATTGGCAAGTGAGCATCCAGGCTAAGAAGAAGAGTAAGTAATGAATGTCAGAGTAAAGCAGTCCTAGAAAGTAGGTAAACTCAAATGTTGTATGGCACCAAATTGTGACTGAATTCTAATTATGGGGTATTTTTCTTGATTGAACTCCATTACATGAACAATCTTGTCCTCTTCTGTGGAATTGCAAGACAATTCAAGCACTCCATATTTCTTACTTGATTCAGCTTTAACATATACTTGGGTTTGGCTTCATTCTTCCTCCATCTCTAGTATCTGTGTCATGAATTTAAGAGATTAGAAGTGCTTTGGTTTTAAATACCCTTTTTTTTTGTGCCTTTCACATCTGCACAGAGTTGTCTCATGTATTTATGCTTTGTCCTATTTATGTAATCCCACTAATATAGCATTTCCCCAATACAATTACAGTCTAATACATCAGAGTGAAGACTCAGAAATTTCTGATTTTCATATCAACTTTGACTTTTAATTTTATCATATTGTTTTCCTCCTACTTTTACAATTTTCCTGTGAATCTTTATGTTTTTAGCTCTGGTATATACCTCTTTGCGTCATAGCCAGGGGATTATCATGCAGCTTTTTTGCCCTCTCTTAGCAAACCTGTGAATGCTAACATTCTTTTAATCTCTTATCTTAAATCAAATCACCTTAGTTCCCTGGCTACTTTAGTTGCTTCATTCTTTTCAAGTCAATGTACTCCCAGTTAAGAAGTGGCCAAATATGAATGCAGACCTGAATCTTATCACTGTATATTTAAAGTCAATTTGTGAGATAGGTTCTGAATCAACGAACAAAGACTTCACAATGAAACATCAGTCAAGATGACATATTGAGAAGTTTACTTTAGCTACTGAAAAAAAATTTACATTTGCCTACAAAATGAGAAGAATCCATCTTACAGTTAAGAACAGTGACTCATGAACAGAAGCAGATAAATCAGACTTGATGTCTTCTAAAGCCTGTACTTACAGAATTTGAGGGAGTACCTTATCTATAAACTTCAAGTAGTTTAAAAAAAATCTAAGCCATAAATGTATGGCAATCAAAAATAAAAAAATGGGATAAAATCACTAGAAATTACATGAGTATTCTATAGAAGGATTGGGATGTTTCTGAACATCATCGGTTTATGAAATGGACCTAATTAGATAGCTCTCTTTTGTCACCACTGCATATAATTCAAAAGATATGAGTAGGTTAGCTACTTCCCAGCTTTTAATTCCATAAAAGGACACCTCACACATCTAAAAATTCTAGTCCCTTTCAGAAAAGAAAAATAATAGTTTAAATTTGTTTAATTCCTAAATGAAAATATTTATATGTATAAACAAATTCTTCCAGAGTAGATGTGTAGCTTATGTATAGCTACTGTGTTCTGTTCTCTGTACCATGTCAATAATTGACATATTTGAAAAGTGCTGAAATCAGGGATTTTTTTTTTTACATCTCTTTTTCATACCTACACACAAAGAATCCTTGTTGAAATCCTATTGTTTGAAAACCAATACTTTTTTTTTCAACTATCAGGCTAAATATAGAAGCCTAGTAAATGTTTTTACCATTTGGATCCCACAAACACATGTAATGTATATAAATACACACAACCATCTAAACATATAGACCATATATAAATGTATGTAAACTACATCTGTGGTATATATGCATTTTAGTATGCAAACTATATTTTGTAGACATGTCACTTACAAATTATAAGCATATTTAATTAAATAGCATAAAAAAGAGACTCATTTTAAAAAATATGATCCAGAGACATACCTGTGACCAGTCTTCTAATGAATTTAATCTCATAAAACCCAAGCATTATTTATTTTAGCATAGTAAATGTCTTTTCTATAATGTCTTTTCTATAATGGATATGTAATTGGTACTATTGTACGATTACTATTTGTAATTGTAAATGAACTATGCTGATGACTGTGCTTTGTTTGCTTATATATTTTTCAAAGGTGTGGAGAATAAAATCCACTTTTTATGACCTTTTTCTTTGTTTAAACCTGCTAATCAGTAATGCAAACCAATGACAATTAGTGTATTTTATCTTGTTTATTGTCAGGATTTTATTTTCATTTTGGCTGTGACCACAGATTATTTCTGTGTCTACAACTGAATAGTCCTTACACAGTAAGAATTTTGACTTAACACAGCCCTAGGCCGGATTGAATTCAATCACATGGAAAAGGGAAGATTTGTAGACCCCTCTCAGTCCAAAATTATTAGAGTTCCACTTTTCCAATTACTGGTTATAAAACCAGATTATTTTACTGCCATTTCTACAGACAAATAGAAGTGGTTTCAATCATTCAGCAAAAATGTTCGCATTTGTGAAACATTAGTGACATTTTTAGTTGAAGCAATTGCTTTTTTCAACCAGTTCTAGTGTTCAGATGAAGATATACTTTGTGGAAGACACCTGAAGCACAAAACAAGCAGACAGAACAGATACAAAAGACAAAATTAATTGAACCAAAATTAATGTTCCATCATGGTAACTATTTCCAAAATAATTAGAGCATTCATCCAGGATTTTGCAAATATTTCCTCTTCCACCTAACAAGTGTTTGAATATAAATCTTACTTTTCTGGTAATAAATGCTAAAAATAAGCTGCATTTCTCTTACTAATGCAGTCATGTGGAACTTCCATATTTGATATGCTGTTTCACATTTAGTGTATCTCACATATTCCAGCTTCCTGTGTTTGTACACAACATTATGAAGGGACATAATGGAAGAGAATTGTTTTTTCAAATGTATTTGCTTTCAGTTTGGAAAAAAACCATTTATGCACAATCTCACCTTCTGAAAGGATATTGTAATGGAAAAATTAGAAAATACATTCAATTACTCTAATAAGTCTGCTGCCCAAGTCACTCCCGTTTTATCTAGGTTTTGGCCATACTGAATCCCCTGGGAACATTGTGTGAGTAAAAGCTGAAAAAGAAGGCTTCTATGGTAATTGAAGTCAGTGGAAAGTTTTCTAATTATTTTAATTGAATTTAGATCAGGCCTTTAAGGGAGATGACCGTTAGGTATTTTATCACTTAGCTTTTATGTACAGAGATGTAAGAAGAACCTTCAGCCCAAATGAGACATTCAGTTTCACTCGGTGATTAGTGGAGGTATTTCTCGTTGCATTATCATAAAAATAACTAATAATTCAGAGCATTTAACCAAGTGGTGAAATATTTCTTTTCTCAAAGTTGTCTATGACTAGAAACAAAAGCTTAATCATTAGCATCCTACAATGTAGTTAAATATTTTTAGCAAGCTATGGGAGCTGTGTTGAAACAAGTTTACTGGCTCCCATTTCACCACAGTCCTGCTATGCCATCAAATTAGCAAGTGAATATTCCATTCCTCCAAATATGGAATTGTAGACATTGTTCCCAGGCATATTAATACACATTTCACTTTAAGGAGGTCCTTAACCCCCAATGACTTTGATGGTACTCAAATTAAGTAATCAGTTTGAAGCAGGTGCTTATATACTTACCTGAATTAAGTAATTGTCTCATTTTCAGATTAATTTTTTAAGATTATATTATTTTTATCTTCCAAATTAAAAAAAAAAAAGTAGTCAATATATCATTAGAAAAGGAATTTAGACTAATGTTGTAAATTAACCCCACAAAATACCAAGTCCTAGAGAAATATAAATTGACTTCAGACTGAAGATTTCAATTCAAAAATGAAAGATTAAATACTCAAAAAGGTGGTTTTCTAAGACATAGTATTTTCAGTTGATGCTTGTACTTAAAATTATTCCAACTCAAAATTCCTAGAAAAGCAAAATATCTCACAGAACTGTAAAAACAAATGATAGCAAATAACATTTTAGAGCTTATCATGAATGGTTTTAATGGATCTCTTTAGTTTTAGAGAGGGAAGGATAAAAATGACAACAAAGCATGAGGCACCTAACACATTTTTCAACCTATCTCCTTGCCTCTATTAAGGATATGTTGAAAATACCCTGCTGATGCAGAGATTTAATTTGAAGTAAGATGCATAAATTTTGATACCTCCTCATGGGTTTCTTAACTCTGCCATAGATCTGCTATATTCTGCATACTGTATAAACACAGTTCTGAAGGTAATTTTCACACTAAAATTAGAAAAAAGAATAGCATGCATATTTAATACCTCCCTGAAGTGTTTTACTTCAACAATAAAACATAGCAGTGAAGTAAGAAAAAGCTTGCAGTTGCTTTCCTGAGCTGTTTGCCTGAAAGGGATCACATTGCAGCATTTGTTTTATTATGTAGAAGCAGATTCATTTGAATAGGAATGCATTTTTTCCACATCTTTTCCAATTTATAAAGGAGAAACAAAAACAAGAAAAAAAAAAGTCAGACAGCTGGAAGAGGCTCATAGAGCAGTCTTTGGCAATTTGGATTTAGAAATAGTAATTTTGTGGGAAAAACAATTCTGCAATTTAAAGTATAGTATAAGCTTTTAATAGGACTTTCTTTCACAAAACAAAATTGAAAATGGGTAGGTGGTTACCTGACTGGTTACTGTAATACTTCAAGAAATGAGATTTGCTGTAAAGTTGAAAGCATATAGACTCATATATATTTATTAATATTTTTTCCTGGACTTATTAGCAAACTTTTGAACAGGAAAATGCTAATAAGAGAAAATTACAGTGATGTATTGTTCCTTACCTTCATACTTTCATCATGAACATACATCTACCAAACAATTGCAATTTCTTGCAATTTTTTTCACAAAAAAAAGAAAAAAAACTATGGAAGCTGTAATCCTGCAATTTTACAGCTTACTGAGGTCCACAGCATGAAAACAGTGATTGTTAATTAATGCCTATCCTATTTAGAATTTAGGAGAAGATATTTCATATTATGATAGACAATGGGAATAGCAAGACCGATATTTTAATTTCTTGGGGCAAACATATAATGAGGTGCAACGAAAAGAAACTGAAAGACAATTGTGAATACTGTACTCATACTAAGCATTAGTTCAGAATATAATTGTAACTGTCTAATTTGTTGGTACTTTTTAAAAATTGGATTATGAAGTGTGATAGACAAGTAAAAGTGCAAAGTGTACGTTTTTCTTTCCTATGTATTTTGTGTCTTAGCAAACTGCAATGATAGAACTAGACTAAACTAAAATAAATGTGGCAAATGAAAAAAAAAGTGGCAAATATTTTAACAGTCAAATTTTGTTTTGATTTGAATTATTTTAAGTATCTAGAATAACAGTAGACAGCAGATTTATTCCAAGAAAGTTACTGTAAATTCATACAAGACTGAGACAGGAAATATAATTTAAATGCAGCTCTTCAAGCGTCTCATGCAGTAGTATCAAACCTATTTTTTAGACTGATTTTCCATGCCATATTTGTCTTCACATATTATGGCTCTGTTTTTGCTGTGCCATCTATGCTTTTTTTTAGATTGTATTATATGTACTGTGAGGAATATATGAATACTGAAATGAATATGTGAATTAAATATGTATATATCTATGTATATGTATATGCATATGCATATGTGTGTGTATATATATATATATATAAAAAATTATGTTCTATATGTATGAGTGTGAATGCATTAATTACTAAAGTAGGAGCACAACAGAAATAAGCATGAGAGTGGTTTTGATGTAGCACACTGTGTTCAAGTTAGGCCTGAAAATTCACAAGTATCTTGAGCATTGTCAGTAAAATACCAGCCGAGACTCAACTATAAACCAATGAAGCCATCCAGCTGACTATTAAGTCATCATGCTGACTATTAAGTTTGTCTACTAACTCAAGGATTGTCTTCATGAATGAGGGGAAGTTTGGTTATGCATTAATTTGAAATTAGATGAGGCTTCAAGTCAGCTACATGAGTCCAACAAATCACTGAAATTTTGTTGGATATAAAGTCAGCATCATGTTTCTCTACTGTGAATTTAAACTGTGATAACATATAATATCTCAGGTTGTTTTGTCTTGGTTTGTTTGGTTTTTTTTCCCCCCTCTGGATGATTCTTGCAGCAATTTGTCCTCTTGAAGTATAAACTCCTCTGATCAAAATCGAAAATCATAACTGGACCCCAAGAAAGCAATGGTAATTTCTTGAAGTATAAGTGCCTTTTTTAGTTCCACATAAAAAAGGCTCTTGACTGTCAATATTCTCTCTGGGAATTCTCCAGACTTAGCTAATGAACCATTTTAATGTTTCTGTAGTGGCAAAAAAAAAAAAAAGGTTCCATTTAAGACTGTTTTAGAATCCTGGAATATCAAATGAATAACTCTGGGTCTGAGTCATTCAAATCAGGTCTTCCTTTCTCTTGAGTTTTCTTATGTTCATCATGCCTACCTTTTTTTTTTTCCCCTGATAACCTCAATATGGATATGCCGTGTACTCTAAAGACTTCATCTTGCTGAGGCCTATAAAATACCCATATGAAGCATAATTTTTTTCTTTACATCTATTTGGTTGAGAATAATTTAAATAATACTTTTACTGAGAGGTATTCATAGCACTGAGAACACATCAAATTCTTTCAAAGTTATGCAAATATTTCACAATGTAACTGCCTCAATTCTTATTTTGAATTGTGCTTTCAGATTAATACTAAAGGCAAAAAAAAAAAAGATCTGTGATTAGAAACAAGCACACTTTTTATCTTGATAATCACTACCTAAAACAGATACTTATAAATAGCATGCATACACATTTCAAGGAACTTGGCCAGCAGCAAAATTATACTTGGATCTCTACCATTGTTTTATCTTGCAACAAAAGCCAAATGCTTCTTGAAAGTAAGCTAGGCAAACTGCAATGCATCGAAACATCACTTTTCTAAAAGAACTCTCAATTTTATTGCATATTAAGTGTTTAGGAGTAGCAAAAATACTTCCTTCATTCCACACATTGCAGTATGTAAATGCAGTATTTAAATCAAGGTTGAACAGGGTTTTGAAAAAGGGGGTATGAATGAATCAAGCAATAGACTTAAAATAGTAGTCTATTGACAGAAAAAAAGTATATATGTAATAATGCATGAGCTCTGTTATTTTTCATTCTATTGCCTTGGACAGCGAAGATTCAGGATCACATGTGTTAGTTTATAAATATGCCAGGCACAGGCATATTTATAAACAAGGCCTTCTGATCTTGCACCAAATCAAGGGATCCCTGCTGAAGGGACAATAGCCCCAGTGCCAAGTTACAACAGAGAAGGAAGTGACAGCATCGCACAGCAGTACTTCTGGCCCTAGCAGAGGTCAGCAAACACAATCAGCATAGAGGAAGTTCAGCTTCACTCGCTTCTTGCAGTTTAAATAAATGAATCCTCAAGAGGCATGCCACAGTGAGATCTGTAACCAGTTCATCCTTTACCATATGGATTATAAGATTTTCCTTTCTTTAAAAGAAATAACGTATAATAATATTTGGACATTTTTTGACATTGAACATGTGTTAACATTTATTCAGACTAAATTTTCTTAAGGTCGAAAGAAAAAAGTGTGTCATTTCGAAATGACAATTATACTTTATGCATCCAGCATGACAACAATATTGGTTATGGCTATGTATGAATATATAATTTTATTATGAAATTTAATATTCTGACTTTATCTGTGTAACTAAGCTCATATTTTTCTTTTATAACCCAATAAATTATTCCTCCAGAAGAACATGAGAGGTACATTTGAAAAGTAATTAAATAATGTCACTAAATGAATATTTTGTAAAATGTGATTGGAAGAACAGAGCCAGTTGGCATTGCATTTTTTTATTTCCTTTTTTTTCACTTATAGATTTTTGAACTACATATGTGATTTTTTAAAATTCTGTCCAAATTATTTTCTTTTCCAGACATCTTGCCCAACTACCCAAGCCAATGTGAAGACAACTAGTACCTTATTATTGATTTTTTTCTCCATCATCAAAAATTGCAGTCTTTTCATTTAGGTTTTAGACCATGTAGCATTTTCTTCTTTAAAGTTTCTTCTTTTGACCATCAGTTCTCTAGTAGAACAAGCAAATAAAAAAACAAACTAACAAAATTTTTAAAAGCCAACAAAAAAATAGCCAAAACAAAACAAAACAAAAAAAAAGAACCAAAAAACCAGAGCAAAACAGAACAAAATCATATCAAACAAGCAAATGAAAAAGCCCAAACAAAAAAAATCTCATGATAGCTAGAATTTTCATAATACTTTATTTCTTTTTTAGGTTATCAGAGTATTTAAATGTTAGGTCAGTATCAGAGTACATTTTTAAGAATAATGAATCTAAAAGCCAGATTCTCAAGAGCCTGCTTATCTTAATAAAACTACACTCTGCATATAACATCCTTTGCCAGTGAGGCAGTTGGGAACAGTGTCCAGCCCTCCCCTTTTTGACCCCTGTGAGCTGACACTAAAGCACTGCTTTGCATTCCTCCCTACCATCTATCAACTAAGCAGGCTTAATATTTTATCGCTGTAGAGTCCAGATGCCCCAATGAAGATACAAATACAACTTTCCCTGGTCTCTGGTTTTCTGAACAATGCCAAATACATGTTTTGTTGGAGAGAAATGTTGTGTCTGTTTTTTATTAAGTAATTACAATGCTTTTTTTTACAATAGTCAAAGGTGATAATAGAGAAAAATTGCAAGCATATGAAGTAGACCTCACTTTTTCTTAAAGTTGACTTCAGGAGTCAGCAGCTTTTCTTTACTAGAAGCCATAATGAACGTCCTCATTTTTCTTTGCTCAATTTGATGTTCATTCGACTGACACTCATTTCGATTCTTACATACTTGTTTATTGATTCAGCCCCATCTAAGAGGATAAAGATATGTGTCTGAAATGCTCAGGGATGCTCATGCCAATTTAAACTCACAGTGTAAAGTTTTTCAGTGATTCTCTCCTACACACAAAATAGATAAAACAGGGAGAATTTCTACAGGACTGTACAAATAACACCTCTAGTGGATGAAGGATATCAAATGACAGCATTGTCTGAGACCTGCTTTTTCTCATGAAAGCTAGAAAAAGAAAGTTGTCAGCTTACCCAGTAGAGAGAAACAGTTCTAAAGCAAGATTCATCTAATCTTAATACAGATGTCTAAAAGACACTGTTTTACTGACTCTGTTAAAGTGTCTATTCCTCTACCTCAACAAATAAATTAGGATTGAAGCTGTTTACTCAGACTTGAGTATCTATGGTATAGAAATACAAAGAGATTAAAATAATTCTACATGAAAGCATTCTTCGTATTCCAAGGGTTCATGTATGGATATTATTATCTTTATTGTCTTAAAAATGTTGAAGCATATATGTTACAAGCCATAAATATGCTTACTGATCAGGAAGCAATTGACATCTTGAAGTTTTTACTTTGTCCTTTGGTCAGACACATTTTTCCTGGTTAATATCTTCACCCTCTGTGCATTATTTATTTTTAATAGTTGTTATAACACTTCCTAGCAAAGGTTTAGGTAAGTTTATGCTTATTATTACATGCTACCTTTTATTTTCTGCTCTTTCTAGCATCTTTTCTCAAGAAACTCAGACTTTAATATTAATTTTTTTTCCCTCACTGCTAGAACATTAAGCACTTAATTCAGTTGCCTAAACACAGAAGAGAAGTACTGTTGTTTGAAATACTCTTGGTTACCTGAGATATCCCCACAGGGATGAAAAATAGTATTTATAGGAGTATCCTACTCTCTGGGAAATGCATTGGAAGTCAAAGCAGACTGCATAGGGCAAGTAGCATGGCAGCAGTTGCTGATCTTTTGAACTGAACTGAGCTGTATTAGTTCATTGACTCTATTGCTATATAGTGAGTTCTAGTTTCCATTCTTTTCAGGTGAACTGGTTAGATTAGTAAGTGTGAATTTATTCTTAATTTTCTTCCTTAAAGTCCAAAAATTCACTATAGAATACATCTTGAGCTTGTTTGTCAATCCAGTTTCTCTAAACTCGTACAAAGTATCCACTATGGAAGATAAAATTCCATTTTTAATTAAGAAACTTTAACGAGGTTATCTATATGTCTATATATTGAAATTATAAACTCATATTATGGTCAATAATCTGCTCAGTTCAGCTACCCATGTATTTCTATCCACTGCCACTTGAATTATACCTGTCTGATATTTCAGGGTGATGTGAAATTCCTGTAAGTCTTGTCTCATATATGCAAACCTATGAAACCTTGTTGATTATCTCTGTAGGTCTCAAATTAGTGCTCAAGGTCTATGATTAGGCAATTGAATTAAGGCCCAAACTGAATTTCTTTCTGGATTACACTGGCAATAATAAAAGCTTCAACATTAAATCTGCAGACCACAGATAAACAGAAATGTGGGTGTTTGGAACTCAGGTCCAGTCTTTATTTCATGCATGCAGAGTCTGCAAAGTAGTAATCTGGCACTGTTCTCAACCTAACTATGAAAACTATCATGCTGTTTCATTTGAACTTAAACAGTGTATTTTTTGCTTTTGAACTTTTCTACTTAAGCATGAGCAAACTCAGAGTGCATGAAACACACATGAACCCAAGTGAAAACTAGAAAAACTTTAAGACTTGTTAAGCACTTTTGTTTTTATCACCAGTCTGTGAAGAGTCGGAAGTGTTCACCTCAGTCACTGCTGTGAGGTCCTGCAGCAGCCTTTTCTACTGACCCTGAGCTCCGAGGCATAGCACTGGCACTGGTTCTATTATGATTGCAGAACCCACTTCACTTACACAAATTCATGATACCATTTCCATGTTTTGTTTCATGATTCATGTGAATATTTCCCCAAACAGTGTTTTTATTTTGTTTAAGTGCAACTCTCCTAAATCCCCTTGGGCCTTCAATCAGCATTGAAAGCCTGCACAAATGCTGAGGTGAACAAGACGCTCCCCTCACTATACCTCCATCTCTCTGTCCATGAAGTGCGAAGTATGGTATAAATCTCCTTTGCAGTGAGATCCAAGATTGACCAATAAAAGCAGTATGAAAGAAATAGCTATTATTCCCATTACTAAAAAAAGAGTCCAGGAGAGTTTTCTCTCTTTTGGATGGCAAATGTTGAATTTTAGGCATCCCTGTGGTGTTTCTCAGAATCGCTCAGTAGTCGTTGAGATTTTCAAACATACTTAGCTCAGATCTAAGTATGATTTCATCGAAGTCAATGGGAAAACTCCTGCTGACTACTGTTGTCATTCTTTGATACTTACTGTGGAAGTTGGAAGAGTAAAAGTTGAATAGCAAAGCACCATAAAAAGATCTTTGGCTTTTATGTACAATGATACATAAAATTAATATTTTTTAAAGTAAAAGTGAATTAATTGAATGAATTTAGCAAATAAAACCAAAGGGCAAAACAGGTAAACTTTTAGTATTGTAAATAATCAGCACTGTAAATATAGAAAAATCCATAGAAATACATTACATAAGGAAATAAGGATGTAAAAATGATGCCTAATTAATTATTCAGTTATTTGCTACATGGAAACAGAGACACATGATCCTCAGTCTTTCATACAGCAATTTACATTGTATTAAAGCGAACCCTAATTTTTTTCCTATTATTACAGTATATACGGACACTGTATCCACTTTATGAGCCTCACTGGAGAGAAGTGTGTATTCAGATTCACAGAAAAAACTTCCTATATGTAATTTTTGGGGCTTATTGCCTTTTCATCCAGTTGGCTTAAGCAGTATGGGAGTATACCAACACACATGCACATGTATGCATTATACACAAGTAGACAAGACCAGATGTTTTGAGGTTTACAAGAAAAGGAAAAAAAAACCCACCCAACAATACAAGGTAGATGAGAAAAAGGATAATATAAGAATGAAATATTCCAAATTCCAGCAGAGACAAAACTATAGCTAACTTGCACATAGGTTTTTTTAAAAAGGAGAAAGTAATATGGTTATAAAATGACCTGAAAAAATAATCAGAATAATAATGCAATGGTGTCTGAGTACAAAAAAACCTGCTATGTAGTATGCTTAAAAAAAGGACAGAAGAAATTACATCAGAAAATTGTGCTTGAGAATAAAACACTTGTCTATTTTTACCATATTTACCACCATCCCCCACAAAGATGAACGGTGTTCTCATTACCATTTGTAATGTTCCTATTAAGTAGAGGCAGTATTAGACGTATTAATGTTTGGTTCTCGTTTAATTTATTATTCTCTTCCTACTTTAATGAGATCTGCTCTACAGCCCATAAAATAATTGTTATGGTAAACTGACTTTTTAAAATTAGCTACACACCAGTTGGTCCAGAAACCTATTCCTCTGGACTATTCATGCACAAAATACCTTTGTGTGAAGCTCTTTCCAAATGTGTAATGACTGGAGTAAGTCCAGAAGTTTTCCTGCAGAGTCTCTCTGCATGATTGCCATTGCAAGCAGTCTTAGAGTTTCTTTTCCTAACAAAGTTATGGTCAGGGTTACTGCAATGTAGAAATGCTGACGCTGCTTTCATATACTCAACAATGAAAGCCATAGTGCTGCCACTTATGAAATTAAAGTACTTCCTCTTTGAAAGAGAGCTGTTGTAAACTCCCTGTTCTACCCCGCTAGGTCATAAGTTTCTGTTACAGAATTTTTGCAATGAATCTCAGAAGGGGGAAAAAATGTTCTGATTTCCTGCTTGTCCCTGCAGTTTTGTTAAGTCACTTCAGTGTGATTCAGCACTGCTGTTTGTGCCCCAGACCATGTGTCCCACTGAGACAGTTATTCTATCCCAAATATTTCCTGCTATGAGTGTCAGTTTAGGTCACAAGCAGGGTTTTCCAACAATACTTTTTAACCCACCCTAGCTCACTGGGAAAAATATATTCCCTAACCTAAGGAAAATGAGCTATATCATATTTTAAGGATAAATTAGAGATACTGAAAAAAATTTAATGACAAGACATGCTAATGGGTAATCTTTATCAGATATAGATACCATATAAAAATGTACCTGTGCAGTTCTGTTGTTACTTATCAAAATGAGAATGCTTCTTTGCAACATGGAACAAAAGCGTGGAACTGGATTTATATCCCTGTGAAG
Source organism: Ploceus nigricollis (assembly GCA_013399945.1). NCBI lineage: Eukaryota > Metazoa > Chordata > Aves > Passeriformes > Ploceidae > Ploceus > Ploceus nigricollis. The sequence goes on along the minus strand of VXBC01000927.1, from coordinate 1,163,163 downwards.
GAGACAAAAATGTCTTTCCATTGTAGCTCTCACTTTTCTCTTCTGCTCTCACAATGCCCTCTGTAGAAGATGATCATAGCAGACAAACGGGGAGTTGACCTGAGGCCTGAGCAGTCCTCCCTAAATATCTGAGCCCCTTGACTTTACTATCAAAGAGCTCTACTTTCTTCCCCTCTCCCAAAAGAGTAATTTTTAGACTGAAATGGCACAGAGAATTGGAGTAGTCTGCTAATGCTTCTAGAGCCTCAGCATTTGTATGGTTCTTAATAGAACAGAACAGAAATTAGCAAGCCTACTATTTATTTCCCAGGTGTTTTTGTTTGGGTTTTTAACGGTACTGAAAATCAGGAGTATATGTTTGAATTGATCAAGCATTAATCCTTTTTCTAATCCACTCACAAAAGAATCAAACCTAGTACCTGTATGCTGCATGTGAACAACAAATTGTGCAGCTCAGATCTTGGCTTCTAGGACTGTTGCAACATTTTATGACATACCACAGAATGTAAAATGAACACACTGTTTGTTCATCTGGAAGCAAGGTCTCACTCCCACCCAAGCCAGTGAATTAAATGTTACAGTTCAGAGCTGTAGATCATTTCACGCTTGGATGTCTCACGTTGGTTTGTGTGTGTACACGAGATGAACAGAAGAGAGAGAAAAACATCCAAATTGTTAAACCAGGCACTCTTCTGGGGGCCCATGTCTTTCAGCAATGTAAGACTGAACACATGCTTTAGTTTTAACTCTATTCCCGATGAAGAGGAAAAGATAGAACAAAGGGTTCTGTGAAACACTAGTGAAAGAGAACCCTTCATTATGCACCTTCATCATTCAGGGGTGATTGGGTTTTCTGGACTGATTTAAGGGCATATTTTCAGGGATGTACCAGCTGTCAGAACCGGCCCAACAAAGCCCCTTTAATTCTTGTTGAAACAGTCATTAGAAGTAAGGGTATCAACATTTACTGACCACTGTAACACGACCTACAGGAAATAAAATTTTCATGCCATTCTTGGATCTTGGAACAGTTAATTTCAGCAGCAGAATTTCCTAAACTGCAACCTTTTTACATAAAATTCTACAGGCATTATGCATTTTTGACAGTCAGTGCAAATAAGAGTTGCTCTAATAAAACTGTCCCTCTTATTTCTACTGGTAATGCAACTTTCTGGGATCTTTCTCTCAAAAAACCATAAAAAATAATGCACTTGTATCATAGCAAAAACAAACTGGTGTTTAACTTTTTATTTATATAGTTTTTGTTCATGTGAATCTGCTTGTCTCCGAAAGAGCAGATTAAAATCAGAGAAAAAGGCTTTTCAGGAATGAAAGTGTTAAAAAATGTATCCAGTATTTATAGAAAACAGACAAAACACCCTAATAAACCAAAACTCAATGACATGGAAAAGCCTACCATGGCAACCCCCATGCCCCACAAAACTATTTCTGCAAAAGCCCTACAGAAACATTCAGATACAGAATCTGCAAACAGAGGGGGAAAAAAAAACCACCACCACCACCACCCCCAGTATAATAAGATTACCCAAATTGCCAATAAATATAAAAATGCAGCACTCTTACCCAATACGACACAAACCAAATCACTAAACCTCTAGAAATATTATGCAATGACAGTAAACTATCATCATCCTTTTAAAAACTGCCTTAAAAATGAAACTCAGATGAGTCAGGATTTTTATCATCTTCTTGCAATGAAAGAATTGGCAAAGTGGCTCAATGAGACATTTTAAATTTTCCTCATTTGAATTGCCTAAGCCTTGAAGGTTGTTTAAATGTATTCGGTATCAGCCTTCTCTGAAAATCTTGATGTCAAAAATGTGATTGGAAAAAAAAGTCCATCTCCAATCCACTTAGAAAGTCTGTTGAGACCTAGAAAATATACTAAATACTCAATTATAAGAAAACATAATTTCAGCTTAATTAAACTGAAGGTGCTCCTCCCCTCTCCGAAGTAAGGAAGCTCTCTTAACTTAATGTAAAACTGGCTGATATATCAAGTCTATTCCATAGTCAACCACCATAAGTTTAGTTCCAGATGTGCTATCTTTTGTTCTGTAGGTATGTCACATGGGATATAAGAAGATGGCTTAGAGAAAAACAGATGCAAATCTGTGAAGGATTAAGTTTCAGTGTCTCCCTGTCTTATGAAACAAGAGTTTCATTTTGGAAGGGTGCAATTTTTCTTGGTTTCTGGAGCAAAAATAAACTATTGAGCTTGAGATTTGAAGATGTATTATTTGAAAAATACGCACAATCCATCTATATTGTTTAATGTAATATTGACAAGTTAAATGGAAACAAATCAACAGTAATTTGTGACATAGCTGAGTTAGTACTACAGTGACTACGACTTTTGAACAGCTATGCTGCATTTTAGCTTTAAAAACTTAATCCTTGCTCTGAAAGGAAAGCTTAGAAAATAGCATTAAAAGAATTTTGGCTGAGAGAGTCAGTCATAATACCCTAAAGCAGGATCAGCTAGACCTTTGCTTATGTCTACATAGACATGCCATTAAGTGATTAAGCTCTGGCTTTTTCTTGACACATACAGAGCATCTGAGTTTTATTTGTTAAATATATGTAGATGACCTGTGATCTTTTACAGTTAACACTACAGTTCCTCTCTAACACATTCTATTTGTGCTGTAAATTTCTGGTGCAGCCTCTGAGGGTATTTTAAAATTAGAAGGAAACAACTATATACAGAGATATTTAAAATTAATAAATCACTAGGGAGAAAAACAGACTCATTGCATACTTAGAGGAAGAGCTTAAATTAATTTGAAATATTTGTATTTGGAAGTCCTTTCACTCACTGCTGATTTTGGTCCTTGGAGAATGTATAGGAAAGAAAGGGAAAGGGAAATGTTGTTTACAAACTTTAGTTCATTACTTATAAGAAACAGACTCACCACTGTATAAAAGCAATATTTAAAGGAGAGAAGAATGCATAGGATAGTTTGTAATGTTGTTTGTGCAGCCACAGAAGGAGAAAGAGCCTGATGTGGTTTCTGCTGTAGTAAACAGTTAACAATTTAACTTACTTTTTAGGAAGTATCTTGTTTCTCCTTTTTTTCTGAAAACTCACTTTAAGTTTTCCAGAGAATAGAAAGTGACCAAAATGTTTCTATCCAAGCTTTCCCCTCCCCACCAGTACTTATATTTCCTCTGGGGTTTCAAGACATCATACTGTGAACTTTCTATGTAGCTTTTAAGGAGACATGATTACAAAGAGGAACGATGTGGATAATGTGTTCTTTAGGAGATAAAACCTCAAAAGTGAGGAAAAAAGATCCATTGTTAGACTGGAAATAGGCTTACACTGGGCATTATTAGCACTAGCATTATTTACCAGTCTGGACAAGACTGTAAACAACCTGATGTCTACATCTGAGAGACACATACAGACTGTTAAGACTATTGCACAGTCATATCCGAGGAAAGAACTGGAAGCAGCATATTACCTTTCAAAGTAACTAACCAAGTATGAAAAACATTAGAAACTTAATTGACCCCATATACTTGTTAAGTCAATTTAATAAAATACATTGAATTGTATACCTACATTCTCTGAGAAGAAAACAAAAAACAAGAACTTCACTGCGAGGTAATAAATGCAGACAAATGAGGAGAAAATCCATTGAATAAAAAATAAGGTGTTTTATAGGCAAAACACATCAAAAGGAATAATTTCAGTTGAATTATTCATCTATGTTTCTGGGTTCAAATTAACAGTAGTCACTGAGGCTAAACACCTGGGAAGCTCACTGGAAACATATGTTCAGTTTGTAATTTAGAATTTTATTTTTTTAAAGAAAGGAATATTAAAATAGAAAATACTGCAAAAGGAAAAGTATGATGTAAGAAGCATGTGATTTAATAGCGCCATCACCTAAAACAGCAATCAGCTCTGATTATCTACAAATAGATTATAAACAGAGAAAAAAAAAAAAAAAGAGGGAGACATATAGTCCAGAAGAAGACAACACAGCTACTCAGAAGAAATTTCCCATATGAGAAGGTTAGAAGCCTGGTACTGTCTAATTTACAGTAGATCTGGAGGGAAAATGTACCCTCTATAGCAGTAATGCATTAGTACAACATAATTTGAACTCTCTTTTAGTCTTTTACACATTTTTAAATTTAAAACAAAACAAAAGAAAAGGAATAATTCCCACTGTAGGGTAATATAACACATTCTGTGATTCTGTGGAACAAAAAAGAAAAGCTGCTGTTGAGATGAAAATTCCCCTTACGTTCTAAGTTTTCTCCATAGACAAAGAAAAGAGAGAAAACTGATCAGTTAGCAGATGTGGTGGGGCTCTTTGTTTTGTTTTGTTTTAAAATTTCCCTTTTTATTTTTAATTGTCCTGAACAATAGGAATGTGCAAGACAAACTCTATAACCTTAGCCACATACAGTATTTGTTATATATCAGCAGATGTCCTGTGAGCATCAGACTACTTGTTTATCTGTACACTCAGATTCATAAGACGTTTAACTCCCTGCTGCCTGCTGTGATCAAAGCCTTGTCCTTCCATGAGGCACTTAGCCATTTATAGCAACAAATAAGAAACACAAGTGAGCTATAAACTGCTAAGTATTGACTTTTAACAGACATGTGATGTCAGCAACTGGAATGCTTCCAGTTTAGAACAATGGAAACCAGACTTCAAAAAAAAACCTTTAGAAGAAAACAGTAGTATGTCCTCTCCCTCATTCTTCTACAATTCTGTTTTTATTCTAAAAAATCCAAGAAAAAATACCGCTTTTTGTACTGCACCATGAGGCTGTGGATGCAGGCTACTCTGAGGTCAAACAGCAGCTCAACATTAATTGGTAGGTCACATTAAAAGTCTGTAAAGCATCTCTGTTATCCAATTTGCTGAATGGTTTGAAGACATGGGCTAGTGACGACATACATGACTCCTAGACAAATGTCATCTGCACCATCTGTGGACCATATTGTGCATCAGATGGCAAGATGAAATTTTCAATAAAAAAGTTTTAGAGCACGGTTGTGTTCCAGGGACTGTAGCCATGATCATTATAAAAAGGCTGCACTGGGCTGATCACACATCTAGGAGAGAGGACACTGGCATCCTGCCGCAGCTGGTGTGCACTGGACTTAAAAGAAGTAACATGTAACCAGGTCAGACAAATGAAATACTTCAAGGGCACACAAATACAACTTCAAGTAATAAAAATTGCTCATCCAGGTAGGACTGGTTACGTCACAGCCCAGGTTGAAGGGAGTCAGTTGAATCTAAACTTACTAGCAGAAGCTTGCATGGTCTTGCTAATCTGTTGTCAAGGACAGAAGTCTCCAGTTAAAAGGTCCTTTTTGTCTCTGCTGGTCTCTGTGTTTGGTTTTTATGGGATCACAGAATCAATTAGTCTGGAAGAGACCAGAGATCATTGAGTCCAACTTTTGACTGAACATCGCATCAACTAGATCATGGCACTCTTTCCTTAAATACCTCCAGGGATGGTGACTCCACTACCTCCCTGGGCAGCCCATTTCAATGTTTAATCACGCTTTCTGTGAAGAAATTCCTCCTAATGTTCAACCTAAACCTCCCCTGGCACACCTTGAGGATATGTTCTCTGGTCCTGTTGCTGTTGCCTGGCAGAAGAGACTGACCCCCACCTGGCTACAACCTTTCAGGAACTTCCAGAAAGCAATAAGGTCTTCTGTGAAGACCTCCTTTTCTCCCCACTAAACAAGCCCAGCTCCTTCAGCACTGGACTTGTGCTCCAGACCCTTCACCATCTCCTTTGCCCTGCTCTGGACACACCCCAGCACCTCAGTGTCCTTCCTGAATTAAGGGGCCCAAAACTGGACACAGCACACACACCAGTGGTGCATGCAGGGAGATAATCACTACTCTGATCCTTCTGGCCACACTATTTCTGATACAGGCCAGGATGCCATTGGACTTCTTGGCCACCTGAGCACACTGATGGTTCATGTTCAGCACCCTGAGGTCCTTTTCTGCTGAGCAGCTTTCCAGCCTCTCTGCCCCAGCCTGTAGTGCTGCATGGGGTTGTTGTATCCAAAGTGTAGGACCCAGTATTTGGTCTTGTTGAACCTCATAATTTTGGTCTAAGCCCCTTGATTCAGCCTTTCCAGATTCCTCTGCAGAGCCTTCCTACCTTCCGGCAGATTGACAGTCACACACAAATTAATATTGCCTGCGTACTTACTGATGGTGTATTTGATCCCCTTGTCATCCAGATCATCTATAAAGACAATAAATAGGACTGATTCCAACACTGAGCCCTGAGGAATACCACTAGTGACCAGGCACCAAATGAATGCAGGACCATTCATTCACTCTCTGGGCCTGGCCATCCAGCCAGTTCTTAAGACAGCAAAGAATGCCCCTTCCAACTCTGTTTTCCTACAGAGTGCAGGCAAGGTATGCTAATATTGCTGGATCTGGTTCCCCTACGGCAGCAGAACTCAAATCTGATCTTGACAACGTAGAGGCGCTTCTGATGCCTATGATCCTGTGGACCTGAGCAAAGTATATCATCCATAGCAAACAAAAGTATAAAAATAATTAAATATCAACAGCATCCCTCAGGACTACAGCAACCCATAGGACTACTCATGTAGGAATTAAAAAAACACATCCCAGTAATACACTTGGGATAACCCCATGGTTTGGTTTTTTTTCTTCCTTCTGTCGTTTGTTCCTTTTTGTTTGATTGATTTTTTTTTTCTTTTCTATCTGTTACAAGATTTGAAGACAATACCATGAGAGATATTTTCTTCACTTCTGAAGGACAATATAGCAAAAATAATTGGTAAATGACAGAAAGGATTCTTTTTTGAAAACCAGCTCATAAGCATTGTCTCTCACTTAAGTTGATGAAAAACTCTGTTTTAAGCTTCTGCATTAATTGCAGTTGGAGTTAAATGTTTTGAACTGATTTCAAAGCCTCACTTTAATTAATAACACTAGTTTCAAATTTTGCTTTTAAATACTCAAACTAATTACTAAGTTTACAAAATTGTTTTAATTTCTAAGTGAAGAGTGAAAAGGCTTAATTAACTTCAATAGATTTTAGATCAGGCTTTCAGTACCTCTGAATTCATGGATTTAAATTATATGTTTATATACACCCTCAATTGCATTCTGAATTGAAAATAAAACTCTTCAATATAACAAACAAATTTTTTAAAAAATGGGCATTTAAAAATATTCAACTGAAATTTTTCAGTACAGGAATGAATATATGTTCTTTTCACTATATGTTATTTGCTTATTTGCTGGTTTAATTACTTATTTTTATTTTATTACTTGGAATTTCTCATTGTGAAATAAATTATCAGAGATTGGTAAACATATATGGAAATTATTAGCCATATGGATTAAAAAAACCCACTAACAAAAACAACCCTATCTTATTTTATTTTATTTTTCTTTCAAAATAGCTGTCAAAATAGGTGTAGCTCATCTGACTAAAAGGATTATAGAACTCTTAGTACTCATCAGAGTTGTAATAACTGCTTCTTCCCCACATTCCCATGCACACATGCACAAAGATAAATGTCTGTAGTCAGAAGGTATCTGCAGCTACACACTGAGATTTAGAAAACATCAACATCTGCAATACAGCCCTCTCACATATACTACAAATAACATCCTATTTCTAGATTTGTTGATAATATGCCCTCACTGACTACGTATTTATTGCTTCAGTTTTGCCAGGACTGTGGATATCAGTTAAGACTGTTCAAAATAAAGTCTTTGAGAGACACCTACATTCTGTTCTCAGTCTACAACCATGCATGCCTATCTTGATATCTGAATCATAGTGATACTTTAAAAACCTTAACAAAGACAACATAGGCTTGGGGGAAATGGAGCTGACTGATAGAAAAGAGGCACAGATTAGAAGAAGACTGTATACAGATGACAGGCTTTAATGAAAATTCAGGGTCCAGTCTAGCAACATGATATTCATATGATCAGTTAGACAGGAGTTTGTGTGAGAATCTACAGCCAGACAGGGCAAAGTTTGAATGAGGAAACGAGGAGTTTCTGCTTCTGGGCAAGGGTGGAGAGGCAAGTTACAGTTCTCAGAGTTTGAAAAAGTGATGTTCTAAGTGTATCAGGTTGTCTTTCACTCTGCTTGACTGTTTTTGTGTTGGAGCATTGTCGTATTTAAGACACCCAGATCTCCTCAAACTCCAGTGGAATTAATGAGGCCTGGGGAAAAGCTTCACTTAGAGCATATAGACAGCAAGCCACCTGAACATGGGTCTGGAAGCCTAAAACCTGGACTACATATTCCTTCTTCTCTGGAGTTACTTCTTTACTCTTCTTCACCTTTTTTGCATCAAAATTTCCATGATCCAGAATAACATTCCAGCTGTTAAATCATACTCTCAGACATCATAGAGAGACTATCCATCCTGATCTTGGCTACAGGAAGCACAAACATCAAGTATTATATCTTTATTTTCCCTTTCCCTTTTCTCCCTTTCTCTACAGACAGTCAAGCTCATCCTATCCTATCCTATCCTATCCTATCCTATCCTATCCTATCCTATCCTATCCTATCCTATCCTATCCTATCCTATCCTATTTTCTGTCTCCTTTCTAAAACCCTCACATTTTCTGAAAGTAGCTGCTGTACATAATTACCTACAAGTGTACACCCTTTAACACCCTTGTAAAGTAGAATTTTCCCTCAAAAGGTATTGTCCACAAAGGTAATTCACAGCAAGTGTTGAAGCAGGTCAGCATCATCTTTGGGATGTACTTTGTTGTGCAAAACTGAATTCATGGACAACCTGATTTGCGTGAGGGTCTAAAGGAGGAAGAGGAGTTGTCTTTCCATTAAAGTGAAAAAGATTCAGAGGTCTGAATCTGAAGAAAAGGAGGTCCTGTAGGATTAAAAGGCTTATGATTTTCTAAAATGTTTGGCTTACCCTGGGCATCCTGGGAGATTTTGCAGTAGAGCAAAGATAGGTAAGAACAGGGAAAGACTACACAAGAACATTGACATCTGTTCCTTGCAGCCAGAAGGCTGGAATGCTACTAGAATAAAAGTGGGAAAAAGAGGGCAGATCGGATAAGAAGGAAAACATGCTTATTTGACACAGAATTTAAGCAGCAGAAATTAAGGCTTGTAAAGAATTAGATTTCCTATCTGAGAAAGTATCTCAGGTGAACCTTTCACTAACTTTTATTTTTTCATTCTCTAGTGGCATTATATGCATACCTCATGGTAGCAGAATGCTCTGGCTTGGAGGAGCCACATTGGTCTGCACTCTGATGTTCATCCTAGCTTTTTCATTATAGGGCTCTCTGTGGATGTCTGTAGGGGTCAGTTGTCCCCAGAAGTAGCTGTGAAGGTGCTGAGAGGTCTCTCAGCACAGCTGTGTTGATGTTTGAGAATGGGCTAGGAGAAGTCAGGAGAGGTGCTCCCCAATCTGGCAGTGTCACCTGCTCTCAGCCTTCTGCAGCAGGAGCTCATGTAGCACAATACCCTGTTGTAGGCTTACCATTTGGAGATTAATATAGCATAACTCCTCTTTGGAATGCTAAAGAAAGTTGTAAGTAGTTCTTCCCTCCCATATTAGCTCTGCTTGTTCTAGACAGGGCTCAGCAATCTGAGGACAATAACTCAGTTCATAGTGCTCAGCCTGATCTTCAGAAGGTCTGTTGGCTGGAAGGCAAATGTCATGATTTAGCTCTCACCGTTCTCCACTTAGGAAGAGATGAAGATGACCCTGTTCACCTGTAGTTCAGGCTCAGGTATCCTGTTTTGAGAATAAGAATTTAGTTTATTTTATCCAGTGAAATAAATTTTTTATTGATGAAGCCAACATCTGACTAATTTCATGAGCAGCTTGTTGGTTGGAGATGTGTAAGAAATTTATGAACATGTGCAGACCCTCCATTATAAGCACTAAAAAAAGCCATTAAAACTGATGGATGTCCACCATGGGAAGAGGAAGTGCTGATGTACAGTTGGGTACTGTGTGATAGATCTGCAACTACCATACTATAACTTAGGCAGTCTAAATGTTTTTACGTTAAAATCTTTCTTCTCCTTTCCTCCTCTATGTATAGTAATTGTCGGTTACACAGCAGGATTACTTGGGGGCCTACGAGTTTAAGGATTTTGCGGTGTCTCTGACTGACATATCCTTTCATCCTTATTTGGTGTAATGACCACCGACATGAAAACTACTGTTTGAGCTAATCTGTCTCCCACTGAAATCAAAGGCAGCTTTTAATGCAGGGACCTTTGTAGAATAAAGATACCTTCAAGAAAAAAATTGCAAGTATTACAAAATTTTACAAATTCCTTTCTAGACAGACGTGACAAGTATTTACTTTTGGCAAAATATCAACTCCACAATCTCAGGATCTGATAATTTGCTGTCTATCACACACAGAAAAAAGGAGGTGGTGAATGCAAAAGAAGGGCAATGAATTCAGAGAAGCCCTTCTGTGTCCATGGTCTATTGTCATATTTATCCTAGCATAATCACAATGCTACAAACATTCAAAATACAAAAACACTGTCACAAATGGCAACTTTAGGTATTCAGTAGATTCAGCAGCAACTACTGTCCAGTAAAGCTAGACAGACTGTTGGAAACTAGTCAGGAAATAGGGGTTTGGTAGCTTCACGTTGTTGAAAAATGCTATTTCATTCTCATTTTTATTTGTTTTCATTTTTAATTATTTCTTTTGATAGGCAGTTGGTTGACTTATTGGTTCAAATACCCAAAAGCTTCAGTGGCTGGCTGTTAAACAAAATTTGTATAATTTTGGAAATGTACAGACGGAGACCTCATTAAATCAGTAGTATCCCTTTTGAAATCATCCATGTATACTCCCAATGCTAATGTAGTTGAATTAGTAATTATGTAATTGTTCAGGACTAAGGAATTACAGAGGCTGTGACTGCAAGCTTATTATAAATAGTAATTATGCATTTGATATTCTAGAAGTTCAGAAAAACTCAATTTCTTTCTACTTTTCATATAATAACCATATATTGATTGAATGCATATTTGTGTAGAATTATTGCTTGTAAAATTATTGAGTTTAGCCTTTAGCATGGTAATTGAAGCAAACACAGTAGGGCATCCAAAGAAAATGCAATATTAGCAATATACTTCCCTGCAGCTACAAATTTCATAAAGAAAATAAGAATCTAAAAATCTTAAATACATCTTTCACTCATTATTCCACAACGTTTGTTTGCTTTCTTTTTCAACCATAGGGTGCTTGAACCAGTTGAGCTTCAATCTCTCTTTTTCACTGTTGTTCTGCTTATAGGTTTTCAGGTTTTCAATATTAGTGATGCATAATTTGACATGGTAGAGTATCCAGAGACTTTGCAGCTGTCAGCTGCAAAGTTTGGAACAGGTTCTGCACTATGATTCTCCATGAAGCAGAGACCTAATGTGGCTAAACTTGGGAATAAAAGGATTCTTTCTGGAGCTCTTCAAAAATAGCTGTTTACCTGTTAGGGAACTTGAGATTATTTTAAAGGGTTGCTCACCTATGCACCTAAATCTAAGGAGCCAGAGACCTACCCAATATTTCATTTCTCTCAAAACCATACATCTAGAGACTCCAGAGCCATTTTTGAATTGTTTTAAGAATGAGGTTTAGACTCACCATGAGGCACAACTGTTCACAGTTTCATTCAGTGTTGTTCCTAATGAAGGAGACAAGCAGTGTGTTGTTGACTCAGCAAGTAGGTGGTTCTGGCTGAATGAACAAACTCTCAAAAGAGTAACATGTGTTACTCTTTTGTAACACAGTATAGGTGTTTTTTGGTTTTTTGTTTGGTCGGTTGGTTGGTTTTGGTTTTTTTGTAGTGAATAAAATAATTGTCTTTATGTGACTGCGTCCTTTTAGTTTTTTTTCCTCTGGGGGTCTGAACACCACATGGTAGACAGTAATTATACATGATCTTTATCAATAATGTAGAAGAACTTCCTATTTAAGATAGCTTAAGTGTCCTAAGAGTACAAGATCATGCAGTAAAAGCACAGGACTGTCATTCCCTGTGGTAAATAATACTCCTGAAGAAAAAAATCTAAACCCCCCC
>VXBC01000927.1:1132822-1145220 GCA_013399945.1 Ploceus nigricollis | reverse complement strand
TCCGTCCGTGCTGTCCTTCCTTCCTTCCTTCCTTCCTTCCTTCCTTCCTTCCTTCCTTCCTTCCTTCCGTCCTTCCTTCCTTCCTGTCTCTGTCTCTCTTGCTCTCTTTTTTTCTTCTTTCTTTCTCGGCTTTCTTTTTCTCCTGTCTTTTTCGTTTAATAACCATTTCAAAGCTGGATAAGGTCTTAAGATTCTAAAATTACACAGAATTTGAGAAAATTAGATAAGACAATTTTAACCTGCTAGCAATTGAAACCAAATTTGTTTTAGCTCCTCCTGCACAGGTTGATAATAGGACAAAGTATTGAAAGTTGGAAGAGACTTTAGTTCTCTTTTTGCAGCAACAGTCACATCTTTTATTTTCTGTCCATAATAGAAATAGTTTCAAATATATTCTGTTTAAAAAGGCATTTGTAATTTAAACTGGTTGGTGCTATTTGGGTTTTCAAATAATTGTTGTATTTCTAGTTTTAATATAGAACTCAGTGCATCTCTGCTTTAAAACTCAGCATGTTCAAAAACAGGTACTCTTATTGATACGTATTTTTCAAGGTTGTTCAGNTTTTTTTTAAAGTGTTTCTGACTGCTCTGTCTTTAGTAAGAGTTGGCACAGCATAGGAATAAGTAGGACTAAGTAACTATGCCTATGCATACTTTCCATTTTCTATTTGGACTCAGAGATTTGGTCAGTCACAACAAAAATAGAGGACTATGAAAGAAATGTTTGGCAAACTTTTTTAGCAGTTTTTTAAGTGTGTGCATTAAGAAATAAATAAATAAAGGACACTCAGTCTGAAGGAAAGCAAAAAGCCAGAACTGATATCAGAGAGGCATCTGTATCATGACAGGTTATGAATAATTTTAAGTAATATTTAGCCTCAAAGATAGTAAAATTGAATAGTCACCAATACTCAGCTGTCATCTCATTGGGTGCAGTGGGATTTTAAATTTTTTAAAGCTCCTCTTCTGAGATATCACAGAATTCCTGAAGGATTTTTCCTTTTTTTTTTTTTTTTTTGTCCTCTTTTTCTCTGAGTTTTAGACAATAGTAGTACTACTACTGATTGAGCCAACCAAATGGTTGTGAATGAATGAGCACTTATTAAATACATGTTTAGGGCCAAATTCAAATTCTGTGGAAACATCTGGGAAACATTAATTTAGCTTAAATAGAATTAAGATGCAGTTGTCAGTGCTGCNCATTTTCTTTTTTTTTCTTTTTTACCTGTGCTGCAACAAAAATTATTATGCAACTACTCAAATTTTCCTTATATGAAAGAATTTACTGCATTTTGATATAGAATTAATTAGTCATTATTAGAATTAATTAGTCATTGATTAGAATTAATTTGTCATTAATTCTACTCTCAAAAGAAAGACCAAAGTGTGGTAAGTGCCGTATTTCCTATATGTTACCCATGTACTTTTACAGAGATTCATGCAAGGATGCTTATTCCATATGCCTATGTAGGCCTAAGAAATGTGGGCTAGATTCTGTCATCTTTGTACTGAGTAAGTAAAACTTTACCCAAGTCAAATAACTAATTTTGAATAAGTTCCTACTTACATAGGAATGTCAGAATATAGCCCTCAGGATTTATCATTTGCTGTATACTCCAGTCTTACACATATAAATATGAACTTAATGGACCATGGTATGCTTAGAAAAATAACTGGAAATTCAGAATGAAGCAAAGAAACAAACCAACCAACAATAACAGAAGGAAAGAAAAATTAACAGGAATAAAGTCCCTTAGGAATCTGCCCAAGAACTAACACAACACAATCAGAAATTCAGAACATTTATTGCAAAAGCTGAATAACTAAATAATGTTGAACTGGCAAAGCAGTAACAAGGATAACTGGTTAGATATTTATTCTGTCAAAGTCATCAAACACCCCTCACAAACTGACATAAGTACTGCAATAAGCAATGCACCCCTAACCCATTTTTAAGCCTTTTGTACTGTGGAGGAAAAAATAAAAGTGAACTGCTATATACAAAAGAATAAAGAAAGAAACAAAAAGGTTCTGTTTTTTTCGTAAAAATAAAATCACCTTCAGATTAGCTAAATTCGTTACTTTAAGACTGATGTTCCACTGTGGCATAAGTAACTTGCTTTTTTTCTGTAAGGACTTTTTTTTTTTTGCATGCTATTTATTTGTGTAAATCATCTTTCATGCCTTAACAAAAACCATCTAAAAATGTTTTGGATTTGGATTTGCTTTGCGTGCAACTTAGATCTTACTAACATTAGGAGTCACTCTGCTGATTTGACTGAGGTGACATTATACTGGTACCTGCCAGGCATTGACCAACTATGATAACAAACAGTTAAACAGCAATAATTAGAGATTTAACCCTTTAGTTCCCCCAACTAGCCTACCAGGAGAATGCTCTGTTACATCATGAAGGCACAACACATTAAATATTCTGTGGCTATGGTCTAAAATCACTCATGTTACTACAACGTTAACGCAGATGAAGGTCAACACAAACGCTGCTGTTTCAGCAATACGAACTGTCTTAGGTATAGACACACACCTGCCCAACTGGAAAAGCATTATTATTGTATTTTGCTCCTTAGAATTTCCTCCACATATTTCAGCTGGGATCAACATCAGCTACCACTCATTAAATGATGGACTACAACTAATTTGATCAAGGATCTCAAACAAATAGCCTTCTCCCTCGCCCACCACTACACATTTAAATATTATTTTGTTTTGCAATTTCTCTGTTTTATGAAACATAATGGAAATTAAACAAAAAATTGCTAAGTTTTTAAGCCTTACACAAGTCCTTTCATTTCTTCATATTAAATTAAAAAAAAAAAAAGAAAAAAAGAAGAAATTCTAACTGAATGCTGGCATCATTTGCTACTACATAGAAAAAGAGGGCTTTTTCCTTTTCTACAAACAACCTTTCTTACTACGCCATCACTTTTTTCACTTTTAATACAAGTGGCTTGAGTTTCTTGGGACATTGTGTGTCAGACAGACTGCTAACACAGAAACACCATCACTGAAAATAAAAGCAAAACAACAAGAAAGCAAATGAAAGAAATTAAAAAGCAACTGTGAAACACAGAAATATGCTACAGTATCTTTTCAGGTGAACATTATAAGTACACAAAAATTGTAAGTAATAATTGTTGCTATTTACAAGTATTTGAACGCTGATTGACTTACAAGTGTCCACTAACATTGTTAATAGCACAATAGGTTTAATGTTTACAGCTTCAATTGTTTGCAATATGATCTCAAGTATAACGGTCCCAGCATAGATCAATGACAACAAAAGCACAATTTTCTAACTGGATATGCTTTTCAATCTCTGCAATCCACTGAGCTTTCGCACTCTCTCACTCTCCAAATGCATCTTCTGTTGTTCATAGCAGCAGTCCAGGGTCAAAAAACAAAGAAATAAAAAAGGATATTTTCAAACTGGAGAGATCTCTGCAGACTTTAATCATGTCTATTTAACAAAACCACACAACTAGTAGAAACACTCTTTCGTGTTGCAGGACATCATACCTTCCACGGTGCTAATATAAAGATATGCATATCTCTGCTAGGTGAAGCATAGTTCTAGAGGTCTACCCAGTACATAAAGCTCTGACACACACATAGTATTAGCAAGTCTAAGTAAGCTAAAGTCATTGGTCCAAAGTAACCATTTCTTATAGCTGGTGCTCCTTTGGACTCTCCACAGATCCTGGGGCCTGTTTATAAGACTTCAAGTTGGCCAGAGGAATGTCAGTCATGTGGTTGCCAGTGTTGAAATGGCCCTCACTGGAACCATACTGCTTTCGATCACTGAACTGGTTTCTGTTGCTATCTTCTTTCCAGGTCCTGGTCAATGTGTGTCCATTAACTAGTTTGTCCTTCTTAACCCATTCCTTCTGAGGTGCAAAGGTGGAGAGAGGAGACTTTGGCTGTTGGTATGGGCCCAAGCTAGGAGGCATCCAGCAGTTGTCTGAGTGACCCAAAACCAGGCATTCTTGAGTACACATCTCTGTAGCTTCAGCTAATCCTCGTGGACCAAGAGGCCCATCTGTAGAAGAAGAACAGAAAAAGAAAAAAGGGGGAGAAAGGGGGGAAAAAAGACATAATATTAGATTGTGATATTTGTCATTAAACATATACATAGACCTCAGGACAAAATTAACAGTGATCCTGCAACCAAATATTGTGCTGGTAAATTCTACATACATTTTCATTCTGTTAGAGAGTAGTTGCTTTGTAGGGCATATACTCATCAGGAGGCAACAATACTCCCTGTGTATGCTACCTGCCTTGTTTCCAGAAGTGGAGAAACAGTTCAATTATCCCTATGCTATTGGTCTTGGATCCTACTATGAATAAACTTAACTCATTTTTTCTAAGTCATATCAAGAAAATAGAGCTAGGTAAGTGAAAAGTCTGAGGAAGTAAACCTACCCTTGCAGATTCTGAGTGAGAATTAATGCTTTTAAGGGCCTATTATTTGGATGTATTCTGTTCTGCTTTCAACTCATCTTACTGCTGAAGAACTTTGGTGAGTTAACAGCCTACTGCAAACTGAGAAACATCTGTACTATCCAAAAACAGGATCGCCCAAAGGAATGCTCTGTACACAGGATTTTTCTAATATCTACTGTTTTACAAACACAGCTTGATGCATAGTTCTAGGTATCTACCCAGTGGATGCACACTCCAATGCATAGTCTCAACAAGCAAGAGAAAAGTTAAATTTGCTGGATTTAATACAAAACTAGGAAGCAGTTCAAAACATTGCATCAGGAAAGAGAATAAAATCTGTAACTCTTCTGACCATTAAACACATCTCAGATGCTACACAGATACAACCATAAAAGTCAAGGAAAAAAGAAGCTTATGTAAATCTGGCACTTTAAAAAGAACTGTTCTCATAATTCTTTGTAAGCTAGAAATATAAGACCACAGGAGAGAGAAATGAAGATTGCTGAAGTACTATGCATATTAAATATCTACATAATTTTTCACACACTATTGAGGACACAGCAGGCCAGCTGCAAGCCTCTCACAATCAAGCAGACAGGTCACCCATGCCTTCAGCAACACTAAATTCCTCTCAGTCTTACTGCATTTTTAAATTACTTATTTTGCTCATCTGCTTAGGCTGGATGTATGAGGAAGGGCAAACCAGGGAAAAGGCAGAGAAATCACTTTGTCTATTTTTGTTGGATATTTCTCAGTATCTGGGATATGCTTTGCCAGGAGTCATTGCTGTGTTGTAATTTTGAGCAAGAAGTTTGAGATGTCTTTTCTTGACTTCAGAGTAAATCAATGGGCTAGTAGTGAAAACATTTGAAGAGTTAAGGAGACATATTTCCTTGATTAACCAGCCCAGTGACAGGAAGGAAATTATAGATTGATTTTTGAGAAAGAACATTAGCAAGTAGGCATGAATAGCAAAGTTACTAATCAGAAGAAAAATGTCAGCGGTGTATCAGAAAAAAAAAAAGTGTATCTTAATAATAATCTAATTGATACTCAAAATGATAAGTGAAGACACTCTAACAAAGATTTCTCTGTTAAAATGCCAAAGAATATTTTGTTCTTTTGTACTCCATGCATATACAATAAATTACTCTTACTAACATCTTTTTCTGAACACTGAAATTAACTCAATCAATTTTTATGGAAACTCGTATTCATTTCCCACTGCTTTTAAACATAGATATAAAAAAAATCAGGCATATTTCTACATGTTATATTACTAATTAGCTAATCTTCTTATCTCTGAGCAACAACTCTTTTTGACTACCTAGAGAATATACGGTTCTCTGTTGATGTGACAGAATATAATAAGCTATAATAAAATATAATAAGCTATAATAAAAGTTGCTACTGAATTCCCCACATAAGAAAGTGTCCTATTGTTGAAAACTAGAACATGAAAAATATATAGAATCAATTCTACCTTCCATTTAGATCAATACAAGGTGAAATAATTAAACCAAAACCATTAGGAAAAGAGAAAAAAGCAATTGTAAAGTAGGATCTCAGCAGAGATTTCAATGAGAACCATGAACAACAATTCTAAAATGAGACCTGAAAGAGAGGTGCTTTTTTTTCTTTTTTTCTATAAAACTCTCATTTGAATCCTCTATTATGAAGTTCTAACCAAACTGAGGCAGATACTTAGAGAGAAATAAACCCAAACCAAAACAATTATAAGTAAAGAAATTACTCACAGCACGTTGTTTACTTTTCCAAAAATTAATCTACAGTTAAAAGCTGACTTTTAAATTTTTTTGTGGCTGTCAACTAAAGTTCAGTTTTAATTAGTTTTTTTCCCATTTCAGAGGGAAAAAAGTAAGAAGCGGCAGAACTATTTTCAACCTGCCTATTCTCCCAGTCAATTACTATTTTATATGAACAAGAAAGAAAAAAAAGGTTTTGCAGACATCAAAACTTTCAAAATAGAAAGAAAACATTTTGCCACAGAATGACACTTTTCAAGGACGGTGCATGCATTGTGTGCTTCTAATCTGCAGTGGAATAAAAGAGTAACAGGAGAGCCTTCAGCACGATATTTCTGAAGGGGATAAGTTACTTTTTCTATTTAGTTAAATAAATTTCAAGAGATAAGACTATCATTTCCACTTAAATTTAAATGAGCAATAAGCTGGTTTTACTTAAGAATAGATATGCATGTGGCCCTATAAGCTACATGACAAACTCTTTGGAAGATTTACTTCATGTGTTTTGCTTTCTTTAGTAACAGTGCTAGGCAGTTAATGCTGTTCAATTTGGAATGAATCTTAAGCATCCTTTGCTTTAGCCATCTCTAAGCTGATAGACTTTCTGGACAGCACTGGAATATTCAGATATCTGCTACTACTGTGAGCAGCAGACACAAAATGGGGTAACAATGCTGAGAAGATTGCCTGTTCAAGAATTGCTCCTTGGGTTTTTTTCAGTTTAACAAAATACCACTGTCCAACTCAGACCTGGAAAATTAATTGTTGTGTGCAAGTCTTCCCCCAGTCCACCCTCCCTATGCAGAGACATCAATCAAAGGCAAGACCATGCAGTCCTTAGAGCAGCCATATCAAAATTACAATTTTCATATGGATGTTGGTCAGACCAAGTGACAGCTGTAGACAGAGTGAGACACTCTCCTTATAGGAGAGAATTGGGAATCTCAGGGAACACCTGAAAGACACTTCTTTTAGCTGTATAACTGTTCAAACATCTGTGAGGTATGTTACAGTCTGCACACACCTCTACGTATATCTGTATGTAAGAATGTCCAGAAGAGGTTCAGACTTCTATTCAAATGTGTACACATATTTTGAGTCCTCTATCTCATGCTTTCCAATCTGTAAAATGCAGGGAATATTTACTTGCCTTGCTAAAATATTGTGAGGTTTAAGTTTACAAAATGCCTTGCAAGACTTCATCTTATATATAACTAAGAATTATAGTTTTAATCACTTTTGGTTTAAGCCATGACAAGAGAAAAAAAAATCCATAAAGTAATTTTTTTTAGAAATACAGATTGTTAGAATAATATATTTTACTCTTGAGCTACTACAGGGAATGGTCATGCTTACTTATTGAGGGAAAAGGCAGCTTTATTCCTGACATGTGTGGTGCCTGCCATAGCTATCTCCAGTTAAGGCCCTTAGATAAACCATAATTGTTTGGTAAATATTGCTGCTAATAATGGTGATAATCATGATTTAGGGGATTCTACAAATTTTCTACTGTGAGATACAAGAAAAAGATGAAAAGGAAAAAAGAAAGAATCTCACCTACAAAAAAAAAAAAGACTGTGTTCACAATTAGGTTTTTTGAGCTTCTGTTTTGTTTTATTATGTTCTCAATCATAAAATTTGTTCTTTTCTAAGACTCTTTATTATTCAGGTTGCTATTTAGCAGCATAAAGTGTAATGATCATGAGCAATATGATAAGAGACAGATCTTCTGGGGATAGTGTGACTGAAGAGTTGGCTGCTATGTATTGAGAAAGCCATAATGTTGCCTTAATGGTAATTATCTTTCTCCTCCACTACAGCTGAAAAATAGTTTTCACCCAATTTTCTAAAGTTGTTTCATTACCACATACAATGACACCACTTAAAAACCTGTTCCTGATGCTTTAATTTTCTAAGTGCATTAATTTGTTCCCTTTCTCTTCACAAAAATGTCACTGGAATTTCTGTATCAAGCTTTTCCATGCTGAAGTACTTTATTGATATATGGGGGATTTTTTTTTCAAAGTATTTGTTCTCTGAACAATCCATAATCCGTGCGGCTGGTTATCAGTCTTGGCTGCTTGAATATATAATGACACAAGTGCTGATAAAACTGTACAAGCCATCTGTCTCTGGAGTTAAATGTTTTGAAAGCAAACACAAAAGTGCATAACAAACACTCCCTTAAATTGCCTTTGTAAATATTTATATCAGATCTTACCCAAAAATGCTTTTTGTTGTTATTTTATTCTGTTAATAGCTGTCAAGCAGATGCATGACTTGCCTACTCAAAAAGCAGATAGGTGTAAGAAGGAAAATAATGTATGCCACTCAAGAGCTGGTCATACCCTAATGCTGGAATTTCTGTGTGGTCTTTTATCTCTTTTTATTATACCCAGAAGCTAAACAGCTATTTCATTGATTAACTTACTGCTGCAATTAGCAACTAGCTTCTGGTGTGATGACCAGCTGTTTTTCAACCTGCTTCTTTAAAACTCTCTTGCTTACAGCCAGAAAATTCATTCTTCATTTCTGAAAGAGTTGAGGCCACAAGATAATTTCCACCCAGTGAGACTTTTTGGTCTCAAGCAACATGAATAGGTACTCTTTGCCTGAGGGTGCTAACATTAAGTACAGTGGATTTGAACACAACCACAGTTGTGTTTCAGACAATCATATTTATTTAACTTTTCATATTGCATCTTAAAATGAAAATGGAAACAACAGCAATGTTTTCAGCTCTACTTATCCTCAAATACAGAAAGGTTGTTTTTTTTTTTTTGAGCTTTCATGGGCTACTTTACTAAATGTCCTCCTCTGAGACCTCATGATTTTACAGCCTTCCCCATGTATGGAACACTCATGGAACTGAAATGACATTGTTCCATTTCATAGAGGTTTTACAACTAGTCATATATTAAATATAAAAACTGGAAAAAAGTTTATAATTATAAAGATTCTTTTGCCTTTTATTTTGCTCTTAAGTATCAAACAAATAAATGGGGAAGACTGTTCTTTATTTCTAGTCTGTTAAAAAAAACAATCCAAGACTACAAAACCACATACATGCTGTGTCAGATGTACTTCCTTGGTATTATTAATTAAAAGAAACATTCAGTGTCTATTAAAAATATATATTTTTAGTGACTTATTCCATGGTCATTCTACCTGGCACAGTCAATTCACATTCCATCCTCAAATTACCTTGTTCAAAGGTCCCTGAATTCCTCCTATCACTGCTGCCAGTTTTGGTAGACTTATCACCTTCCACCCTGCTGCTTTTCTCTTGCTTTCCTGGTTTTCCATCCTCTGTACTCCAGTACAGATCATGAAACCCCTGCTACTCCCTGTTCCCTGTCTTGGCCAAAACTTCTTTTTCATCAAGGCTGAAATAAATAACATTGTAAGGTTAGCTTATATCTGCATTACTTAGCAGAGATAAGCTGCCAGAATCCTTAATTAGCACAGGAGAGTCGGGAAGCAGGGGAAGTAAGGGTGTGTGGGAGGGACTGCCCAAGATACAGAAAAGCAGGAACAAAAATATTTTCTGAAAAGGCGGGAAAACCTCGCACAGTAAGATTTACTACATTATTCTGTGAAGTATTTAAGTGATCCAGATGGGTTCCATATCATGTACATGACTCTATACAAAAACTCTGCATGACTTTGATTCTGTGGGCAGCTAAATTTTGAAGGCAACAATATTCCAGTATTTGAAATTTTGTCTCTATCCAGTTGTATGATGACTGAAGTTTCTTCATATCTATATCTTTTCAGAGCTAAGAAAGTGAGCAAAGCAGAAGTTAAGAAAGTATTCTGAATTTCTTATCTCAAGTTCCTTTCCCCTACACCTTCTCTACTATAAAAGCTATAATGAAAGGGAATGATATTTAGTTTGTTTTATTTTCTTTTTTTTTTTTTTTCTGGTATATTTCCTAGAAATTCAGGACCATTACAACTTACAAGGAACTCCTCCATCAGTAATGGCTCTACTGTAAGGATGCTGTTTTTACCTGACCTAACTTTCTGTTTCTATTTCCAACTACTTTTTCTGCATTGACATACATGTATATAAACCTCTCTGTATCTCCTTGTGTGCATGGTCAGGAAGTAGACATACAATGCTTGTGTCCACTAAGCTTGTAAGATACTAGGGGTCAAGTCTACTTTGCGCTGCCTAGTCTTTAAGAACAAATAGACATATTAACCAGCATGAAGCCTGGGACCATTCTGCAGGCAAGTTGCAACAATCTGAAATCACAAGGGCACAGTCCTTGCAGCAAGGGTGTGTGAAGATGCCACAGGAGGTGTTACAAAGCACCATGGTCTGGAGTGATGCTGAGCTACAAACGAGACGCTACAAACGAAATGATTCTTCACTGGTCATACAAATGCAGCTCCATTACTTATCATGGATTGCATACTGTTCAGATCTTTATGCCACTACTTATTTTTATTTTTTAACTTAACTGGGTGAAACTTTACAATTTATAGTCAAAAAAAGAAATAAAAAGTAGATTCACTAGATAATCTAGTGATTCTTTCTGGTCTTAAAAATCTAGGTATCAGCAACCATTAGCATAAAGCTGCATTTTGTATAAACTTTCACTGACAAATGAAGCCAATTCTAGTATACCCTTTAGAAATACAGAAGATACAAAATAATATCTGGGATTTTTATTCTGACTTAATACATTCTGTCATTAAAAACAAACAAACAAGTGAATAAACAAACAAACAAAGACACACAAATGACTGCAATTTGTATTCTTAGCTGAAGTGTCACATTGTGGATGCAGAAAGTCACCTTGCAGGAAGAGCAGGAGAAAAGAAATGCAAACAGTATTTGGCAAAAAAACCCCCCGTTTGTTAACAAATAAATAAAGATTAAAAGCTTTACACATCTCTCATACAGATTTCATTCTTTGGGCACAGATGAAAAGTCAACATTTGCAAATGGAGATAGTCCAAATTCAACAATACATGGGCAGCCAGAATAGCAGATTCTCTCCCTGAGAGGATATTGTTATTTAGACAGACTTTATGGCACACAAAGAGCAGACAGCATATCTTTATAAATTTGCAGCCATCTTCAGTATGGCATGGAACTCATCCATCTTTTCGTCTGCTCAATCTACTCCTCTGAAGAATGCTATCTCACGTAATTTTATTTCCTCAAAATTGGCAGTTTTTTCCTGCCATACATTTAATTTTAGCAGGACAGTCTAATGCATAAAAACTCCTCAGAGGATTCAAATGAACCTTTTAAATTTGATTGTATCACTTAATGAGACCACTGTTCAAATGTTTGGAAATAATATTGTATTCAGAATTAATCTTTTTCATTATGTAGCCCTTCATTTTGCTGCCTAAAAAAAGTCTTTGTTCCCAAAAGGTGATGATGGATGGTGATAACAAAATATTCATAAAGCATCCCATGGTCACAGTCATTTACTATCTTTTTTCTCTCACACTTAAATATTTATGATACTTGATCAAAATATTTTGTTGAATTGATTTACAGGCAACATGCTGAGACAGCACCGCTTTTGACATGGTCACATTTTCGGATCTATTAATATGCCCCAAACATGAACCTGCTGTCAGTCTAAAACAACTTAAGTCTCTATTTGGAAGATTCAGTCAACTGTTTAACATAAAGTCAAATTTTGCTTTGTAATTTCTACAAATTCTCTTTGAGAAAAGGTAGTATTCAATGTGAAAAAAAGATAGTCAAAACAAGAAGAAGTGGTAGAATGTTGTGAAACTGAGCTGAACAATATTTATTTTTACTCTGCACAGTGTTGTAAAATTTTTGAGCTGTTATATGCCTGACCATTAACTAATTTACAGCAGGAAAAACAAAAATCATTCAGGTTGAATTTCATTTCATTTTTTATGATTGTTAAAAAAGTCTAAAATACTTGATTTTCCTGATCATTTTCTAACTCACAGCAAAATCCTGGTCTTCTGATTTGTGATAAATACATATTCTGGCTCTCTGGAGTGCAGGCATGATTACTTGGGATATACTGAAGTATGGATATTGACTTTATTAAGCAATATATGAATAAAGGCAAAATTCATGATCATTGTCATCTACATATATGTATATGATCAAGTCTGCTGTTAAATTATATATATTATTTGTTTTATTTGTGTATATAT
>VXBC01000927.1:1033864-1128667 GCA_013399945.1 Ploceus nigricollis | reverse complement strand
AATTTATAAGGTATAAAACTATTTAAGGTATAATTGTATCAAAAACCTGACTTTTTTACTTGCAAAATTAATACCTTTGAGCTCTGTCACTTGTGAGTGGATTCCATTTGGACAGAGCCCCTATTCTACCAAAGCTTTCAGATCATTTTCAAAGCATAGGATGAGGCATTTCAGGACAATTTTGCTAGATAAAATTTTCTTGTCTTTTCTTTCTTTTTTTTTTTTTTCCTGCATTGTGACACAAAAAATAGAATGGAATTTCGTTTCTGAATTTCACTTTCAGAGTATTGCAGATATTTCTCACCATAGCAGTATGGATTTTGAAGTATTAAGGGGCCAAAGCTGTAGCTGTAGGACAGTGGGCCAGGCCAACAAAACTGGAAAAGGAACAACTGAAACTTCCACTAATGCTAATAGCAGTTTTGAGTGCAAGGTGAGAGGAGAAACCCTTCACAAAAGTTTGAAAAGATTGATTACATTGTAATTTGTCTTTGGTCCCCCATTCAGACATTAAGTGCTAGCAATATTCCTGATTATAATGGAAAATTTTGTTCCCTGCTGTGGGGAGAAAAATAGCACTGAAAGCAAAAAACACCTGGCAGACACCTTGAATATGGAACTTTTTATTAAGCACTGCATTTTTTTTCTTTGTTAATTAATCTATTTCACAGTCTCAGGTAATCACTTTGCAACTTCTCAGTAGTCTGACTTTCAAAGGAACTCTATGCTCTGTCAGTTTCTATACCCGTGTCATCAAAGAGCATGGGAATGACATAGACCTCTTGGTAAATTGTCCAGTACTGTCTTGCACATCCTTTTCCTAGAAGGCAGTTACAATAAAGCATTCTTTGTTGTAAATGTTATGCACTGAGAATGTATTATCTGTGTCTCTTTACCTAGTTTTTGTCTTAGTAAACCTTCAGAGTCCTACTGTTTTACAGCTAAAAGATGGAGTCAGTAAGATCTCCTTGTTGACAAGGCTGATTAAGTAAGACTGCAACATTTGTTTGCACAAATGCCCACCTCAGCATGGGCTGCAGTAGTAACAGCACCAACTAGAAGCAGTTGCTTAAACTCATGCTAACTCTGTTGCATATCACCTAAGGTTCCTTGTCCATGCTTTGGGTACTCTTGTCTAGTACCTGCTGTTTACTGGAGAGGCATTTACTGCAGACAAATGGGCAAAATTAATC
The DNA here is from genome assembly GCA_013399945.1 of Ploceus nigricollis. Taxonomy (NCBI): domain Eukaryota; kingdom Metazoa; phylum Chordata; class Aves; order Passeriformes; family Ploceidae; genus Ploceus; species Ploceus nigricollis. The sequence continues at coordinate 1,127,474 of VXBC01000927.1, read as the reverse complement.
AGAGGGAAAATCCACATTCAACACCAACCCATTTTATAAATAAATTATGTACAGAATGAGTGCTACCTGACTGGGGTGTCATAAATGCACACTGAAACTTGGAGGGGAGAAAAGCAGGCACAAGTTGCCACAAATCTATAAGAATTGATCTGAAGGAATAAAACAGAACTAAAAGGGAAAGTATAACACCATGACAACTGATAAATGGGAAAGTCTGTCACAAATATTTTAAGAATGGTAGATAATGTGAGATTACCATGGTAAATTACTTCATTTTCAGAAGCAAAGGAAATTGAGTGAATATCATCTCTCTGGACTTCAGCAGAGCATGTGATGAAGTTCCATATAGTAAATTATTTTAGTTTAGCAAGAATATAGGCAAATGGAACCTGTAGGTTGATTCAATGAGGGAAGAGATGGAGCTGGGGAGAGGTCTCACATAATTCAATATCAGAACTAATCCTGAATAATATTTTCAGTAATGACCTTAATGTAGACTTATAGGGAAAAGGCCGATGTGATGTGTGTCTGACATAAAACTGGAAAGTACTTTCAGTTATGACCAAGTTGTCAGAAGAATTAAAGAAAAAAAAAAAAAAAGGCAGGAGTCTTTCTTGTTAGAGAAGACTAGGAAATTTTAGCTTTTCTCATTTAGAAGAATAAACCCAGACAGATGAAAAGGTGAAAACCATTGATAAACAAATAGAGACATCAAATTACTTTGTAAATTAAGAGAAAGTGTTGTCATGAGAATAAATCTTGACCACACAGTGTCTATGATAAGACACTACTGGACTCCACCCCAACATTTAGATTCTTATATTAGCAAAAATTCCACAATAAAACCAGCAGATTTTATTTTGCAAATTATTGGAAGTTCATAGTCTTGTATTTAATTGCTTAATGTCTGACTACAGTCAAGGCAGCTGATGTACCATAGAAGCTTGTGCAGCAATAAAGTATTAAGAAACTATAGTACTGTTTCTAATACAAGATAGATAAAAGGACTTATAATTCCTTACGAAGAGAATTCATCCTTAAGAAATTCTTAAGGATAAGAATTTTTAGCGAGAAGGTGTGATTTTTCAGTATGAATGCTTCTGAAAAATCTCATCTAGTAAAGGAAGGTACTAGAAGAAGGAATAATCTGATTAAATACTGGCATTTCTAATTGAAGAATACCTTTCAGCTAATCAACTAAATTCAACAGGCTCTTTCACAATGTGATTCATCTGAACTCCTCTAGGTTTTACTTTATGATCAGCTGAATTGTGCCCTGAAAGTGTCTACTTCTCCCTGCTGACTACTAAATTACCCAAAGTGCCGAGTTCAGGTGTATACATGGCATCCGCAGCTTCCACAGCTGAAGCAACAGAAGACAGATCTTTCAAGATATCTCCTAAATCAAAGACAATGTGTGTGACCTTAGCAGTGTCATTTGGTTCCTCTGTGTCTTTATGCTCATCTACAAAATGAAGATAATAGAATTTCCATACCTTATGGGGTGACACAGCAGGTTGTGGATTACATAGCCCTCTAATACTATGGCAATGGATGCCCTATAAGTACTTTGGCCTATTCTGGACTGTTAAATGAGGAAGCCAAGAAGGACAGACTAAAACTTGCAAACTAATTTATTTTCAGAGATACCTATTTGATACCTCCCTGAAGCAATGCACTATCGAAAGATGGGATTCCTGTAAAGCATCCTGTTAATCATAACAGTAAGAGTGATCTTTTTGAAAGAGGTGGTATCCCTCCCTCCTGAATAAGAGAATTCAGACTGGATATGTTTTCCTCTTTTGTCACAAGCTGTTCCATTTGTCTCATGACTTAGGTAAACAATTGCTGCATCAAGAAAATAATGCTTTCTATTTATTGCCAACTGACACATGATACATCCTTTTAAAATGTCGGTGTCCTATTTTAAAAGGGGCACCAGTGAAATGTTTGCCAGCATTGAAATATTTACTGAAGCATTCATTCCAACACATTTCTAGAGTAACAACTGGACTTATGCTAAGATACGTGTGTGTCTCATATATGCAAAGGCTGATTTTAATCTTGTTTACACCAATTCCAGTTGACTTCAGCTAAATTACTCCTATTTTACCCTAGGATTGCTGTCAGAATCATCCTTATATTTCAGTCAGAGCCTACAAATCTCCAGCAAGAAAGTGTCTTTTTATTGTAAGGATAAATTGGCATTCACCCAGAATTCCCTGGGAGAAAGTTTTTTTTAATCACATTGATTTAGAGAAACATAGAGGCCTTATTTATTTAAAATTAAGGATATGAATATTTTAACAGCAGTAGCAGAAGACATAAAGAGAAGGCAAGCATTCAAAGTTTCTGCAAATAAAAAAAAATAAAAAATACCTCCTGTTACGTTGTTTGGAGCTAATGGCTGATGATGGAATTTGGAGAGTGCAGAGAAAGAGGTACAAAGAAGTACTTGTCAATAATAAGAACAACAGCCCTATATTTACAATCCAATGTTTAAAGCCAAAATAGGCATTCTTTTCTCTGTTTGATCTCAGGAAAAGCTATCTCCAGCTCACAGGCCCAAATTTGAGTCTTCTTGTATCACTCAAAAGAAGTACTGAGATAACTGTGCTGGAGATGACAGACTAGTAACCCCTCTAGCAAGCCAGACCAGTGGGGGGGTGTCATGTTTTTTGTATCTGGGCTGAAAGCACTCTTCCTACTTAGAAATACTCTCTTTTGTTCTCCCTGGTGCCTGAAATTCATTCTCAAGAGATATGAAAAGTTGAAATTCATCTCATAGAAAAAAAAGGTGTCTTCAATTTCCATAGGAACAAAGAATCACAAAACAAATGTAAATCCTTTTCTCTTTTTATTTCCTCTCAAGGCAGAACTGCTCACAGACATCATAAACCTAATCCCCAGCTGTATCAGCTGTTACAGCAGCACTAAAGTCAGAGGGTGTCACCCCCAGACTCTGTCCCTGTAAGAGATACATAAGAACAAGCCAATACTATTCAATGTCAGCCATGTAAAAAACAGCGAAGTAAGGTCTGTTTACTTGTAAATATAAATTTGCAACAAACATTATTTCTAACCAGGGTAATATCAGGACAAGAAAGAAAAAAATATATCTTACTGCCCTATTGTATTTTAATTGGAAAATTTTCTTTCAAAGGATTTGCACAGTGTTTTGCTTGTTATAATAAATTGCAACTCTAAATAACTCAAACCATATCATACAAACCATATCCTGAAATATCAAAACCAGAGCTCCTAATCTTAAAATCTAGTAACATGACCAATTGAAAGGTATCACTTTGCATCAGTTTGGCAATTCTCCTATCCAAAAATAAAACTTCCATGAGAGCAAACGTATTGCTAAAACAGTGCAATGGCAAGCTTTCACAGATTAATTTTCAGTGAGCAATCTAAGAGTGTGTCCTAGTAATGGCTTTCATTTACAATGGCAAAGATCATTCAAATCTGAATTGTCAAGTTCCTATTAACATACAATTTCTAGTTTTAAAATAATGCCTATGCTATTTGTATCTTTACATGGGGCTAAGGATCCTCTGTTCTACTCTATTAACCCCATAGGTTTTCATATTGTGCTTCCTCTTGGAAGGAATATTGGGAGGAACATCCTCTCTATTGCACAGAACAGACAATTTCTTGTCTGAAGTTCCCCTTCTGATGTCATCTATCGACTACAAACAAATAATATGAGCAAATAATAAACATGATGTCCACTCACAGCCCAACACCCATCAGAAAAGGAGCTATGAAGGCACAGTGGTGCATACATGGTAATTTGCACCATAAGCATGTGGACCTGAGACCAGAACCCCACACACAATCTCCCTTCAGAGTCTTCTCTACCACTGATTGGTTTGGGCAAACAGGGAACTTACTCTCTCAGTGGTGGATTTCCATATGATTTTATCCTTCACATAGCATATTGCTTCTGATTAAGGTCTGCTTAAGTTTTGGAAGCTAAAGTGTAAAAGACAAACAGATGTCTTGAAGACTTAAAAGTTTTTGTCTCTGAAAGACTTCTGAACTGTTACTGCATAAGACAGTTACAACTTCCCTTGCAGTGTAAGTACTTTACTACTTGAGGTACTCGTGCAAGGAGGCAGCAAAAAGCATTGATGACTTTGCCAATTATTTTCATTCTCAAGCATCCTATTCTTGGGTCACTGAGAAAGGAGCAAGGGGAGAAGTGACTTCTGCTTCATCTACACAGTAGATATTATTGAAAATAGGAGTGATACAAGCCTGTAGTGACTAGCTTACAGCAGAGCAAAGTAAATGGAATATAAGACAAAAGACACAAGAACCCTCACATACAATCCTTACAAGTTCTGGTAAAGCTACTCTGTGAACACAGTTAAAGAGCATCTGAGACAAAAGCAATAAAAGTGTCTTTCAGCTCTGATAATGGGGATCCTGTTTCTCAGGCATAGCCCCACTGTAAGCCTATCAGAGCTCTCTCTGTATTTGCTCATCAGTCCAAAGCCCCAGACATATTAATTCTGTTCGCTGGATCATCTAAGAGGCAAGTCATTCCTTTTTTTGTCTTCGCAATCAAAAGGGTTTGCTTTGATTTCACTTTTTCTAAAGTTTTATAATATTTACACAACAAAAGGACAGATTCTAAAATTTTGACTGTCCTTAATAATTCCTTTGTTGGTTTTTATAGAATATTTGCTTAGAATTTGATCCTGACTGACAGATAATTTACTGAATCAATCACCTTCAAAACTCTGGATAAATCAATAGAGAAATAAAAAAAAAAAACACCAAACAGATGAACAAAAACCTCATGCATCTTTAAATGCTCTCCCAGTCTGCCAACTTTTTTTTTTTTCAACATGTAGGAATAATGGAAATCTTCTACTCCCAATGAAATAAATAGAGAGCCTGATGTATTATTAAATTGCTTTTCCTTATGATTTTACCTTTGTCAACATGTTGAAACATTTAGCATGTAGTCACACAAAACACTTTTGCGTCAAATATACTAGAAGACTGTAATTCTTATTTTTACCAACATGCTCTATTCCTGGATAAGTAATGTATCAACTAGAAATATGACTTGAATGACTTTTGCTTCATCAAAAGTCTGGGTTTGATATGGTATACTCTGTACAATCCAAATGCATGAAGAAAAACACTATCTGGAAATATAACTGCAAGGAATAAAACAAAAAATAATTTTTTTAGGCTAATTTCCAGGCCATAGTCACATATAAACTTTTGGGAGATGAAAAATGCACATTATTATTTTCAAATACAAAAGATTCAAGACACTGTAGCCCCCTCTTCAGAGAATACATTTTATGTGTGATCAATATAAAAAAAATTATAGCTAAATGTGCAAAAATGTGCCAAATGTGTCACCCAAATAATTCATTAACAGTAAGCTGATTAACACAACACATTTTATTTCAGAGTAAAATTCAAAGCCTGTTATGGCAAAATAATTTAGGCTTACAGGATTGCATTGAGCCCTGTTATGCTTGACCATGCTAATGTAGCCGTTTTTATTTCAGAAGCACTGGGGAGGGAAGCATGAAATCATTATTAATTATATAAATATTAAGGCCACACAACTGGCTCTATTACTGTTTTCAAATGGTAGCATCTGCAAATTCAGCCTGTAATAAACACTAATGCATCCAGAGACGAGAGTGCTGACACATGAATGGGATGCTTTGTCAGACTTGCATAAAAATGTAGATGAACTGCAGCGAAAGAACACCAAAGAATTCAAAGGGTTTCTTGATTGCCTTCTTTAAAATGCCAAGAACTTAAGCTGGCCTTTCTTATCTTCCTCTACATGCATGTGACACTTTAGGAGGCCTTTCTTATTGTACTATAATTCAGTAATTGTTCCAGCTCTGTGCACCATGCCTTCCTTCCAAAGGGCAGCATGAGATATATAATTCTGGTAATGAACAGCTGCATAATTTAAAGGTCGAACTATCAGGGCACTGTTCCTTATTTTTGTTTTCTTAGCAGTTGCCTAGGTATTCCAAGCCTATTTAGGAATACAATCCTTTTTCTGCCTTATTTCTCGTAGATGATATACGTTTAGACTTGGTAATGTTCCAGAAAAGAGATTTTATCAACTGAAGTTGCAGAGCAAGCTTTCCTCTCATTTTGCTTCAAAGGGCAGCAGTACAGAACTAGTACGAGGTAATTTTTTTTCCCTAGCTGTGAACATCCTCTGTTCTAACATGCAGACTTTTTCAAACCCTGAGCCATCCCCTTTGCAAAGCATGATAGACTAAAACACACAGCTATCAAAGGCATTTCCACACAACATTTCTCTCACCAAGGCTAATCTTCCAAATGTTAAAAAGGTCCAGGCAGCTAGGCCCTACAAGATGAAGGCTGCATGCTGATTAATCAGCTGCTTTTTTATTCTGTTCTGGCAAGTGTTCCCTATCTGTAAATAAAAGGTTTACCCTGGATTTCCTGTAAACTAAGGAACAGAAGGCATCTTTGGATCAGACTCATAAAGCAACAAAGCCTTCTGCTGTCACATCCGCAGGGGTAGGTTGTTTGTTCTATCACAAATATCCTTTCAGGTGTCCTAGGGAGAATGAGCTAACCTAACACAAACATCATTCCAACATAAGAAAATTACATGGTAACCACAAAGTCGCCTCATTACTAATTACGTTCTCTGGCTTCCCGCAGCACTTTAATTGTTGCTTGCTTCAGGAGACCTGTCTGCAATTTGTGTCATTGCAGAAGTTCAGGTTGGTTCATGATGTGTAGCTCAGTGTAGCACAAGTCCCTCAAAGAAGCACTGTCATATTAAAGAAAAATACATTTATTTATGTCTCACAGCGCTGGCTTTCTATTCAGATGGTAAATAGGTAGTGTGAAAGAGATGTGACAGACTCAAGAAGACAAGAAATCGTCTGCAAACTGGCAGCCACTGTGGTTCACTGACAACCAGAATTACTTTCAGGCAGTTTGGCACATCTCCATTTGTCACACTTAAAAGCTTGAGCCAAAGTTATCCAATTAATACAGAGCACAGTATTTCTCCCTCCTCAAAGCTGAAACAGAAATAGAAATATTTAAGATTCACAGTGTGCATCATGCCACCTATGCATCACAAAGGGGTGTAAAACAGTTATAAGTAAAACATACATAACTCCCATCACACCCTCTTGACTGCCATTCACCTCAGATTGTCTTCTATGCTGTGCATACCATCTCTGTACTATTTATTCCAGACAATGATTTCTCATGTAGAGTGAATCTCTTCTGCTGTAAATCATGCAAACAGCTAGCACAAATAGTTGGTGAATATAAAAAGTATCAGGGAATAAGCTTTTGAAATATCTATCTAGGCCAAGAAAGGAAAACAGCTCCTTCCCCCAGCAAGATTTTGAAGGCAAGGTAAAGGTTGCTTATTTTGAAAGTAGAAGACCCTTCATGAATCAGTATCAGTTTTTGACACTATTATATGCCCATCCATCACTTCACAGCAATAACCACGGTATCTTGTGCTATGACCCAATGCCAGTTTATATATGATTTTATTTGAATTACTGGTTCTGCAGTCATGAGGGTCAAGTTTATACAACTCTCATATGGATGAAATTTTTCATTGAACCACAGGATTTCCTTGGAGAATTTCCACTGTCCCTAAATGTACAAAACTCCTCTTTTATCCAGATGAGCTTGTGGTGTTCAAAGAAGAGAAAAAATTCAACACTTTCAAATACTATGAATGCTAATCAAAAAGATCTGTGAGGTGCTTCTTTAGATTCTCTAAGGTCAATTTAGATATTTAAAATAGACAAAAGGAAGGCTACACTCCTGGCAATCTATAATCAAAAGGTTTGAAATTCTTGTACTTTTCAAAGTAACAGATTATACAGATCTTTTTAAGAAGCAAGGAAGAAATCACAGGGGTTAAATAATGAACAAAGAATGAGAATGGCACTTTGCCTACTCTCTGCTATTTGAAGAAAGCTGCGTCTGGCCCCCTTCTTTGCTTGTCCCCCTTGAAACTTTCATGAAAAACTGATTTACAAAACTATTCTGAGATTCTTGTCTGAGTTACTGCCTATTCCCAGTCAAAAGCAGATATTGAACTTAAATTGGTAAGAGCTAACATTATTTCAAGCTTAGTGGAGTAAATAACATCAGAATCCTTGCTTTTAATTGCCAATTAACATAATTTACCAGCACTTTTCCTGCTTAATGTCATGATATTTTTGACTGCAAACTCCAGTAATAAATATAGCAAATTAAATGTTTGCTAGTGAGAGTATTTCAGACTAAATTTTAAAACTAATTACTGGAATATATTCTGGTTTACAGACATTTTCCTGCTGAATTTTTCCCATATAATTTCCTCTGCTATATTTCACCTTTGAATTTTCATTCTAGTTATAAAGAAAATATAGCTTTGCTTTTTTATTGTTTTATTCACAATGTTGATTAGTGGAGGAATACTTTCTAGCAGTAGCTTACTTTCTACATCACTGACATATGCACTTTGTTAAGGAGAAACTTCAATTAATTAGCCTTTATGAATCACTTGATGACTTTTTTTATATGAGAGAAATGGGTGTAATTGGAAAGAGGTGTAATTTCATGCCTAGACATATACATGTTTCTAACAGTGATTATTTTAGAGTTGGGATTTTTTGTTTTTCACTTTTATTTTAGGCAAACCAGCCAAAGAACTTAGAAGGCTAAACCACTAAGGGTAACCTCTCAATTACTTCAGTATCTCACAGTCACTAAATGAAAAAGACACCCAAGTGCCCAAGTTGAGATAGAGCATAGAATGGTTTTCTCCTGGAACAACCTCTCCCAGTCACAGTGTGGGGAGGAGAACATGGGGAAGGGGTTGTTCCCAGCATCCAGCCACACTGCTCCTGCGACTGCACAGAGGCACAGGGTACCCAGCTGGCCTCGTTGCCTTGGCACAGTCCTAGGCGTATTTATGGTATAGGCAAACCCTGTAGCAAATCCAATAAATGTACATAAAAGACATTTTGTAACTTGTGTGATTTTCTGCTAATAAAAATAGAAATGGAATTTTGGTTGCGTGAAGTTATGTGAGTAAACCAATAAACATGTTCAGTTTATAAAAATAAACTTGGAGCAAGGGGAAGAACTAATGTAGCTTTTTTTTTTCCCCTCCAGAGATTCCAGTCTGCTTTTCAAAACCCATGTAAATATATTTCCTACATTAATTGTTACTGCCACAAAAAATATCCTGGTCTGTGTCACATTTTATCCAGTCCTTGGAATTACTGTTTGTATTTCACTGTTCTGTCAAGACTTTTTCAGAAACACTTGATTTTATTTTTATCTTCTTTTTAAAAGAGGGGAAAAATGCCTTTCATTCAAAAAAAGTTTGAGGCAACTTCCAGAAGAAAAAACCATAATGAACTACCCTGTCACAAATACCTAGTGGAATTGAAAAGAGAAAACAGAAGAAGATTCATTACACTTGTCTGCGTACAAATGATTGTTTGAAAGGTCATCCAGATGAAAAATGTCCTAAAAATCAAAAACCTATGTCTAGTAAAGAAAATCACACTTGTAGGCCAAAAGAATAAAAATGCTATTCTTATTTTTTACTTTAAGAAAAAAAGTTGGTTTACTGGTCAAATACACAGATTTCACTGTTAAACACACTGCCTTTCTGATGGGAGAAAAATCCACATATAAATGTCTTATTTACTTCTTTTACATGCACAAACACATATAACCAGACTTTGTTGTAAATAATTTTTTTTTACTTAAGACAACAGAAGTTTTCCAGATAAGGCTACTCAATCAGACAGTGAACACTGATTAGGGTATGAATCTACAATCTGCAAAAGAGTCTTGAATAACCAGCTATCTTTAAAGCTTTCTCTGTCCTTGTTCGGATGCTTTGCATTCCATACTGCATTATAGAAATTCTTTGCTGCACTTGCTGTCTTGACATGTTTTCAGTGAAAAATAATTCTATTAAAAGATGCATCATGCTCTTTCAGCTCAAGAAGAACATTTTCTTCAGATAAAACCAGTGTTGGGACATAGGCTGAGAAGCAGTCAGGTTACATGAATTTAATGGAATCTTACTGGAGAATCTAGATCAAGGTTATGCTCCTCCATCCTAAAGAAACAGTATGTGAAATATGAGGAATTTTAAGCTAATGTAAAGTCCATAAATAATAGAGAGAATTCCCTCAATTAGTTTCTGCTGCATGAGAAAATGCTGTAGGGTATGCTCTGAATTCATAACTGAAAAAGAAACTCTGCAAAGGATTTATATGAACAAATTGTACAGTGTCTCCAAACCAAAAATATTTAGCATCCTGATTTTTTTTTTCCTAACTACTGTATGTATGCTTCTTTTGTCCTAAATATGTCATGTCAACAATTCTGTGTTTATTTTATGCACTGAAACACTAACTATCTCCTCAGCAGAAGTCACTGTGGTTGCATATCAACATACAGGAGCCAACTGGCTGTTTAATGATAACAGAAATGTTTTGCTGAATGACTTGCATAATTACACAGGGACACACAATTTAGATAATTAGTTCTTTTTAGGATTTCTATGCTTGGCTGTCACGTTACTGAAATCTACATGAAACTGGAGGTTTAGTAAGTAGAGGAATTCCTGTTAATGACAATAATTAAAAACCCATGCCTGAATGTAACTCTGACCTAAAAGAAGTCTAAAGAGATTTTAATTAAAATTATTGCATTTCATAGAAATGGAAGAAATATGCTTAAATTTAGTGCAGTAAAGAAAATGAAAAGAACTACAGGTAATAAATTTCTTAGTCCTTTTGAACAAAGTATCTTTAAGTGATAAGGGTCTACTCTCAGTGGCTGGCCATCATCCACATTTAATTAACATTAAATTTTAACAAGGATAAAATTAAAACTAGCATAAGAATTAGAATAAGAAAGGAAAAAAAAGTCCTTCTTTACTGATGACCACCTAGTGCACAAGGATGTGTTTATACAATTATTTGATCATAATTCTACCTTCAGGACACATCCAACCTTGTGTAGGCACATGTGAATGGATAAGCATGTCTTTCTACATATATATACTTCCATGTAGCAATAATTGAATAAATTTAAAGTTAAAAGCAAAACTAGTCAAAAGTATTGACAGCTCTTCACAGCTCACAAATGCTTTCTACTTCAACTTTAATCTTTCCAGTTTGATAACACTGCTTTATAAATTGTCTCCTAATATTATTGCTTCAGCATCTTTCAGTTCTGGAACAGAACAGAATAATAAAAACTTATTAAGAGCTAACAGTGCTCAAGTAAATTCTTTCCATTGAACGATCCATTACGGTGTAATCATGAACAAGCACAGAGCCTTGATCAATACAAAGGCACATAGTTGCTGTAAAACAGCTCCACTAACAGGGGTAAGTAATCCACCATTCTAAACACTTGAAGAGCCAACCAATTAAGCACCAGACAAGGTCAAATATTATTGATTGTAAATTAAAGTGAAATTCCTTTTGTTGCTTTTCCTTTTCTTGGTTTTGCTTGTAATCCAAGTATTATTTCCTTGAAAATACATTTTTTTTTTCCCCCCAGTGGCTGCACTTACATAGCAATAGGATATGAGTGGCTTCACAGAAAAACATAATGATGCATTGACTTGAAGATCAATACTGCTAAAAAACCTTGGAGACAGAGAAATAAAAAGGAAAATATATTTTTCAAAATCCACTAGTGTTCGAACTTCTACAGCTTTTAAACCGCAGGGTTTGACAATCCCATGAACTTTTCTAAAAACTATCAGATAATCGTATTTTAGTAATTGGGAAATCCTTAGTAATTGGGAAATAGTTAATTTCATTTTTCTCCCATGGACAGTGGAGAGAGAGTCTAAAATGTTATAAGGATCAAGAATAAGGTATTTTTAATGAATATGTTTCTGTATCTTCAACACAGTAATGCTCTGCTACAGTCTAGTCCTATTCCTCTAAAATATGCAAAAGTCCAAGATACCAACTACAGGTTATATAAACAACGCATTGCTCTTTTGTTCTCTTGTTTTGTTCTTTTGCTGCTTTAAAATCATCAGTGAGAAGATACAGATTTCACAGTTTGGAAAGAAGAAATATAAAGTATTAAAAAAATTACTCAGATGCAAAATTGTTTGCAATAAAAATCCCTTTTATTGTTAATAATCTTTCTCACCCTTTTATTCTTGGCCAAACTCACAAAAAACCCCCAATTTTTTATAAATCTTTTGTTTCATATACTCTTCTGGGATATCTTGTCTGCAAAGCAGTTAATATCTTTCATCTTCCCTTCCAGAAACGTTTTCATATCACCAACATGTGGTTTCTATTTTAGACCCACGAAAAGAAGGGAGTGAAAATATTCCTTCCCAGTTGGTAAGGAGACCACCTCCAAGCTTTTTTTCTTCTTCTAAGACTCTTTCTTTCTGAGAACAAAGTCCCTTTGATGAAGCTTCACACTGGCCAGATATGCCCTACATCAAGTTCCTGAATGGGAGTCTTCAGCACAGAGAAGGAAATGGAAACCTTGATTTCTTTGCAGTTCTGTGGGGGAGACCTACCTTTGAAGCACCGAACTGGTAGGCACTAAATGTACACTACAGCAAACTTCTGGGTTCTGTGATTCCAAATAAGCCAGAGAGCTTTGTCAATCTGACAGTCATCCAGTTTCCGTTTTTACTCCAAGCACCTGACTTATGCAATAGCTATTTAAAGTTCATCATAAGCTGCTATAAACACTGATAATCAGGGCATAACAGTGATTATTTTAAGCTTCTACAATACAGTAATTTATATTAGGTATAGATCCATTCTTTCTGGTGTTCTTGTTTTCATTTTTCAAACACATTTAGCATGTTCTCTTAGCTTCTCTCTAGATTTCTAATAACATTTTCATTTACCCTAAACTCATTAATAAACTTCTGCTTTGACTGCCTTTTTAGTCTCCTATTAAATTAGTCAGAGTGTCATATGCATTTTCATTCATCCACAGGTAGAATGATATTCTGGTGTATTTTTATCTGTCTCTCTCCAGAAACCTGTGAACAGAGACATGGAAATATCACATATTTGGAGAAATGCCACCTGGCACAAAGCAGTCACTAGGTGACTAGGTGATTGTGAAGAGAAACAACTGGCTAAATAGAAAATCCACTTATTAGAACCCAGCAGTGCATCTATCACATTTAAGAGTGAAGCAAAATATTTGTCTTAGGTTAGGCTTTGATGGTGTTTAACAATTTCCCTATTTTTGCCTGCCTCAGTGTAATGTAATCTGTTATTATTTGTCTGATGATGTTCTATTTTGTTTATTTGTTCATTTGTTGTTTTTTTTTCTCAACACATGGCAAAAGAAGAAGAAGAAGAAGAAGAAGAAGAAGAAGAAGAAGAAGAAGAAAAAGAAGAAGAAGAAGAGGAAGAGTTTTTATTGAAGAAGACACTGGTACTTTTCACGGGACTACAGAGACCAACACAGATAATCCCTTTACACAGTACTTTTAAAAATTACTTTCAGCTCAGTATGAAGTAGAAGCTATCAGAGCTTCTCAAATCCAGTGATATCCTTTGATGTCACCTGTTCCTATGGCACACACATCCTACCTGCATCTGTATTTGTGGCAGGATTCTCTATAGGTCAAACAGAAACAGAAGTGAAAAACCAATTACCTGAGCTAGAAGAAACAAAGCATAAATTTTGTAGCAGATTAGGTAGACTTAATTGAAAATTTCCCATAAAAATGTGAGGCTTTTTCCAGTGGAAAATAGAACTTTTCATGATGTAAATGTCTGCCATTTCTAAAAGGTTACTGTCGATGAAAATCCAGGAAGGTTAAGCTACGGAAAGGTGCATAAAGAATCCGCATTGAAGATTTTTGGTGTACAAGCCCATATTTCTGAACTAAAATCCTTTATCCTTGGTTAGGAGTTATTTGGTTTGGATTTTTTTCCCAAAAAAAGGTCCTATTTATTCTTCCAAATACCTCTTTTTAGATGTTTCTGAGGTATAATTTGGATCTAGTATAAAACTTGATTGACTTTTAATATTTACCATTTTTTCTCCTTCTTGTCTTAACACAAAATCATATGAATGAGGAAAATTAAGTTAGGATCAACAAACTTTTCATACCACCACAACTGTAGTCTTATGTTAGAGGTCTTGTAGGATGTGACACTGAGGAGCACCATATGTGAAAAATTAAGCTGAAGTCCTACTCTGTGTTACCCTTTCCCCATGCTTGTTTCAAGCCCAACACCATGGCAGTGGGATAGTTCATGTTGACAGCCTTAAATATGACAAGGAAGGATGATCTGCAGGTAACAGGATATCAAGTAGCAAGTCAAAGGAGGAGGTACTATAACTAAATTTGATGTGATGAGACACATGCAATAAACTCTGCAAGTGTAGCATCGGACAGCATTTACTGTGCTGCATCTCACCTGTGCTTGGTCCACAAATTCTGTTCTACTGGGACCACTTTGAATGTTCCAAATCTCTGAGCACCTGTCAAACACCTGTTTGTTTGGTTTTTTGCCTTTAAAGGAAAGCCAACTGCAAGAAGTCAATGTTCTTTTTCTTCACCACATTACATTAATTTTTTTATGGACACCCAACATTATACTGTAGCACTTGCAATTAGAAGCCATATCTGAAAAGACTTGCACGTGAAATTAAAGAGTAAGTACATTCGCTAAGCTAAAAAAAAATCTATGTGTAAAAAAAAAAATTAGTGTACATGCAAGTCCTTGATAATTATTTGTAATCTTAATGAATGTGCAAGTTAATGCACTCTAGTTTGTGAGACTGCTTCCTTTTGGGTCTTCTAAATCTGTGGTATAAGGATCCCAGATCTAACAGATCCATTTTACTTTTGTTCAGAGGACATCTCTTTACATCCACCAAAACATTGTCTGATTTTCATGTGAATTCTAGTGAGTTGATCTGTAAAAAGGAAAAAAAAAAGAAAAAAAAAGCGCAACAATTTGCTTCTTCAAATTCTCCCCAAGAAAAATCCCCTTATCATGTGCCCTAAGTACATTGCCTATTACCTCTCCTTTAAATGGTTAGAGGCTTTAAGAAACTCATTCTGCAGGATATGATGAGGAAAAAAAAGGGATGACCTTGATAGTTATTACTGCTTGAAGTACTAGAGTCATTTAACAAAGTTGCTTAAAAAAAAATACCTTCTAACCTGTGAAAATTTAATTAAATTGAATTACCACAACAGATAAAGCACCTTAAGAAAGAAAAGGTTGTAATAAGTGCAATTTCAATACTCTTCTTACACAATTATCATTAGCATTATAACACCTACAGTGGATTGTTATTGTTTATGGGGATTCAAAAGGTAATAATTTACAAGATGCGATTATTCCTACTATAGTCAAAGTTCAACATCAGTTCATTCTTCAGAAAGACTGTCCATATCTTTCTTACAGTTAGAAAAATTAGCTTTTCTATCAGATACTTCTGTCTATACCAAACCAATTTAAACCACTACCCCCCTGCCCCTTTAATTGCTCCCTTTAGAGGAATGCACACAAAATAAATTTTCTTCCTTTGCTATACACATTGTCTAGTCCAATGCTAATTCTGAAGTCCTTAGTGGTGTAAAATTGACTTTGTCAAGGGAATCAGATACATAAGTGGTAAACGTGATTCTGCAAGAACCCTGGCTGGAATTATAGAACAGTAAGCACAGGAACGTAAATGGAAGACGCACAGAATGGACAGCAGCAATCCTTTAACAAAACTGTAATCTGCAACAATTTATAGCAGCAGAGAATTTGGTTCACTGATTCAATTCAAGAGAAAAAACTCACAATGTATCTCTGCAGAAATGCTTCTCCTTGGTTTAGCTCATCAGGCACATTGTTTTATCCACTGCTGTAAACAAAGAAAAACTGCCTGTGCTCTCTGTGCAATCCTGAAACTCCATTTGATTTCAGCAATTTCATGGTTCATCTACTAGCTGAAAGAAAATATCTCCCAAGAAGACTACGCACATGAAGCACTGCCAATCTCAAGCACTTAAAATTCTGAGTCAAGGATCAAAATTCAAGGCAGTTTACAGAAAAATAAAGATTACACTTGATTGCTTAGATATGCCTTCTCCTTTCCTGCAGGTCTTAAAACAACATTTTATTTTCAAGTTTCTTCTTTGGATCACAAGTAATAGGCATTTATTTATTTTTCTGATAAAAAATTATGCTCACATATTTCCATAATTCTGAACTTCTAAAATAAAAATGTTTCCAATGGCATGAACATGTAAGCCTAAAGAACTGGCGCTGGTCTCCTCATATAGAAAACCCCCAGAAATAATTTGAGCAGGAAAATTTTCATCAGACTAAAAATTTTTAAAAATAGAAATATCTTCAACATTTTGCTGATTTACAGTCTGTAGCCTGAATTCAGGTCATCTAGCCTTTCTTAGCAAAGAGAAAAACTGGGCAAATGACAGTGGAGATGGCTTGCCCTTCCTTTACACCGTGTCATGGTATTTTGTATTCTCTTGCCCATTCTACTGCTGATTTTTGACCTCTGTGCTACTAGAGGTCACACAACTTCAAAATGTTTTACATGAAAATAATTTGCTATTCTCATTTGCTGGCCTCCCTACTACTATTGAGAAATATAGCAGATTTTCTAGCAAATGGCTTTACCACATAATATCCCTTCTTTTTTAAAATAATTTGATTTAGCTGTTATGCAACGTATAAATGCTGTGTGTTTCCAACAGCAAAATAACACCTCAGTTCACCTAGGGGATGTGCACTCTCTTTAAATTGTACCTATTGTACTACTGGGGAAGAGGGGGAGAGGAAATAAAAGATTAACTGCTCTATTTAATTTACAGAAAGAGAATAAATTAAATGAAAACAAATAGAATATCATGCTGCTTAAAACTTTTATATAGTTTTGCCAAGCACAATTTAAAGTAGAACGAAGTAAAATTAAGATTAGGATGACCTTGAACTACTATTGTAGGATGTTATTGTAGTTATTGTAGGTGTTAAATTGCCTATAAGCCTCTTTCACATTTGTGTGCTTTTAGTGAATTTATGATCCTTTTTTTTAATTGGCTATATGATTGTAGGGTCAGATCCACAAGTATGTGACCATTTAAATATTTCTGTATTTAATACTTCTCTAGTTCAACTCACTTGACAATGTTTATAGTACTTTTATTTCTTTCTTTTTTCTAACCAGATAAACTTTGGTAAAATACTTAAATAAAATGCTTGGGAGAGTTTAATAAATGTTATAAGAAAAGGACAAAAGGTGGTGTTGGACAGAAATTCATTGAGTTTGTACCCACAGAAAAAGTCTTAACCAGCAACAAACTTAGTGTTGTCATCATTAAAAGTCCAGCTAATCCAAAACTTTAATCTTATGAATGGTAATTAGAGTGCTTGCAAAAATTATAGATTCAATTGAAACATTAGGAAATGACAACATAAGATCTCAGTCCTTAATACTTCTTGAGAATTTCAAGTTGAGGACAATACTAAAGGACTGTCATTTCAATAAATTACTAATTAAAGAAGATGTTGCTGTTTATATAAATTTAAAATATGAAAACAGCACATTTGAAATATTAGTCTCTCACCTTTCATTAAATTTATTACTGTTTTCATCACATACTAACATATCCTGTAGGACCAAACCCACTGAATTGTTTATAAGAATACAGAGACAAATAGTATTGAATTACAAATCTGTAATAAGTAAACTTGGTTCATGATAATTATTTTCTACTTCATTTGTAAAAAAGGAAAGGAGAAATAAGCCAAATATTTCCTCTATTACATATGTATATCAATGACAAAAAAATTTGATGCATTGAAAAGATATCAGTGAAGTCTACTTTTTCAGTAGGGGCAGTGAATGAAGAGATGATTGAAAAAGCTTTAAGTGCTAGAATGAAAACTGGGTATAAATCTTGACTCACAGTTCAGAACACTTTATTAGTAAACTGAATTATCATAGGAAAAATAGGATTACTGGGGAATCAAATCTCTCAGTAGAGCTAAGAAAATACTGAAGGTAATAACATCAAATGCCTTAACACTCATGTGTATAGTAAGAACACAATATAGTGTCAAGTGAATGATGTATGAAGTGCTGCTCATAGGCAGGGAATCAATTATAGAATCCATGGGCTGGTTATGTCTTATTGGAAGGAACACTGCATCTGATAACCTTTCAGTGGATATTCTAGCACACTAAACAAGGATAATGGTTGCAAAAGTTAAAGTTCATTTAAAGACAGAAATCTCCTTAACCTGTTCCATAAAATAGAACTATTCTTGAGGCAGTTTTAAAACCATAGGGTTTTAAGAAGCCTCCATAGATCGTCTATTCTACTGATTTCTCCAGGTGGAATGAGTTATATTTATGGCATTCCTTAGAGGTGTCTGCTTTTAAAGCCCACGAATGACAGTCTTTGTAATCTACTGAAAGTCTTTCAGCATGCTTCCATATCTATACTGCTGGAAGATTTTTCTACTGTTTAATATAAATCTTCCTTACTATAGTATTGTTTTATCTTATTCACTGTCTACATGGACGACAGACTTTGCAGCAGTCTGTTATGTGTTTTAAAATGATCGTATCCTTCTGTCATCCCCCCTCTTCGTGACAAATCAAATTTCCACAATCTTTACAAGCAGATCACTGTTTTGAAATCTCTTCTTGATCTCTTCTGTACTCTTTCCAAATGGTCTGCATCCTTCAAGTTAGGGGTCTGCTCAGAATCAACTGAAAGAGCTTATTTCTTTCCATGGACTATTAAGGGAGCCTAGGGTTATTAGCCTCCCAAGGATAAAGTTAATCTTTGTAAAGCACTGAAGTAAATAAATTGTATTTTGTAGTGTCTTGCTAGATGTCTGCAATGTGAGGACCATTGCTCCTAAAATAGCTCCCTGACTATTATTGTATGGCAAATGATGTGAATGACTTGTCGCTATATTCACAATACAGATGGTCTCAAAATGCAGAGCTATATGGCTTTATTATGTGACTAGGTTCTAAAGTGTGCTACTCAGCTATTTTATTAAACTTACCATGTAGAATACTTCTGTTCTGTAAGGTATGTTATGAGTCAGAAGGCACTCACTGGGTACAAACTCTTTGAAGAAAAACTTCACTGAGAAATAATCAGGCCCTGCATCTGAAAATGTCTATTCATCTCATGATGCTTCTTTTGCTCATTTTTTGATTTAAAATGTTTTTATTATTAATATTTTGTCTGTGTGTGTGTGACTTCATCACATGATCTAAACCAGTGTCAATTTTGACTCTTCAGAATACTGTTTTTATAACCTTTGGTGGCAAATTCTAAAGTTCCTCCACCTTTGGCTCTTAGTAAAAAGCTTCTTCATAGGCATTCCAACGCTGTTCATTGCTTCAGAAGAATAAAACTGAAATTCAAAAGTAGAAGAAAATATGTTGCTGTGAACAGCATTTCCTTGATGTTGCTGCCTCTAGGTCAGCCAGTTCTGGCGAACCGAACGAACAGCAGCTAAGAAACACTGTACACATGGAATGGATAACACTCCTGACCTTCTTCAGGACATTTTAAAAGTCACTAGTAAAATAAATCAAAATACTGGGTCAGTCCATAAAAAATAACAACAGTTGAACTTTTTCCACCCACATAGCAAAGTCATAATGTATAATAGTGTAAACATACAATGTTTCCTTAAAAAATAAAATAGTTCTGCCATTAGAAGCTTTGTGCTTGAACAAGAATGAAAAGTGTTGCTTGCTGTAAAATTGATGAGTAGGTTCTGTTCTTTCAGTAGAGAACTGATGAAGATGAATTGCATTCAAAAGGAAACAGCCAGAAGACCCAGTGTGGAAGGACACAAACTCAGAATCTGACACCCACAGTCAGGAGAAGGTACAAGTACACCACCTTTTGCCAGTTGTCTTTTGCAATAGGTTACCTGCAGTGACTATTTATCTCACGTTGTATAAATGTTAATAAAGGCTAGACACTCAATTAATTCAATATCAATCTTTCATCTGACATCAGCAGCTATTGAATTTGGCCCTCGAACAAAAATGTATGAGGGCATATTTCAGAGATGTTTTCTTTTATTATCTTAAAGGAAACAACACTGATAGCAACAGAGGTAAAGATGTTCTTTTGTATATCTCCTGGATAAATAAAGCTGTGAACTAATAATGATAAAGTAAGAAAGCAGGAAATAGTGAGGGATGTTATTTCCTTGTAGCTGGTATTAACAGCAAGTCATAAATTCAGTCACACACACCTGCGCACATGCACACAAACACACATCTCTGTTTCAGTGCTTCCACCAAGGTCACTCTATGCAAAATGGAACTCGCACTCCAGATGCTGAAACCAAGGTAGTGTTTATTAATCTCAAGATGTGTTGTTTGTAAGGGGTTATCACCTTCACGACTGCCATAGAGTAGATCTCACAGATCTCTTTGTGTTGAGCAAATTCTCATTGCAAAACGTGCATTGTCATTGTACTTGACATGCGTCTGACACTATTTTTAAAGCAACAGTTTCCACAGACAGCTCACAAATCTAACACAAAGGAATGAGGACAAACCCAATGTTTCAAAAATTCAAGATACATTTTTCAGACTAGCAACCCTGGGTGATTTGAAAATACACTGAAAACAGCCTGAAGTCGTGTACTTGAACAGTACTCGACATCATGTAGGAAAAATCCAAGGTAATAGTGATAAATATGAATTTTAGAACCTGATATCATCCTCTCTAATAATTACCATACAAACATATATGTTTTATTTGTATTCTCAGGCAGCTTGATCCAGACACATCAAACAATTATCCCAGCTCTATCAAAGTATTTTTTTTCTTCAAAGCTGAATAATCTTTACTTGTAAGACACACGAAAGGTAAGCCAACTCTTTGATACAATCTCTGATCAGAGAAAGTCTTTGAGAACAAGCTGAAGGTAATTCATTCAAATGGGGTATCACTCTGTTTTCTCAAAACAGATCTTCTACTCGAGATCTTCTCAATTCCTGTACTGGATAACCAATGAGATAATCTACATAAATACATACCCCCACTGTGTGTTTCTACTGAATCAATACAGCTCTCAGTCTACACAAAAGCACCACCAAGATGTATTAAGTACATACTACCTGCCCTCTTACAAAGAGCTTCCCAGCTGATGTGAAGAGCTGTTTGTTAATCTCATAAATTCACTCCTAGAGTCCTCCATCTGTTTCAAGTTCTGCATTTTAACAGAAAATGTGTATAATTCAAACTACTCATTCTTCTATATAAATTGAAATTTGCTGTACAGGAGTACAATGGTTTGAATTGAAGAGATGAATGAGAATTATGCAGATGACTTTTCCATAATAGAACACATGCTTTTTCATTTAAGGTATTAAGAATACCGCTTCACAATTCCAGATCTGAGAAGATATCCACCTAGAGCTTGAAAAAAATACCTCTACACACTTTGTGGCTGTGTTACTAAATGTGCCTCAGTGCTCAAACAGGATTCAAAACACTGGAATTCATAGAATCACAGGATGGTTTAGGTTGGAATGGACCTTAAAGATCCTCTAGTTCCAACTCACTTGCCACACACAGAGACACCTTTCACTAGGCCAGGTTGCTCAGAGCTCTACCCAGCCTTGCCTTGAACAATTTCAGGAATGGGGCGTACACAGCTTCTCTGGGCAACCTGTTCCAGTGCCTCACCACCCTCTCACAATGGATAATTATAGTTCTGTTACCTCCCCAGAAAATTTATACTTAAAGAAATTTGCAAATCTAATCTAGTCTGTGTACCTTTTATGCTGAATTTTCACTGACACAAAATGCAACATTCCATCCTTTCATAGCTTGGCTTATTTTGTCTTAATGAATGGAGTATGTCCCTTAGCTTTCAGGATCCTGTCTGCATAATATGTCCTGGGCATAATAGCAAGAATTTTGGGGTGGTTTACTAAATCATTTTACCCAAAAACCTAATCTCTCTCCCTCCACCTCTCCCTCTGCTCGGGGGGAGGACTTTTGCTTTGAATTTTGTCTTTTTTGGCTCTGTGGACTGAAGATCCCTACCATGCATGTACCTACTTGAAGCCAGTATTTGGTTCAGATGCCAAAGAAGGCAAGAAAGCATTTGGTGTGTACCTGCCAGAATTTAGCTCTCTCTGAAAGAAGTCTACCTTAAAACTGAATCGGTACACCAAAACTGCTCTGCAGAGTAAAGCAACAGAGGAAAAAGAAAACCAAATTTTTTTTAGGGCAGAACAATGGTTACAAATTCAAAATACTAATGCAGATGTAACACTAGATAATCACTGTAATGTTTTGTCTTCATCCACACAGGGGAAAAAGAATAACAACACTGACAGCAGTAATTGTTAGCCACTTCTAACCTGATGGTCCTGTCGTAGCATTAAAAATTGGATGCTACTTCTGAGCAGCTATTCAGTTTGACATGATTAATCAGAATACTTTATCAAGAGAAAAAAAAAATATTTATTCAATATAATATGCTTTTTTTTTCTTTGCCATGTTTCATAGTATGGTCAGCATAACATATAGCTTAGAAATATAGACCTCTCTCAGCTTGACCATTGATACTGCTGTCAGGAAACTACAAAAATATCTCAAGAAGATTTCAAAAAGAAACATTATTTTGAGATGAACAAACTGGAATACACATTGTTCTGCAAGACTTAATTGTAAACACAAAATATACTTTTGACAGGTTATTAACATAATTTTTTTCTTTTTTTGCTCCTGGCATTGAATGATATACAAATGTAGCACAGCAGTGCTAGATTTTGTTGTGAAAGGAAGTCGATTATCACAGGCTTAATGTCATGTCCTGAATCAGATCAGGTTCTTGTCCTATAATCTCATACATTACACACAGTGAGCCCTAATATCCCCTCCTGACCTAAATGTCTAACGTGGTCAAACCTTCACAAAACACAGCAAGTCACTGAATAGAGTGTGAGGAGGGCCCCCTCTTCTGACTAAGGCCATCACAAGCCAAATGTTGTCACTGCTCTTGGACTACTCAAAATTACTCTGCTCTTAACCTGTTAAAAATCACCCCACTGAGGAAAAAATGCTTTTGTCAATGAATATAAATGCTGTTTCTAAAATCATATCTATATGGTCAGGTTTTGAACTTTCCCATTCTAAATCTTTCTCAGATATATGTTTCTCTATTAATCTCAACAGGGGTGAGGAGGTGATTTTTTGGGTGTGGTGTGGGGTATTTTGTTTTTCTGCTTTGGGAGGTTTTTTTGTGTGCTTGTTTTCTTTGTAAAATTAAAGTAGTGCAACTATAGCAGGATATGATATTGTGAAGATATTCTAAAAATAAAGAATGAATATGGTTTAGGCAGAGTGCAATCAAACAACTTAGATGACAGTAATTAAAAGGACAAAATAAATTCGTAAAAGTGTCAGCTAGATTCAGGAAAAAAAAATGGTACATCACCCGGAATTTTTAAATACCCTTGGTACTGCTTGCACAGTTAATACTTTCAACATTTCAATACTGTCACCTTTAAGATATACAGTAAAGCAGATACATTGCTAAACTCTGCCATTCTAAACAGAATTGCCCCTGTATAAAAGCAGAATTCACTGGTGAGAGAGATTGTTAATGTTAGAAAAATATTTTCTTTCCATTGCTATGAATTGCAAAGGACTTTAATTTTATTTTTATTTTAAATTATTACCATTATTAATAGTGGAGATACTATTGCCATAAACCTGGTTCAGGAAATGACCAAGAAACCAAATAAAGATTTTGCAGCAAAGATAAAATATTAGCTTATATGAACATCAACTGAAAGTTTAGCACCTCCTTCCTTGTAAGAAATTTAACACAGATGGCAAAGGGAATATGTTTAAGGATTTTATGGAAGTAATGATGCATCATACAACAGACTGAAATAAGGTCTTGTTTGAAGCAGGATTTTTCCCCCTAGTGTTCATAACTGAAAGAATATACTTGGGCTATATGGGAAAATAATTATGAATGGCTACTTTCTGTCCAGCACTTTAAACTGCTAATTTTTTTGACAACCAGAGCTGAATTACTAGTGAGAAATGAGCTGTATGGGAAGGGAAATGCAATTGCCAAATAAAGGATTAAAATGAAAGTGTGTGGGGGGGAAATCTCTGTCAGGGAAAAGAAAAAAATTTGAATGAAGGAAGACCAAATGGCAATATGTTGTTACAGCATTCGAATGTGCAATTTGCAGATTGATTTCCCTGTTCTCTTTGCATGGTAGATGTAAAGATTATGCTGAAATCTAGGAAAATTTGATTGTACATGCGCCAACATGAATTGAGAACTTCAGTCAAATGCCTGCCCCTGTTCTAAGAAATTCATAATGAGAAAATAGCTCTGCAAGGCATTTCTTTGTAAACACATCCAACAAATTTTGCAGCTATGCATTTTAAGAGTGCAGGCATGCAAGATGAGTCTCCTTCACTAATTTAGATCATTCTTGCAACAGGACCAACTTTGTGCAGCTTTAGCCTTCTATGATAAGCATGAATGCCAAACATCTTATATTTCTCACATTTCTGTGCTCTCAGTGTTGTTTGGTTGGGGCTTTTTAATTATTTGTTTTCCCTGTTTCTGGCTGGTGTTTGGCAAGTCTGTGGCTGTTCCCACAGCAGAAGGTAGAAATGCTGAAACCGTTCTCTATCCCTCAAGAAATATTTCTCAAATTCCACACATAGTCCGCTTGACTGATAGACGTACCACCGCTGGAGCAAAACTTGCCACTCCTATTCTTCAGTCATCTCTGTTTATTTCGGGGAAGTTGGCTTTCTCCCTTCAGATACTTGTCAACATTTCCGGAAGATGTTTTAACTGGCACTCCATCAGCTGACATATCTAAGGCAGGAAGGCTGAGTAGCTGTGAAAGATGTGACTCCCAACCCCAGCAAGACTCAAAGCACTGGAAATTGAAACAAACCCCTTAAGAGCATATGTTACCCTACTTACAATGAAGTTTTTGTGACATCGTTTTAATTGCAACCATATGACACTTGCTTGTAAGCCAGAGGCACTGAATATGAGTGAAAAGTCTCATGTGAAGTACTAAGCTTTGAATTTTCAAAGGTGATTTCTAAACAGATGAGTAGTTTCCCTTACAGCACAAAAATAAACAAAACCCCAAAAGTTTTTCTTTCCAACAGTGCAGTTCTTATACAAATAATTTCTGGCAAGAACTTATAAATACTGGCTAGCAACCAGGTTTTTAAAAATATACTGTTAGCAGAGTTCCTGTTTTGTGAATGGCTTGGATTGGTGGGAGCAGAGTTAATCATTCGGACAGAAGGAGACAATGTGATGGATTATTTTTAGTAAGTGCAAAGCATATGGCATTCCAAAATGCTTAGACTCTGTTAGTCTTAGCTGCACATGTGTTCAAGTAGTATTCCCCTTGATAACAAGTGAAGTTAGTTCGTGTTTCCTCCAGAATAAAAGAAAATGTATTAACATCTAAACCCTCAAACCTTCTTTCCTGCTTTCCTTTTCTTGAAAACATCCAACACAAGTTTCAACTTTTTCACCATCTCCATTCCTCTCTCCACCTATTTCTACAACCAAACACACTTTAAGGGATGTAGCTACCAGTTATCTGATTCATTTATTTTGTAATAAGGTATGAAGCTCCAGAGTGGTTGCCATTAGCAGGTCTTGCTTACACTGTGTGAGATAGAAGTGAAAGACAGCTCTACATGACAGAGTTATGAGAATTCGGAGAGTGAGATAACATGCTGAGATATATAATTTCAGCAAAGTGTGATTAATAAAAAGGCAAACTCATACAGTCTTCATTTCAAAAGAACATAAGTAACATCGAAGTATCAAATGGGAAACATCAGAGAAAAGAACAAAGAAAATATAAAGAATGAAATAAAATTAAAATTTGTATATGCTAGATTAATCTCACTAGAGATATCCAAGTTTAGCCCTGGATGTAATTTGGTCCCAGAGTCAGGAAAGCATTTCAGCATGTGTTAAAATTATTTCCATTTAGAGAAGCACTTTAGCACATCTTCAAGCATGAGCTTTAGGAGCCATTGACCTCTGTCAATGAAACTTAAACACAAGCTTAAAAATGTGATCATGTAATTAAAGCTCAATATTGAATAAAGATTCTTCCGTGTAAGAGAGCCTTTGCCATGTACCTTCAAGTGGTTAAATTGAGAGAATTCTAAAATGAGAGTGTAGCATTGAAATGGTATTGGCACATTAATACTTAAAAAGCAGAATAGAAAGAAAACAGCAGCTACTTAGGCAGAATTTATTGCATATTGAGGTGTGCAAATTTTGCCTTAAACAATCATATCTCTGAAATAGTTATGGTGAGGAAGAGGCTTCCCCTATTTTTGTGTGCAAGGTTCTTAAGTAAGTGTTTTCTGTTTCCTGAGTCCATGTGATTTGATTCATCAGTTAGCCCACGCAGAAATAAAATTATTCTTCCACTTCTGCAGTCATGTTGAAGACCCTGCCTACACTGTTTCCTAAAGGCTCTCAGGAAAGAACAAACCTGGCAAATCTATTGTCTATGTCCTTGAAAAAACACACTGAAGTTTTGCATCTTCCCATTTCTCAACCAAAAATATTTCCAGCTGGAAACAACACAAGGGTCATGAAGATTATAAGAAGAATGTCTAGTGTCTTTCAAAACAACAAATTTAGGAATGAAGCTTTAGCAAGACATGACTAGCCAGTCATGATTAGCATTTTTGTCATAATGGAGTTTTTTATGAGATCTTCAGAAAGCTAATGGATTTATCCTCTGGCAAGCAAAAAGGAATGAATTGTCAAAACACAAATTATTTGCCCAATGTGGCACTGGGAATCTATGCAAAGAAGGAAAATGAATATACACTAATATAATCCCAGGTTAACTGCAAAGACTGAACTATTTTTCTTAGGGAAAAAATGGATTAATAGAAATAAGAAAGATGTAAAAATAATCTTTTTAAAATAAAAATAGACATTTTTATTTTTACAATATGATTAAATTAAATTAGATCAGTAAAACTGTATACAAATGCAAATACTAGAAACCAAAAGCAAAGACAAAGAAAATACTTAATAAAAACATGCAAAGAACAGGAGGCATTAATTGTAATGGTAAAAGTAAAAATAGGAAATAAAAAAAAACATTGGTTAAAAGTTAGACTTTACAAAGAAATGGCTTTGCTGAGTGAACTGAACAATTCAGCAGATAAATTATGTTCACAGTTTCTAGAAACCACTTTTGAAATATTTGGAAGAGGATTAGGCTGAGTGTCAGAAAATATATTTACAACCCCAAATCAAAACTAAAAAACAAATGCAGAAAATTAATGCTTGGAAAGAATATTGTATACAGCATTAAATTGCCAGACTTGAACTTTCTAGTCTCAAGCTGCTCTATGCAGATTAATATGAGAGGATCTGACTAACAGCAGAATACAGTAATTCAGAATTTATTTTTCAGATAAATTCTGAATTTATCCATTCAGATATCAATGGGATTCATCTCACCTACCCTTATGTGTGTAACAGTGACACCAGGAAGTGGATAATCACTGCAGAGCAACTGTTACCTTCAAATGGCATTTCTTTTCCAAAATTATTTTCAAAGACAGGTAGCTAAATTAGAACTAGGGCTCAACAAGGAACATTGCACAGTTTTGTAGGAAGGCAGATTAAAACATCCCAGCAAACCCTGTGCTGTCCAGAAATGCTTTTAAATATCAAAATAGCTTTGAAATCTAACTTACTTGCAATCATGGATATTGTTACTGAATAAATTTGTACCATTCCCCATCCAGAATATGGTGATTGTTCTCATAGCACCAACACTTCAGTGAAGAGACACATGCAAGAGCAAGTGTGGTCATAGCATACCTTATACCTGAATCACTCCCTGGAGATATTTTCTTTCCTTAAAAACAGCTGCTAGCAGTTAATAAACTTCCAGTGAGGCACCTGACAAGGTATCAAGTAATAGGATAAATCTAAGCCTAATTATATAGACAATCCTATCTGTAGACAACCTCTAATCCACTAAGAAGCTTTCCCGAAAATAGGCTAACCACAAACTTAATTTTTCCTTCTCTAAAAATATTAGCTCTTCAGCACCTCATTCCCTGATTAAATGAGAATGTACTTTCCCAATACTGTCTTGCAAGAGTTGCTATTTCAAAACTTAACTCCGATATATGTGCTTCGTAATGAATTTGCTCCTTACAATTTTTCATTAGGATCCCTAAAAGACTTATGGTGTCCTTCAAAATTGCTTGGTTCAGAACCCTTTTTTTTTTGTTTGTTTTCCCTTGTTATGTCACCCAAAGTCTAAATCTTATAGCTAAATTTTTTGTCACCTCAGGCTTTAACTGAAGATCAAGTTAAACCTGAAATAAAGTGAAAATAAGAAATAGAACTTTACTGAATTAGGGAAGAACACTGAACTAGATCATCTGGTTCACATTCATTTGCTAGGATTCTGTGGATGAATTATGAGCAAAGGCTTCAGATTAGAAATTTTCTTTTTTTAACAGAAGAATCTTGTTAAAGCAAAAACAGGGTAAGAAAACCAGCTAAACCAGAAGAGTTCATCTGGAGTATTTAATGAAAAATAGATATTTCCAACTTCAAATATAGAAAAATCATTATTATGAAATATGTGAGATGAACATCAAAGTTTAAAGAAAGTATTGTGATATTTCCAGTTTGCTTAAAGGCATCCTTTGGAACAAGCACAACTTATAGTCAGCATTCACAATTATCTCTGTTGTGGTTTATTACTATTCGCATTATCTTTTCCTCACAGTGAAAGAATCATCAACATCCATTTGTTGTCTTTCATAGGAAACAAAATTTTCATGATGAAAAGCAAGTTTTTCAGGATTTTTTCAATTCTTCCTGCATACAATAGAAACATGACCAAGACCATCCCTTAGATTAAAGTAGTGTGAATTAGTTTAGTTTTGAATTCAGTTAATTGTAAGCTTTCAGCCTAATAAGCTGTTTAAATAACAAGTTCTTAGATATCAAACAAGGTAATCTGTCTCTGCAACATATGATTGACAAATTCTGGTCAGTAAAAGACCAAGATATACTATTTGCTAAGCTTTCTAGTAGAAAGTAGGCTGTTACCATGCCTGCTGACACCTATCCGCTCAAACACAAAAGTGAATTAAGTAAAAACCCAAACTGAGAAGGTTAGAGACAAACTGAACCATGGAATGGAGAAGGAACCAATTTTAAATTAGTAATATCCAGCAAGAGTAACAGAGAGAGAGAACCAAAACATTTTGTCTATCACCAAATACTTTCACTTCTAAATATTCCTAGGGAGGTACCAAACATGCACTCATTTTGCTGCATTCCAAAGTTAGCACTGATATTAATCCACCTAAAATACCCTAATGCATTCATCATCACATATATTCCCAACTGTACTGCTTTCTAATCTGCATCTCCTAATTATTTTCACCCTTTTGCTCTTTTCCCCATTTCTTGTCACAAAATCTCCTCTGGCAATGAATAGCATTTTACATAGAACACTAAAAATATGTGATCTAATGAAGAAGCTGTTCCCCAGTAGTTAATTTTCTCTAGCACTGGAATTTTACTTGAAGGTAGAGATCTTTTGCCTGATGCTTAAAACACAATTCAAAAAGCATGCAAAGAAACTTCCATTTTCCCCTGCTGGAGAATGTAACAAGATGCACAAACCATTTATGACATATCAACATTTAGCTAGAATAATGCATACCTTTGAGTCCAGCAGAACTAAATCTGGATGCACTGATTTCCACTGCTTAGGGTCTTGGATATTTGTAAAATTACTTCTCAAAACTTGCTTATTCACAAAAACTTAAAATTCAATACTCTAGAAAATAATATTAAAACCTGTAGGAAACTCATCGGAACCTTCTGCAGAACTTTGCGAATTAAAAAGATGCAAATAAAACAAAACAAAAACCTATCTGCAACATATTACTGGCAAGCTCATACAATATTCAACTACCTGCAACAATAAATAAATTGTAACATGTAGTGCTATATAAGATCAATGAGAGTATAGCCCTGGATTTAGTAGCAGATATTTTCAAGAATTCTCCACTGAATTGTTCTCCTAACTTCTTTCTAAATCAGTTGCTGCTGCTGGCTATTCTGGGTATATTTTTATATTTTCCTTTACTCTGCCACAAATGAGCATTTTTGGTGAAGTCCTAGGCATAGAAAGTAGCATCCATCATCTGCTGTTTGCTTTGGCATGCTGATCCTTCCTCCACTGTGTCCTCATTCATCACAACCAGTTGTTTTATCTGGTCTTAGATTAGACATTATTTTTGGACAGAAATCATGTGTGTATAAATGCTCATTTTAATACCACCTCTGAGCATCTCTATTTCCAATTATGTCTTTTGAATGTTCATGGAAGTAGTTCTTTAAAATGTCACACATAAGCACATGTAATCTTCACTGCCTAGTATGTATTTAAATATTATTCAGCTGAAAAAAAAAAAACCAAAAACCAAAAGACCAAAGCATGCACATCATATGGAAAGAAAAGAAAAAACCCCATCTCTCAGAGTGTACTTGAGGCTGCAAATATCTTAAATAAACAGTTACCACAGTAAGGCTTCTGAAGGGCTTCAGGCTAAATGTGGAAATGTATGTGAACATGCTCACTTTTAAGTTACTGTCTTGTAAATGACAACAGGTACAGTGTAATCAATATGCAAACATTTATCATGGACCATACACAATTAAACAGCAGCTAACAGAACCAAACATTTGGTGAAAAAATAGTAGATCCTTCAGAGGTCTGCAAAGTAGGGGCTACTTGGTACAGACAATGACATAAAATGAGACGACACAGAAAATCCCAAATAAATCACATTTCAGAACAAGATTTAAAAACCAGTGTATGAAAACTGTACTGAGAGTTCTCCTAAGGACAATGAATGGAATTAGGAGATTATTAGGGATCTATTAATAAGTCTTTCTAACGAAGTGGCTATTTCTGTCAAAACCTAGGGGAAAAAAAAATCTGGAAAATAGAAAATTAATCTAATATTGCATTCCTCAAGTTTCACATATGATTAATTTATGGCAAACTTATAGCAAAAAAATACAGTAACTGGTAGCAAAAGAATCTTACAGTTTTTCAGGAAAATTAAATTGCATGAAACTCCCTGTTTCTCCAGACACTTGCAAGTGCTTCAGAAGTTGTTTCAAAGCAATATTAATAGTTCTCTAAGTAATTGCTGCTAGAGGGAGACTGAAAATGGACCTTCCTGGGAACAAAACTGTAAATGATATTACATTCTTTCTCTCTGTATAAGCAAAAGTGGTCAGACATTAAAAATATACTTCCCAAGAAAGCTGAATTACACAGAAATAGAAATACTCATTCAAAATGTGTTTCTGGGCTACATTTTTAACTCCTCTTTATAGGAATGATTATGGAAATCCCTTTGCTGGAAAGCCTGAAGGAGAAAGTAGAGTGCAAAACTATGTGTTTAAATGAAAATGGATTTAAACATGAAATATTGCAATTGTTGTAATTCAACACTTTCACAACATAATAACATTTTGTAAAGGTTTTCCAGATACTCTAGTGAAAGAATAACTTTTCTCTGATTCATATAACATCTGGTAACTCATAGAGTTTATTATTACACCCAGCTTTAAGATCTGTGCAACCTCTGTCTTTCCTTCATGAAATAGCTTTTCTACAACTCAAGTATCCATGTCCTGCTGCAATTAATCTAAATACATTCAAATAAATAAGTCAGCAAAGGAAAAAATAACGTGCATATTAAAAACGAACTACATTCCCTGGCATTTACCCACTTTATAGTGTGATATTAAAACATAAACCCATGCTGTGTATTATGCTTTACTGCCATGATTTACCACATGGTTCTACAACCATCATATACAGCATCAAAGTTTCACTTGTGCTGGTTTCCTACACTCCATAAAGGATTTAAATTTACTCAGTGATCACTGGCTCAAATCCTTTTCATGAAAAAGTGAAACACCTTGGTAGTAATATCTCTAGAACAAAATGGTCCACAAAGCTCCAGATGGAACATACAATGGTGAGGGAAATGGTAGACAAAAGACTTCCAAAAGAATAAGCAAAGCATATTACAACAAACACAGAAATAAAATGTATTCACTGGGACGTTTTTGATACAGAAAGAGAGGAGAACAAGCCTCCAAGGTTATGACTTAGACATCCTGGGACTGTTTTCTGGCACTGAGATCAGCAGCATGTAAAGCTTGTGCTGCTGCTATTAACTCTTCTGGTCTCTAAAACAATCAGGTCAGAATGAGGCATATCTGAATTGCCTACTGGGGATGGTCTCTGGTCTGTTCTGGCTGCTGGACTGTGCCCAGCAGCTGCTTGGAAGAGTCTTATTTGGTCTGGGCCAAAGCCACATGAGGGACAAAT
This sequence comes from Ploceus nigricollis, assembly GCA_013399945.1. NCBI lineage: Eukaryota > Metazoa > Chordata > Aves > Passeriformes > Ploceidae > Ploceus > Ploceus nigricollis. The sequence goes on along the minus strand of VXBC01000927.1, from coordinate 1,094,951 downwards.
CTAACAATTTAACAACATAGACAATTTGGTTCCAGTGGCTGGAAACATTCCTTGGAGCTGTTTTATCCAGGATAAATGTATCCTATGTTGTCACTACAGATTTGCTATTGATAGCCAAGTTATGTGGAAGGTATTTAAATGACATGTTTATGAGTGACAGTATAAAGCCTTAATAGAAAAGACAGAAACATTGAGCAGATTTCATTTCCTGTGGAGCAATAGCTCTTTAGAGAATTCAATCAGGAAAAGATACTTGAAGCCTCTAATACAAAATGCAAAAAATAGACCTTTCAAGGTTTGTTAAATTACACAGGAGGGGAAAAAACCCCCATATTTTAGATAGCATATTAACATATTTTTATATTGATTATATAATTGAAATAATCAACTTTAATTTAGAAATATGCCTTTAAATCAATGGTTTTTGAATTCAAGATATCCTAAGCTCTTTTTAGAAACAACAACAACAACAACCACCTCCCTCTAGTTTAGAGGCAATCACTTTAAGGTATAAAGTGACACATTGACAGCAATATTACCAAACACAGCAAATATACTAACATCTCTGTGTTTACAGGCTAGTCTGTAGGCTTGTCAGACATGTCCAAAGTAAAATATACTAAGTACAAATTTTATCAAATTATTAAAACAGAAAACCTCATAGACTTCTACTTATAAGAAAATTTGTGCACCAAATACAAAATATTAGTAAGGTTTCAACCAACTGTGAAACCCTTTTTTATTTATTAGGAAGAAAAAATCAGGAACACAAATCTAATAAAAGTAACACACTCAACATTGTAAATACTGTCACAAGGCCCTATATAAGTAATAAAGCCACAAACATAAAAAAGAAGAAAGGTAACTTGATTACTTATGGAATGGCATTATAAGCAGAATATTTATTAAAAAAAAAAAAGAAAATAATTATTTGCCTTCTTTTGTCCTTATCTTCAGGACAAAAAAAACCAATTTGTCCTATTATTTGGACAAATAGGTCCAAATCTGAAAATTCCCATTCCTCTCATTCACTTTCCCCAAAACAAAAAAACTCCCAATCTAAATCTGTTTCCATATAAATATTTAATTCCTTTCCCTGAAAAATAAAAGTTTCATGTATTTTAAAAAAAATTTAAAAAATTAAGAAGAAAAAATTTTGCATGCAGATTTTCTTTCTGTTTGCAGAATAAAGAATAGAAACAAGTCCTTGGCCAAGTTATGCTCTTATAAGTGTGCTATAGGACATGCAGAAATTCTGTTTTGACCTCTTTTAACTTCCAGAAAATAAATGGGACAGCACATGTTCAATCAAAATGATTATATTACCTGAGGCTTTCCCCTCAAATCTGCAGCTGCTAGCTGGAAAGCAGTGAAATGAGGTCATGAGGATGAACACGACAACTTCCAGAGCTAAAGAGGCACTCCTGGATGTTCCCCCAACTGACAATGTGCTTGAGCTGGCAAATATCCCCTTTTGATCAGATATTTTAATATTAACAGATAAAATTTGTTTTGCCGGTAGTAACCAGAACTACTCTGGACATTTAAGTCGTGCTAGGAATCAGGTCCTGGGCACACCACAGCTGCTGCCCGAAAGAATGGAGAAGGCAAAGAGTTTAAATTGTGGGAGAATCTCGGGAGGTCTCTGGTCCCCTGTGTGCTCAGAGTAACATCACCCTTAAGATTAGCAAAGATTGCTCAGGGCTTTTTCCAGACAGAAGAACCTCTAGGGATGGAGACTTCAAAGGCCTCCAGGGAATCTATTCCTGTGCTTGATTATCTTAAGAGTGAAAAAGCTTCCCTTACCTATACATAATCACTGCCAAATATGCAGGGATAATCATATACCATTTGCTTTGTAAAATAGTCTTACTGGTATGCATGCAGACAAACCGTGTATCATGTGAACTGCACAAGTGGTGTGACATCACTTGTAGCTGGACTCTCATGTGCTCATCTCTTGACATCTTAGGTGTGAAAAAAATAAATCCTTTGTCAAAAATTAAGAGTATTTGAAAATCCATAAACATACTTCACTCAGTGATCAAAGATACCATTATCTTCAACTCTTAGTGTTGTTATCTTTAGGAGATACCATTGTGACTATACACAAATGGGAAAAAAAATTAAAATTTGCTTGTACATATCTGGTCGATTCTTAATATAACACAGCAATCATGACCACATGTGAGCTATCATGTTCTCTTTAGGGTTATGTAGTGAAAATAGCAAACAACTTATTCTCATCTACCAAATTAGTTTAAGAGAAAAGAAATTTCACTTTACCAGATGTGAATACCCAGGGATATTGAAGGAGGGTCCCAGTTTTCTTTGTAACTTACACTTAAAAGAAAGTTTGCAATTTTTCTAGCTATTAAAAGTTACTCTTGTAAAGAGAGGCTGACTGTTCAGTTGTAATTTTTAAGTTCTTTATAGATGACAAAAAGACCTTGTCAGCAACAAAGTACTACTTCCAAGTATTTTAGCATGGAATAAAACTATTTATGATACAGCTTCTAATTCTAGAGAAATTTGATCATCTATGTGCTTAGGTTTCCAGCATCAATGAAAGATTGATAACCTGACAGCAAAGAAGTCATGACAACTAATTTGCTCATAAACATAACTTTTATCTAAAAACACCCCAGGGTAAAGCAGAAGAAAAATGAAAAATATTTGTAAAGGCACAATCATTTGCAATTAACTGATTCTAAGTCTTATTTTGAGGAATAAAATTTGAATTCTGATACTTTCTTTTTGGGGCAGGGGAAGAAAAATAAATATATTTTCAAAATTTTATGGATTCTGCAGAAATGGAAATGTTTGGGGGGAAAAAGAATATTATCTAAATATCTGAGGAATGTCATGTAGTTAACACTGGGTTATGTTTTTGCATGTTTCAGAAATCTTGCTAAGAAATAGCATAAATAATCTAATATTTTATCTTAAAATCCCATATTTTTGAACTTCTTTAAAACTTGTTTTCTTTCCTTCATCCATTTCTACATCAAATGAAAAAATATTTTTATTGTGTAAACATATTGTAGAAGGCATATTGTAGAAGCCCATTAAATATGGGCTTCTGCTAAGGCAGAGATTAAAATTAATTTCAATTATATGCATAAAGAGTTATGAACTGAAATTCAGAAAGAAAAGATGTATTGAAATACATTGAAACTGATAATATTCACCAGCTATTATTAAGTCAAAGCTAAAAACAATTGAGAGCATTGAGGATTATGAGGGCTGTGTGCATTTATACACAAGAGAAAAAATACACTCACTAGTAAGGGAAATGCTAATTCTCTGCCTTTATCCTTTCAAATAAAACATTTTTCTATAGTTAATATTGTTGTTGTTGAAAAATGGTTTTCAAGTAAAAAGGAGAAAGTAGTATGGTTGAGGACTATTTTAGTTTTTATGACAGCATTATGTATATAGTTATTACTTTCTTGTAGGTGTCATTAAGGAACATTTGCAAAGGTTCTCTGAGTACTCTCACCAGCCAAATACCGAGTCGATCACCAAAAACTTAAAATATGTTTTTTAAAGTAGCCAGCAACTTTATTTAAACTTTATTATATGTCATCATTATGCTAAGCAGGGCAGGGGCAGCAATTTAACTGAAGAAGGTTACAGCATTTTGCTCCCCATTCATACCCATCTCCCCAGCTTCAGAGGTAGCACATGTTCCTACTAGAGAACTCTATTTCCTTTGAAATTCTGATGTCAGACTTTCTACAATTCCAGCAGGTTGTGTTGTTCAGGATCTCAGTATGCCGACTGCAGAAAATCATAGAGAAGCTAAAATGCACTCTAAAGCCATGAAACATACTTTTTTGTCTTTTAATCTGAGGTAAAGCATGAAAAGAAGTCCATATTCCCCCACCTTATTCATTTGCTGGATGAGTCTAGCCTTGTAACCGAGAGATAGTGCAGTACCCTGTTATGAAAGACATACTGAAACAAATAAACCAACTAGAAAAATTCTGTAATCTGCATTACAACATTTCCTTCCTGGGCCTCAGGATCTCATTTTACATATTTTCCTATCTGGCATGCCCACATAGAAGCTTTCAGGAAGGCTGGGAAGGCCATTTCTGTGCTAGTCTGCTGCTAGAGGAATCTAGAAACAAACTACCTGTGCCAAACCATCAGTAATGTTCACTTACAGAAAGCAACAATTTAATGCAAGGTCAGCTACAAAAAGGATTTCTTCCACGTAGAAATGTATTTTCTTTTTCTTTGTAGGAATTAATGACCGAATGATAAAATTATGTGAAATATGACGAAAAATTGAAGCACATTTATGAGCCAAATCTTACCTACGGAAGGTAACGCACATTGTGTGTGTCAGTTAAAATTCAACTCTTCATTTCCAATCCACAGGGATTTGATTATATTTTCTTACACAGTGTTGAATATTTTAGAATTGGAAATCATCTATTTATAGGGACAATGCTCCTAAAACTGCTAAGGATTATTCACTAATTTAAAATGGACAAACACATCCTCACCCAACTGCAGTCTGAAAATTTTACTTTGTTTTAAGGAACAAGTACATTGTGTTATGCCACCCTACCTTTTGTATTTAGAGGGAAATTAAGAACTTGCAATATATTTGAGTTACTGTACAAGTAATCAAAATCCCTGGTGGTATCTGACTGCCCAGCAGGGTCTCTTAATGAAGATAAAAACAACAACAACATTTTTTCAAAATAACCACACTAATTTAATTCTCTTCAATCTGGATATAAAGTTGTCATAGGCTAACAGAGTTATCATGAGTTTACCATGTTTTCAGAAGTATGACAGATGATATGTATTTTCAAATTCACATGTATAGGGACTAGAAAAGAGAGCCCAGAATTACAGACGGTAAAGCAATAAGATTAAATTAGATACTGTCAGATATAAAAAACAAATCTATCAAAAACCTCATGCACATGCATTTTGAATAGAAGCAAATGCTTTATGGTTTATAAGGCAACTGGAATGGAATTCATTATAACAAGACTAAATATCCACATCTGAGGTAATCACCCTAGGCACCTTTTGTAATGAATGAAAAACAAGTTTATTTAGCATAAGATTCATTTCTACATAGAGAAGTGAACCAAAATAGAAGAATGAGTTATACCCTAAAATGGCATATTTCTCTTAAAAATTAATGATCTCCAATGCAGATGTGCATACTGTAAATGTCTGAAGCTCGGCAAGATAAACTCCAGTCAGAATGACTTGTTAAAACAACTATAAAAATCCACTAAATTGAAAAGATTTGGTCAGATTACTCCTCAGTATATACACTGGTGCCTTAAAAAAATTAGTCTGAGAGCCCTTACTGCTTTCACTTCTCCTTGAGAATGAATTTGTGCTACACAAACCTTTGACTAAGTGTCTTATGTGTCAGTGTTTTAAAACTGCTGAAGTTCCAAACTACCACCTAGCTTCCACTTTAAAATTACAGTAAATTAAACAACAGTTCTTAAATTGTCTCTAAGTGGCTATAATTAAGTCTTCACTCCTAATGATGTCGTCCATTCCAAGGACAAATTCAATATGGTAAGAGGTGTAGGAAAGGAGAATTATAACAAAATCCTATGGCTTGGCATACAGCCATGTGTAAAGGGCATACATTACCACTTCTATGCTTTCTGCAGGAGCTGCTGGAAAAGAATCAGGCTGGATGGGATACAGATGACACACAGTAAAAGATACAACCACCTTTTCTTATTTTGCCATACCCCTTTAACTATTTTTTATTTTGTAAAAAATTATTTTCTTTTTCAGAGGAAGCTTAACTAAATTCTCTTTCATATGCTTCTTTCTCAAGGTATAGCCATGCTAATAGACCAAAGATAATCAGTATTAGGGTGCAAGATCAAATCCAGTTATTAACATATTCCCTTCCCTAAGATTCTTCTCTTTTCTTTGGAAGCTCTCATCCTTAAACTTTGTTAGATGATTTGCTATAGAGGAATCTGCAAAGATTCCTCTTTTTTAACATGCTCAGGCTAACAACAGATTATAGCAATGGATAGGAGAGTGAGTTTTAACAGTGTGTGTAAATAGAATATACTATTCTGAGACAATGTTGCCCCAGACCAGAGACCCCTAAAGAGGAAATTACCAATGACAAGCTTTGCATGAAATTGTCATCACTTAGATTAAGCAATAATCAGATAATTACAAGGGACTTATGAGAAACAAATCATTTTGACTGGAAGACTAAAGAGGCACGGCATTTTGTGATGGGGGAGAGAAGTAACAGAGCAGCACTCCAACCCCAGTGTGACGCTGCCTCAAGTCATCTCACCACTGTCCTGACCTTCTTCTGGGTCTAATGGGGTCTCTGGCTCATTTGACAGCATAGGCATAGGCATTCCAGCTGAGGCATGGCATGACAAGGCAGCCACATGCTGGGGACCTCACCTTGAACCACTGTGTGAGCCCAGTGGACCTTTCACACCCGCTGTGGGTTGTAGGGAGAAGCACAGGTGCAGGTCACACACAAAGCCAGCACACTTGCAACCCCAGGAGACACAAGTTTGCATGTGCACGTAAGCACATAGTTGAGTGTGTGCAGTTAGAGCCTCCTGGACTTCAATACTGGAGGGCATTTAGAGATGTGTAGGGGTACACTCACACTTTGTACATGTACAGTATCATGCTTTACCTGTTGTATTGCTGGTATTGATGCCAAATAGATAGTTTATCCAACTGCCCTATTAATTACACAGAATTCAAAAATCAATAAACCACTTTGATTTGGTTAAACTTAAGCGAGTAGAGTAATTATTTCTTGCCCCATTTTTTGCACTTACAATTTAGAATAATTACACCTATGTTAAAAATATCAAAATAATTCCAACCTACCACTTACTTAACTTATGTCCAATAAGGTCATACAAGGCTAAGGATTTGTAAACTAGATCGTATCTTAGATCACCTACATGCATCTTGCTGAAGATTTTATTTAGAAACTGATTCAACAATCTTCCAAGAAACTGAGAGAACTTCTATTGGGCAGCAGTAGCAAGCAAGCAATAAACCAATTCATTTTTCACAGTACAGAAGTATGCAAATATTTTTTGCTTATATGTTTACTTGTATACCTTAAGGTAAACAATTTTTCTCCCTGAAAGTCTGGCAAAATCAGGAACACACAATAACAAAAGTCATTGCTGTGGAGGTCAAGTCAGTAGTCTAACAATGAGGTACCTCAGATTCACTTTGAGTTGAATAAGTGAGGGCTTTTGAGATAACACAATCATTTTTTTCCCCATATGATCTTTGTACTTACATTTCTGCAGAACCTAACAATTGCAATGGTGCTGGTGATTTTTGTGATGGCTTCTCATCTAAGTTAACCTCTGCTTGATGTTATGGAGAAATTATGATTTTAAGGATAAAAAGAGATATCAAATATAAAAGTAATAAAATATGTTAATGCTCTAACTTTTAAAAAAATCTAAGAAAAGTAATGCTATTTTCACCAAATAAATGTGTGTGCAAAAAGACTGCCTTTTTCTTTCATCAGACATAAAGCCAAAATTCTCTGGCCAAAATTTCTTCCTTAATATTAAAAAAAAAATAAATAAAGTTACTTCATAGATACTTTTATGACATAATGAGCATGTTTAAATATTTTAAAATTTCAAATTTTTTCTTTTAAAAATGTTGTTAATTTTCTAAACTTTCTTTTTCCCACACAGAAGATTCTGTTGAAATCAGTCTTATGTTGATAAAAATGGTTTAACTGATTGAATTTGGTTTAACAGATTGTGAATTTGGCTTCTTTCCTTTTGCAAGCAGAAGGTGGAGAAATATAATGTTATCTGAAATGATTATTTCTCTTTTTCTCATGTATAGGCATTTGCTGGTGCTTACATGCTATGGAGAACAACAGCAATGTAATTTTGGAGAATGTTTGTCATACTCCTCTGCCAGGTTATGCCATAACATTGTGGCCAGAGATTTTATTCTGAATGCAGGAGTCAGTGTTCAGATTTGGCCACCATATATTTCAGGCAAAATAATCCCTGCAGCATGCAGTACATGGAGCAGTAATTGATCCTTTCTGTGAATTCTGCCTTGCAACATTTCACAGTTTTTTAATCCCTAGATCTAGTGTCTGTTCTGCAGGTGAAAGTAAGTCCTGTTAAGGCAGAAGATGAATGAGTAGATATACAGCTGCAAATTTGAATGCACTATTGGTATTTACTTTAGCTAGCTTTAAAAGTATGTAGAAACTTTTATATATATATATATATATAATGTTGTTAATTTTAATGAAGCAGGTGGTTAGAAAGATTAGGCAAATACTTTTGGAGAGGGTGAGTGGAGTCACTGCAGTGTAATCAGAAAAAGTCTATCTAAAACCAGAGAAACTGCTATGTTATTTCAGTCCCTTTTCTTCTACTAGTTATTTTCAAGTCTTTATTTGACTTTCTAACACTAATTGGAGTATTGACTGACCATATAAATGCTTGCCCCCATTGTTCTACTCTCACAAATTAACTAGTGAATGCCTCCAGTTATCTAAATAAGGTGCTGATTGATCGTGTGGAAATAATTAATCAAGCCAGACCTGATATGATCTTCAGCCATGTCAGAACTTTCTTTTTTCATTATGCTTACCTAGTGCAGAATTTAAATTTACAGCCTGTGGCAAAAGGTAATGTTTTTTGAGAAATTTCTACAAGTCAAATTACAAGGAGGAAGTCAGATTTCATTGTAATAAGACTTTAAATGAGTCCAATTACATTTCAGTTCAAACAGTCTTGTTTCAAATATTGTTCTGCCTGTCTGGCAGCATTTAATAGAAGCCAACATAGAGTTTAGTGCACTGGGGAATAATGTGCCAACTTTCCTGCTTGAATCAGTGGAAGCAGGCGTCCTTAGTGGACAGGCACTTAAATGCATGTAATGCAGAAACTGAAATGCTGTTACAACTGTATTTCTCCTTAACGACAAGTACACACAGTAAGCAATACAATGCCTTTTGCTGCAGCAACTCATTTATCATGAGCAAGCTTACTGTCCTTCACCCTTCACCCTCCTCAGGTACAAAGGCTTAACAAAAGAAAAAGATCTTTTTAACTGAAAAAGCAGGAGCAGCATACATTGTAACTTTGTTCAGCAAAGTAAGTTACACTCTCAGTGAGCATAAAACATCCCCAGACGTCTGCTCAGCATCTTAACAAGAAAAGCACAGCAGAAGTGATCTTCCAAATCATCAAATCCAGACTACTACACTGACAAACGGGTGCTACTTGCTAGTCTTTTTTGACACACAGTCTCAGTCCTGGCTGGTGCTTCAGCACAGATGTTTTTACAGAGAACTGGAGTTACCTAGCTTCTCCTCTCGACACACTAGCAATGAGACAAGAGGAGAAAGCTTTTAACAAAGCTTTAACAAAGCTGTCATAATCTTATGACAACACAAGGAGGCTGAGTGCTAACCCAGCTACTTCTGCAGGGTAGAAATGTGCCTGTATTCTCCAGCAATTATATCAGAAGTCTAAAGGCACAGGATCTCAGCCTAGACTAACATTAGATATTTGCTCAAACAGCGCAGAATTTCTGCTACACTCAGAAACACACCACAGCTGATGAAAGCAAAACAAAAATCCAACGTTGGATTCATAATTAAGAATACTTCCTAAATGTGCATACTTCAGCAAGTGTGAAAAATTCCCTTGGATAAGCTTGGTTGTGAATTCAGGCCCTAGAGCATTTTCTATTTCAGAGGTGGCAGAAACAAAGGCTGTTTTAAGTGCATATGAATCAGCTTTAAGCTGATTTTTGCATTGTTAAAATAGCACAATTTACAGATTTCCTCCAGCCTACAACAGAAAATTTATGCTTTTACTCTTTGAATGCAGAAAGCATGAATTTGTAGTAAGGAGGAAAGAGCTGGATTCTGCACATTCAGATATATTCCTGCATGAATATATCTGCAAAGTGTTTGACATTAAAACATAATTACAACAAGGAATTGTCACACAGAGCATTTGAAAGCAATACACTTAGTTTGCAATAATATATCTTTAATAGCTCTTTCAGATCTTCACCAAAAGGAACAGAACACAAATCTGCAACATTGCCCAACTGGGAAAATAAATGGTCATCTTGTTCCACTCATAAATGAGCACTGTTGGCAGTGAACCATTACAGGGAAATTTATTACCTTATTTCCAGTGGTAGACCATTATCAAATGCTACCAGATGCTCATCTCAATTGTCAATGTCATATTTGAAGACTCTAATGATACCAGCTAGCTTTCTACATAACAGAAAATAGGATTTCTTCACCTCAAAGCTGCCTATCCCAGTATGCATTTGAGTTTTGCAAGCAGGTTCATTTCCATTCTGAATGCACAATTTCCTCCAAAAAGACCACGACTTACTGGAGGGTTTATTACCCTGTAGAAGATTGTAGCTCTCCATAGCTTAATTCCCAAGAGGAGATAAATATCTGAGATGCAACCCCACTAGTTAGACTAACGGTACAGAGTTTGTCATTGATGTATCGTGTTATATTTTAAATCATGGTACAGAACTTAAATCAAGTACCTATGTCTAAGGAAAATTAGAAAACAAACAAAAAACCTTCAGAGGTGCATTAAAATATTTATGTACTTATTTAAAACAAGCTTATTGTGAACACAGTATAGTCTTAGATATATACAGATATATGCTATAGGCAAGGCTTTCAATGCCACAATTGCAAGTTACGGCTTAGATTTTAGAACAGCTAATCAATTTTGGCCTCTGTTAGCAGTTTGAATGACATTTTAAACCAGTCTTGAGTAAAGTAAAAATGCCTAGCACCCTTGAAAGTCATGCAGTGAATAGCTATGTTTATGTAAGTGGATCAAGCCATGAGTCAGAATGTTGAATGACCATTTGGTATCATAAATAATTGAAGGAATGTCATGAAATAATTTATTACAAATGGATTTTTAAAAGTGAATCACTAAGTGCATATGAGTTCCTTGCTAGGAGATCTCACTACTTCAATCACTGCATTCAAATACCATTATTGAGATCCTGCTGGGAGAGCAGCATAGGTACTTTCTGGATGGCCTGTTTATTTGCTTCCGTCTCTATTCTTGCTGTGTAAGTGTTCCTTGTTCTGTAGAAAATACATAACTATTCAAAAGGTGGCTAGAAATAATGGGCTGAAAAGGTTTGTTAAAGTTGGATTTGAAGTTACAACTGACACCACGTCAGACAAAAAAAGAAAAACATTTTATCCACATTAGAATAAAATTTAATTCACAATTCATTTACAGACCAAGCCTAAATCCAAGCCTATTAATAGAGGCTTTGATAAACATGCTTCAAATTTTCTCATGAAGTGTTGCGCTTCCATGCAGCAGTTCGTTTTTAAGTTCACAGCACCCACTCCTGACCAAGCACAAGACACCCCAGCATCTCATTGCTCTTAGAGGCATCACAGTCACATGCAGAGGGCCTCCTACTTTAAGTAAAACCCTGTTTAATAGCCACGATCTTCATCCTACTTTAATCAAGGGTTTCCAGGACTTCTATTCTTGTCAGGGCATTATTACCCATAAGTAATCACTGTGGGCTAAACAGAGCACTCAATATTTTAGAACAGAAGATCATATATTTATAGCATTTAAAATTAAAATTACAAAAAAATTCTCCCAGAATTTTGAAGATCTAATTTCATTAAATGATGAAGGTATGAGCAGTTCAAAACTTTGTCATCTTCCACAACAAGAGACCACAATTTTCACCACGTGTGATTTCTTTAAGGTAAAATTATGTTTTATTTTAAGAATTCTCCTAGATCCAAAAATTGCCGTAATTTCTTTGGTTATGGGATCAATGTTTCATGAACATCAGTGGCTGCAAGAACAGTCAGGTACAATAACGTTCCACTGCTTAAAAAAACCCCAACTTATTCCACAACACCTGGCACAGACATTATTATTCAGGTTGGGTGATTCAGGCTAGTGTTGCATGGCAAGAAGTTTATTTATTTATATGTATTCTTCAAAGCCAGAATTTATCAGTGTTCTGTATTTGAATGACCATGCTCATGACTTCATGAGTGGCCTACAGCAACTTATAAACAACAGAATTAGTCTGCAGAATAATTCATCATGTACCGGGTAGGAACACATTTTAAGAGCCCAGCCTTGCCAACAAGACAGCAACATGCATACAAATACTCTTGCTTCCAGTCCCAGGGTATGTGCATAATTGTTTGGGAAGCACACAGCTAGCCTGGACATTCAGAAAACATATTTATTATATTAGCTAGGAACAAGTGAGCCTCTTGGGCTTTCTAGATACAAGCCATATTTATATTCAACCAGCTCTCTTTTGTTCTTTTCCTTAGCATATTGAGTTATTTTGACTTGGGGCTTCCAGGAAAGCAATGAACACTGGTTGTGCATGTGATGACACACAAGTTCAAAAGTATGCTTTGCTGTCTCTGATTCCACTAGGTTCACGTGGTTTCTGTTTTTTGCCAGGAGCTCACTGTCCAGGATTATGTATGAGTGCTAAAAAAAATTCTGCAAGGATAGCCCGTGGTAGTCAATTGGACAGAGATTCTACTAAAATAAAAATATGAAGAATTCATATAAAATAGTTGCTTACAGATGCCCTAAAGATAATGCCAATGTGATGCATGGACAAACAGAAATAGGAATGACATAAAAATGGAAAATTTTATCAGTAGACTCAGACAGACAGGGTACAAAACATTATTAATAAAAATAAAACTTTTTTTAGATTTGAAATATTGCACAATTCTACTTTTTCTCTCAGAAGCTGGTAGAGAAGCAGGCAAAACAACAGCCCAGAAACACAGTAATTCACTGTCCTTATATACATAATACAGGCTCAATATAAGGGAATTAAGACTGCAAAATGACATTAAATTACCAAGATTAATTTGCATTACCCTGGTGAAACCATATGTGGGAAATAAATTAGAGATAAATTAAGTGATTACATATTGTGGTGATGAAGACTAAGAAAGTATCTAGAATGAAAAACTAATAGTAATATACTGCTTATTGAATATTTTAAAATTATTTATTATTAAACGACCATACCTATTTATTATTTAAGTATTTAAATAATTAAATCTATATGTCTGAAAATACTTTTTTTACTCTCCTGATCTTGCATGCTAACTGATCAAGTTCTTTCATATTTTGCTCTTGTGTCTGAGAAAAATTAGTAAGAATTCCTTAGTTCATAATAATATTGATTAAAAAAATTAAAATGTTAAACTAACACTAACAAAAATTATAAATTCTTGCACCAATGAGACTATACACTAGAAAAGATCTATTCCATTTAGAGGATACAATACAGACATTTATGGTGACAAAATAATAACACATTTGTACATTTATTGCATAGGTAAAAATTACAACTCTATTCATGTACTGAGTACATGCTATGGATGCAATGAACTGTTTGTAAATAAGCTTTAAATAAACCTTTTGCAAACTACTATGAAACACATTATATTGTGTTAATACTATTTACTTTCAAGGTTGTTACATTGTATTATTTGGAAAAAAAAACCCCAACTAACAACCAATAAACAACCCCCACTCAAACCGAGATGGTTTTATGAAAAATCGAATACTAAAATAAAATCAGTCTTGAAGAAAAAATATCAAAACAAAGTATTTTCATATTTCCAAAATAAAGTTGGAACTCAAACAGGGCTCGAAAGATTATAAAAACAGATGAGCTGAAATAAGTTGGAGAAATGATGATAGAACTATATCACAAAAGACATGCTAAAACTATATCACTGAAGAGGAGATACCCGTCAAAAAGCAGCATGGAATCCAAACTACTAAAGGCTAGGGGAATGTAAAGATCATTGTTATATCAGTCTTGAATTATATGAAAAGCTTTCCTGCCTAGACAAGATTTGGGCCCATCTATGCAAATCGCATTCTAGACACAGATAATACTGGGAGGACTCAAAAGCATTTGATGCCAGATGAGACCTTGATCCTTTCACTGATATTAAAAAGAAGTTACAGAAAAAGATTAAGAAAAAACCCAAGCTAGATCAGAAACAAATGCAAGATTCTTTTTTGGTTTGGATGCCATGTATATTTCCCCTCAAAACACAACACTTCAATTATTTTTTGTTCCACAGGTACCAAATCTTGCTTTGAATGCATTCCTCAGGAACACAGTGCTTATCCATGTTCCCCTGTAACCTGAGGCAGAGCTTCTGGATGATCCAGTCAGTCCATCTCATTGCAGCCAACGCCAACTGTCAACAGCTACCTAAATAAAGGTCTGATTTAGACAAATCATTACTCTCCTGTAGCATATAAGGTCATTGCCTTGGGTTTGTGTCTCTGCTTGAAAGCTAATCATCTTCTGACTCATTGCGAATTCAAAGGGCCATCCATGGTACTACACATCAGGGCTGGTCTCTGTTACTGATCGACATGTTTCCCATTCCTGAACAAGGGATATTTACAAATTTGAATACAGGGTATTTTTGGTTGAAAACTGTTGTTTTGTTGGTTTAAGGTTTTGTTTGTTTGTTTTGCTTTGGGTTGTTTTTTGTTTGTTTGTTTGTTTTTATGGAGAGTAAATGAATGAGCTTCCAGAAAAAAAAAATGCTCCCATCTCAAGATTTAATCTAATACAATTAATTGAAAACTCCATCTATTTATTTCCGATTTACAATATATTGAACTGAATTAATTTTGGTGAATTCTTTTAATATGTGAAGGAAATAAATACCAAAATTGTGGAGTTAAACTTTTTATTCAAACAGTAAAAATCTAAGTCCAGTTTCCCAATTGCCAAATACTTCTTCTGTAATAACTGGCAACTCTTTTCATCTCCCTCTGTCCCAATTCTCACTCTGTTGCTTGTTTAATATATCCTTCTCATTGCCATTGCCATGGTGGCTTTTTAACAATAAAGGCTTTTCAGAACAAAAAAAACCTGTTTCTGGGATGATATGAGGATTATTCTTAGAACTACTGAATATATACATTGCTTTATGCACATGTGTGTGTAGGTGTATATGTGAATGTCTCTCCATATCCATACCTATATCTTTATATATACACAAGGAATGTTTTGCCAATTCATACATATGTGTGTCTAAGATTTCATTGATTATGTATGTATATATAGCACAATCAAAACAGTTATTTGGTCTATGCTACGAAAACAAAATACCAGTTAAAATAAAGATTGTTACATTTAGTATAACTCTTACATTTAGTATAGCTCATTGCATGACATCTGTGGTGAAACATAAGTTGATACAGTAATATTATGCAGTCCAGAGTTGACATATTTATTTCTTTTGTACTAAAATTACAGTAATTTACCTATTACCAATTGATGCCAGATGGTTGTACAGAGGGATATATATTGTTATAAAAACTACAGTGTTAAGAAATATGCATATGTTTCATGAATCATTTAATTATTAATATGCTGATATAAAATCAGTAAATAACCCTTACACAATTTAACACACAAGTATTGCTGCATAAAGGAAAGCATAAATATTTATGATTCCACACCTGTTCATAGTACCTTGTTACACAGGCCAGCTATTGCAAAAACAAGCCGTATTCCAAATCCAAATGTTACAGGCAGAGTGGAAAAAAGGTAATGGATAGTTGATAATAAAAATAAGTAACTAACATACTGCAAAACTAGAAACCATCTAAAGGATGCTGTCTGTGAGCCTATTTTTAATACCCAGTCAGTATCTGTTTAGCAAGAGACACTTACAATAATTGCACTCTTTATAATTACATATGTGAAAACTGCATCACCTGAGAAGAAACATTAGATCTCAAGATCAAAACTGTGAACTGAAAATTCAGGGCAAGTAGAGTTAGAATAGTTACTCATCAGTTCAGCTACTACATATTAAGTATGCCAAAACTTTCCTTTGTGGTTAAAAAAATCCGGTATTTTGAGACTTTACAAACAAAGGCAGATTTTTCTGTTGTACTTCGCACTGAGAAACTGTATGTGCCACTGCAATTTGCTTTAACCATTAGTATCCATTTCACTAATTTTAGTATTTGAAAGTTATAATTACTTGCAATTCTGCTGTTTTACCTAGATTTTTGATGTATTAAATATTCTTAATGAATAGTGCGCAGATGTCATTATTCATGTTGTTGTAAACTAGAGTTCCTATTTATCCTGACACACTGCAAAAAAAATGTAATATGCCAAATTCGCCTACACTAAAATTCTTCATTCCTAGAACTTTAAATCAATATCATGTTTTTGATTTAATCTTACAAAATACACTAAGATAATATCAAATGTTATAGTAAGAGAAAACAATGTATATCAAACTTGGCAATATTAATATCATATCAATAAAATAAATTGCAAGAAACTAAGTACAAATTGGCTTTCTAAAGTACATTATTTGCTTTCACTTTCAAAACATTCATGATTTTATATCATCCTGATCATACTGCCTTGATGCAGCTGCGGTACACCAGGTGATTTATAGGCAGAACATTTACAAGCATTCTTTATAACTACTATTATAAAATGTACCTATATCTATTCAAGACACTTGTATATCACTGACAGCTAATAGATCAAAATAATAAGTGCAAATGCTTGATCTTCAATATCCAACAGTCATCAGGTTTTATGTCTGTCTTGTGAATTAAAATTCTTTTACAAGGCACACCAGGAACATCAACTCTAAGTGGATTAAAGGTCAGCCCAATGACAAAGATAAACTTGGATCTTATTAATGATTATTTCTCACACTCATTTTTTACTGTGGAAAAGTGAATTTGCCACTCTTACTGTTCACATACAAGCAAATGAGCTTGATTTATTTTCAAATTCAAACAGCAAAAAAGATTTTAATTAGGTGACAAGCCCAAAGTATGTATCACCAGAAAACACGTATTAGCTTGGCTGTCTGATTCTAGCCTGATTTTATTGACCTGGCATTTGGAAAAAATTCTTTTTTTCCTGGCTGGCAACTGAGCCCATCTGAGAAGGAGTAAAGGAAACACAAGTACATAGTGCCATACTATCATTTTTGCAGTCACTTTCAGGGCTGCACTAATACATTCTTCCCTGTTCCAAAATTTCAACAATGGGCCTTTCATAAAGCCATTCTTACAGAACAGTACCTGGGCCCCTCATTCAAATAAATTCAAGCCGAGGTTTCCAAGGAAAGCTTCTGGCCATAATTCACATGACCTACACAAACACAGTGAAGAAAGAAAAAAAGACTGCCTAACAGAGCAACAAAAAGAAACAATGTCCCTCGGAAACAGACCATCCATTCAAGTAAAAAATTAAATACAAAGCACTGCTATAAGTGAAAAGACCATGTGTAAAGAATACTAGAGAGTAAAACCTTCTCGTTAAAGAGATGCCATACTACCAGCTGACCTTCACACTTTCCCCCTCAGTGTAAGGCATTCTGCACAGTACAGCATTTGAAGAACTAACAGAACTAACAAGGAAGAGCAAAAAAAGCAATTAGTATGCTTAGGCACAGATAGGAAGAGAAAAAAATTCAAACAAACTAACAAAACCCAATGAAAAAAAAAAAAAAAAACGCCCAAACTGCTATGAAACTGTGCAAGAGCCCTATGTTACAACTCACTCTCTCTCTGCCTTCCCCCTCTCAATGCTCTCTCCTGCATATTAAACAGTGGGTTCAGTGAGGGACACAGCTTTCTGTATTCTCTAATGGAGAAGCACCCTTTTTCCATTCCAAGTGCATTATGTAACTGTGTAAGCAGTGGAAGCCAATTCCACTGCCGTGCCCTCAAGCAGCATTCATCTAAGGCAAACGGCCATGCAAAAGTCTGCTGCTGCCCCACATGCGATCTCAGTCTCAGAGAAACATAGTTCAGGATTTGCCACACCTCACAGCCTTAACCATTTCATTATAACTTACCGATTTCATAGGAAAAAAAAATCTATTTTCATTGTGCCTCGTTCCAAAGTAATAAAGTAAACTCCCTACAGTCATAGCTGATTTTTACATGAAAGATTTAGCTTAACTAATTTCAGGAAAACAGTTTGGGTTGAATCTCTAAAAAGATTCATGCTGATACTTAGAAATAAAACAGAAGCTTACAGTATTTGCATTTATTGGCTGTCAGAGCAGAACTTTACTTATCTGAATCTCCTGACCATATATGGCAGTTTATATGCTAGCATTTGCAACTATTATTTTTCAGGACAGTAAGCAATGTTTCCTTACTCCCTGTGAAAAATAAACAACGACCCACAAGAAAACCTTCAAAGAACTGTACCATACAAAAGGGTCATTCACGCAATTCTTGAGTTCATGCTTTTTATGTTCAAAAACCCTATAATCTCTAGTGACCACTGATTCCTGTGGTCAAGTTCACAAAAAGAAAAAAAAAAAAACTAAATTAATGCACTGGTTTGGCATAAAAAGTCTTTCAATGTAGTCACTTGTCCTTTGTGTAATGGAGAGAAATTACTTGATTAAAAGGGCATGGTTAACGAAAAAAATAAAACTAACAAGAAAACCAAATACAGACAAGCCCTCCAAAAAAGAAAACACAAAAAGAGGGAGTGACTGGGAAGAACAAACCAGAAGCTGAACTTTCCCCTTACTGGTTCAGTTTGTTCACCTATGGGAAAGATGGTGTTGTAGTAAAGAGTAATGGTCACAAGAGGCAGGCAATGCCTGCTACTGTGGCTTCTGGGAGGTAAAGACTCACAAACAAAAAGCTATTTAACATGTCCTTGTAAGAAGCCACTAAGATTTCTAGATTTGGTAGCAAAAAAAGCTGTTTCATTGAGGTTGCTGCACCTGCTGCCAGTAAATATTAATCACAGCTTGGTTGCTATTAACTAGGTAAACTACTTGCATAAATCTTTATTTTAAAGTTAAAACTGTGTATTATTTTTGGAACTTTCAGTTACTATGCTGAGATTTTTAATGCCATTTGAATGCTAAATCCATACCAGTGTTTTCTCACAGATGAAACAACATTTTTCAATTATAGATTTAAGGCTCTAGCAAACTGAAGGGGTAGGATTTCTGTCAAATAACTTCACCTATCTATGCTACAGAGGTGTCTATCTGGGGACAAGTTAGGGTCCTTCATGATCATTTCAGAGAAATAGAAAACTCCTGGGTGAAGGGTTTTCCTAAAGCCAGCTGGGTAGAGATGTTCAAAAAATGAAGCAATAAAGTAGATATTCAGTAAATAACAAACATTCTTACACATACCATCTCTTTCAAGGAGACTAAACTCAGCCCATCTGGGCAGTTTTAGATTTCAACTTTAGGCTCTGATTAGGTGAAGGATATAAAAAAGCAGTAATGAGAAGTGTTTCCTTAGTGTTTGTTCTCCCTGTAATGGAGTTGTAAGGTACTATTTGAAAATCATTGTTTTATTTCTAAGTTGCATTAATACTAAAAATAGGAAAGTCAAAACCATGAATGACAAATTTGGTTTTTCAAAAGACAGGTTATTCACATGTGTTTTTCTTCAAGTCAGTTTTGACTTTGATGAAACAATACAAGGATACCAAGGATGCTTTGATTACCAGTACACCAAACACTGGTCAATATACTTAACAGTTCACTGAGTTGGGGTTTTTTAGTTTTCTTAAGTTAGCTCATTCTTTTTTTCTTTTTCTTTGTAATTATTATTTAAATTTTTTAGAAAAGTTGCTTTGGTTTAAAATAACTGAGCACTGGGATTCCAGAATAATGGAGGTCCAGGCATGCTTGGAAAGCAGCCAGGTGCCACAATTTTCACCTAAACAGCTTGCTGAGCAGGTCAGCAACTTGAGGACCGTGATACTGCTGAGTATGAAACTAGAAACTAGTTACTGAGAGGCTATAAATCACAACTAAAATTTAGGGCCTACTAAAGAGATTAAGAAAAAGAAGCATGTGATGCTTTTGGCATCCACAGTGCAATAAGGACATTGCTTATAAAGGAAAAATTGTTAGAGCATTAAGGTTCTTTTCGCCAAGATAAACCCAGTACTGTAGTTAGCTTTGTGGTTTATAAAGTCTCTGCTTTATGGTTTATAAAACCTGATGACCGCAGTCAGGAGCAGTCCAAACAAATATTCCAGGGTCAGGCATGTACTTCAAAAGTTTCTGGAGATGATGGGGGAAATTTTATGTGAAAGAAAAAAAAAAAAAAAACAAGTAACCAAAGCAAAGAATTGCTGCTATAGTTTTAAATGCTGAGAATGAGGCAAATTTTATTTCCCTGAAAGATATCTGAAAATACTGAAAACAGTTTTATCTGGATTCATGTGTGTGTGTATTTATAGATATATCTTCATACAGAATGTAGAAAAAAAGTCAGTTAAATGCCAAAGATTGGATCAGCCATAATAATAGTGATGCAACTGTTCAGAATTGCTATAAGAACACAGAGATAAGAAGAAATAAACACAGAGTATATCTGTACTGTTAAATAAATGAGATTTGGGAGCAAACTGGAGCACTAGCCATTGCAACTGCAGAAGCGTCTGCAGCATTCTAACCAGCTCTCAGCAGGACTCAATCCCAGCACAGCTCTGTGAGAGACTGAGAAAAATATTATTGGTTCAAAAAAACTCAAGTGTGTGTTTGGGGGTTGCAGGGCAAGGAACTCACTGAGCAAGGACCGTGAATTTGGAAGCACACAGGCCTGTTCATGTCAGGGTCCCTTTCTAAAATTAATGTGAATGTCACCACAGTGGTGCCCTGTGCTGTTCCCTTATCAGCACTTCTCCATCAGGTTTACACTGGTATCCTAAAACAGCCTTAGCATTCTTGAGGACCAGGTATGCCCAACCTGAAATTCAACATGCATCCTTTGTTTCATGCTACAAAACCCCTCTTTGATGGTTTGCAACACCTTCAGATCAGTTCAAAACGTCCTGAACTGTTACTAAGTCCTTGTTCAGGAGTACCAGATGGGGCTGTAAGGAAACCCACAGGTCAACACTGTGTGTGGAGCGGACAGATCCAGTCTGCTCCACAGAGACACAGTCCCAGATTACACATGTATGAACCATGCTGCAGGACTTTTTTTGTGTAAATAATTTATTTATTCCTGTGTGAATATATGATAGAGGATACAGTTGTTCACAAGCAATAGTAAAAATGTTCTACTCTGTTTATGACTTACTACATTCACTGCAGAACTCAATAGTATTAGAAGAAAAAGTAAAAACATAGAAACACACAAAATTTAGGGCAACAGAACTCTGATCACTACTTAGTTTTAGACAAATAAATTAGGAGGCCTTCAGTTACTCATCCTAAGCAGTGGAAAAGGTCTGGTGTAGCCCCATATTTCTGCACAAGATACTTGAGAATTCTTGAGAACTGAGAGCTTGAAAGAGCAAATCAGTGAGAACAAGCGAGAAATGTAACAGAACAGCAGAGGAAGCAAAATTTATGTTTGAAATGCTGAACAATACAGTGGGGTGTTGATAGCCTGCGGAAAGAAAAAACACGCTTACAAACTTGCTAAGTGAACTACTGTGATCTTTTTCTCTCAATAGCTGGATATGAGAAAAAAAATATATATGTTTAGGTGATAAATTGAAAGCAAGAGCACAAGAGCAAAATTTGTGAAATGCTGTAGGAAATTTTAAACAGTTTTTGTTCTATCCACTTTTCTAATAAACTTGCTCTTTTTACTTTTGCTTGAAACTTTCAAGATCAGAATATTTTACCATCATTCCCATATATTTCCACATTATTTTTTTCCCTTCACCCTAAGTAAACAAAAAACTCAAAACTAAAATCCCTCAGGAAGTACAGAGCATATACATATGCAAGATTTTGACTTTTAAGATTATGTTTAGGTTTATTGTCCTTCTATTTGTTACCTACTTCACATTTTTTATTTCATATTAATCTGACTACAGTCCTTTAGATACTTCTCAACCAATGAAACTGAAATTAATTCTCATGTACCACAATTTGGTTTGCTTCCACAGGAAAAGAGGTAACAGTATTCCACCATAGAGCCTTTAAAGGATTATGTTTCTAATTATTTTTTAAAAAATTAAAATCTTGATGTAAAAGGAGAGCCTAAGGAAACACATAAAACAACATTTCAGTTTTTACCCCCACATCACTGCACAAGAAGTACCAAATCCTACTTTAAAGAAGAAAGGAGGAGGAAGAGAATCCTACACAACTGATAAATTAAACTTCTTGACTTAAAACCTTTGTTAAATGAATGACTAAACAATAAAGCATGATATAATGAATGTGTGATGTGGGTGGGATGAGGGGGTGTAAGCGAAGGACAACTGAAGTACTTCAGTGGAAAACAAGAGTAAAAATAGCTGTATTCCATCATTTCTCCCAATCACAGTGATTTGATATCAAATAAAAAACACACAGTAGCTCCTCTTCTGCAATAGTCACTAAATGCACAAAGACATATATTTCAGAACACATGGGATTAGATTTTCATGTTTATCCTTTTATTGCTGGAAGAAGCAATTAACTTCCACAAAGCCATTTTTTTTTAACTTACAGCTCGTTAACACTTGCAGTATGAGGGGTGACAACAAACTACTTAAAATTCTGTTTAACCCTCATAAACATTACCAAATACTGACAATAGGGATTCTGATGAAATAAAAAGACTTGTCAAGTCTAGCATCACATGATCATTTTGATATGCTACCGAAGTCTCATTGAGTTCAAAAATTTTAATCTTAACTTCCTATAAGTATTTCAAGGAAGAGCCTTTAGGCACTCAAACACTTTCACACTTCACTCGTATCAGCTTAAGGGAGCTGCTCAGGTATGTCTAATGAAAGATTTGGGCATTCAGTGCTACATATTCAGACAGATTAAAATAGTGATAGGCTATTGTAGATAGCTATATGTAAAGAATATACATCTGAAATAGGCAAGAAGAGATTAGTGAATATGCCACTGTTAATGATGGAAGACCTCTGCAAACATGTTAATAAACTTAATACTCTATGGAATGTACTTAAAAAATCGACATGCTGTTTTGGCATTTCAGTCTATAGCACTTCAAAATATACTTTTAATTTTACAGCTTTATTGAATAAGTTATAGACAAATAGATTTCCCATTCTATTTTTATAACCTTGGTATAACAAATCTATAGTTTTTTTCCAGGCATCATTCAGTCCCAATTCAGTTGCAATGATGCACTTCTCAGAAACATGTAAAACTAGACATGATTCTATATATCCAAATATAGAGCATCTCTCTTTATCTCATAAAAGTTTGAAACCAATTCCTTTTTTCACTAAGCAGAGTTGATTTTAAAGGAGTTTAGGAGAAGGAACGAACAGCGGAAATGGATAATTTTGTGCTGCCTTTAGTCAGCTGAAGGGAGAAACTCACTTTTGTAACTGAGTCTCCTGATACATGAAAGGTTGACTGGAGAAGGTAACCTTGACTTACTATTTGTGACTAAAGTACTATGTATATTTACAGTTCTTTAATTATAATTTCCTTTTGTGTTTAAACCTTGTGATAAGGACAGATGTAACTCTCCAGAGTTCATGGCATACTTAGTCAAAAGATGACTTTCACCCTGTTTTATTTATCTTATGGCTTGGGTGTAGAACCTCTACAATTCCTTTGAAAGGAAATATATATAGGACTCCAGTTTTACAGGCTGAAAAAATAGATATATCAGTACAGATATGACAGATTTTCTATGCTTACACTTCATAGTCTCTTTTTTTCTTCTTTTTATTTTTTAAGAAGAAATAAAAATCCACCTAGTTAAACAGTTTAGAATACAGTGATGTGAAAAATCCCTCAGAATGTAGTAATGATGTATTTTTTTTTCTGCACATCTGCTCAAATTCCAAGTCACAATGAAGAATCTATAAAAATTCTAAGTCAGTGGGAGAGAGACATTCATAAGTGTTAAAGCACTGCTGAATCAGTATGATCACTACCGATATCTTATGGATAAGAAAGCATAGCAGTTATAGTTGCAATTTCCCAGCTGGGACGTGGGAACGTATGGGCAACAAATAGAAGCAAGAAGACAGCCCAGGCCTGTTTCCTGTAGCTTGTTATCTTCATGCTTTGTTCAAACCTCACAAAGAATGGAGGGTGAACCTGGTCTTTGCTGATGTCAATTGAAAAGTTTTGTCATTTACTTGAAAGGTTCAGAATTACTTATCATCATTCTATTCTTTTTGGTTTTAAAAGAATCTTTCCAGTTAGGAAGCAAAACCTTTTTTTTTTGTCTGAAGATGGCCCTAAGCAGTAAGCCAAAGAGAGGAGATCCATAGTACTCATTAATTTATTGGATCTGTTGAGCTTGAAACCAATATATAAAACTTTAAAGTGGTCATTACTTTTGACTTCTGTAGCTAGCAGGAAGTAAGACCAAGAAGTTTCTCTGAGGAAGAAGAAAAGATTGCTCTCAGTGAGAAGAAAATTAATGGAAAAGAAGTGTTTAGAAGAAGAAAAATAAAATCCAGGGTTTTTGTTTTTGGGTTTTTTTTTGTCCTCTTAGGATAGAATATTTTTGACTGTGCTATGTTGAAATTAACAATATTTTCCAACCTTTCTGATATTTTCTTGTAGTCTGGTAGAATGATTATTTTTTCTAAGTTTTCAGTAATTTTTCATGAATAATCAAATTCATTATAAGTATTTAAATATTGTAAATAAAATAGATACCATATTAGATAGAACTGTCTGGTTATGAGCCAGCAGTGTGACCAGGTGACTAAGAACACCAAAGAAATCCTGACCTGTGTAAAAAATAATGTGGCTAGCAGGACCAGGGAAGTGATTGTTCCTCTGCATTCAGCACTGGTTATGCCCTGAGTATTGTAATGTGTGCCGTTCTGGGCTCCTCAACTCAAAAAAGACCTTGAGGTGCTGCAGCTTGTCTAGAAAAGGGTTTAGAGAGTGCGTCCTATGAGGAGCAGCTGAGGGAGCTGGGTCTGTTAAGCCTGGAAAGGAGGACACTCAGGGGAGGCCTTATTGCTCTCTACAACTCCCTGAAAGGAGGGTGTAGCCAGGTGGAGGTTGGTTTCTTCTCCCAGGCAACCAAAGATAGGACAAGAGGATACAGTCTCAAGCTTACCAGAGGAGGTTCAAGCTGGACATCAGGAAGAATTTCTTCATTGAGACG
Organism: Ploceus nigricollis; assembly: GCA_013399945.1. NCBI lineage: Eukaryota > Metazoa > Chordata > Aves > Passeriformes > Ploceidae > Ploceus > Ploceus nigricollis. The sequence goes on along the minus strand of VXBC01000927.1, from coordinate 1,069,785 downwards.
GTGGTTAGACACTGGAATGGGCTGTACAGGGAAGTGGTGGAATCATCACCAATGGAAGTATTCAAGAAACCCCAGGATGTGGTACTTAGTGCTATGGACTAGTTGGCATGGTGATGTTTGGTCTAACATTGGACTCCATAACTTTGGAGATCTTTTCCAACCGGAATGATTCTATTAGTCCAAAAAATGTCAATATTTTTAGGGTAAATCACAGGTCATATTCTTTCTTTCTTTTCTAAGAAACCTTCAACTGATATCAGTGAGTGCACATTTCACTGTTGAGGAATGTACCTCTACATCATCCCAAGTCTACATCCAATTTTCATACTACTTCAAACTGGGAAGTTTTCTTCTGACCTGCAACACTGGAGTGATATTGGACAGACAAACTGATGCAGGACATTGCCCTTTACCTCAGGTATATCTGATGAACTAGAAGCTTGGAAGATTGGTTCTCATAGGAATGACTTTTGCCATCTTTTACTTTTGCCTTTTTTATTTTCATCTTTTTTATCATGTGTGACAACTTTGGTTACAGAGAGTTTCTTTAGACACTGGGCAGAAGAGATGAGTATGAAACGCGTAAATACACAGTCAGAAACATTCTAATAGAAGATTCACTTTCCCCTTGGTATGATTCTTATAATGAAACAGAAAACACATGTTTAAGGTATCTTTCCCCATGCTCAATCTCAACAAGAACCCCAAAATCTCAGCATAAATTCCTTTTGGCAAGCAATAAAAACAAATAAGTTTCTATATATACATAATATATACATATCATTATAACATTTAAATTCTCCCATTAAAGTTCTGCTGTATTAAATTACATCACAAGTAGAAAGCAAATGAATGATTTAAGATCAAGCATACAAAAGTAAGGAGCTAAAGATTTGCAAGGGACAGCAATGAAATTATCAGCCTAATTCTTCCTAATACCAGCCTCACAAACTTATTTTAAATCTGTGCAGGAGTTGCATACAAAATACATAAAAATGCAAGAACTATGGTGGGATTAATGACTGCTTTTTCTGCAGAGAATGCACATTCTTCAAAAGAACCAGGCTGACACACTGGAGTAGGAAGAAGTATCTCTTAAATTGTTTGAGTTGCCATAAAGAGTAATAAATGCTGAGTGAGGCACACCCACACATAGATCACTTTTTGTTTAAAATATTATTTTTCTCTGGAATTTTGTATCTGCTGTTAAAGTAATGGATTCTTCATTTGAACAAGGCTGTCAGATCATTAAATATCACTACTCAGAGATAGCCAGGACAAAATACATTGTTGCCTTATCTGCATGGTAAAACAATTTCATACATGTGAAACTATGCTTTGCAACCAATCTACAAATGAGAAAACTATGGAATACAATTTTATGAGATAAGGAGTGAAGAATAACACCTTAAACCATACTCAACAAACGCCTTCATGTAAGCTAAATAGCTTTGTTGCCAAGTTTACTCCTCATATCCTCCTTCCCTAATTTTCACTGCTACACAAATCTCTCTAAACCCATTGTTTCCAAAAGAAAACCTGGGCATGGTTCTGAGCAGAGCTTTGTCCAGGGATCATAGCTAAATACATGACTATATCAGATTTGCTTTCTTTGCCCTGCACAGTCCTCTAATACACTTTCTGCAGGTAGTCTGCCTACAAATATTCCTGCCTGACCTCAGGACCCTTTTAAGGAGAGGCCAACCCCACGCTCCCTTTCATGCTTGAAAATTTTCATGCTGAGGACTGCAGTACACTGTATTTCCAACACACTGAACTAAAAAAGCACAGAAAAAATGATTCCTTTGTCTTAGGGTGACATAGGCATTACAGAGAGCCAGAACTGTGTGCTATGTAGCATGGTAAGCCTTGTCTGGTAGCCATGAGTGATGTCCTGCACATGAGCCATTCTGCACTACTTGGCATGGGATCAGCCCCTTGGGGTGAGTGCAGGTGCAGCCAACTGCTAGAAATGAATCCAAGGTGAAAGCAGCACTACAAAGTGTGGCAGCTGAAACAAGATTTCTGCTACCTGCTCTATTTGTAATGCTATCATGAAAGACCTCCATCTCCTTGAAATTCTGGACATTTTCTGTTTAGATGTAAATATTCATGCCTGTACTCAACATCACTATAGTCTACACCTCAGCTGCACACACTTAGAAAAACAAACAAACAAAAAAAACCAAACAAAAAAGTCACACAGAGAAACAAAGTCTACTATATTGCTCTGCAGCTGAGATTTCTAAGACTTGAAGTAATTCAACCACTGTCTACATTTGAATGATACATGAGTATGTCTATAAGCACGTACATGCACACAGAGAGAAGGTGTAAACTTACTCATTTCATCCTCAAGGTACCTATAAAGCTATCAGATGAGAGGGGCATGAAGTACAACCAGCCCTGGTTTCTCCTGGCCCATTCACTTTTAGAAGTAGTGAAAACCTCATCACTAAAGGAATGCTAACACATGACAAGACATAAATTCATACCCTCAGAAGCAGCCCAGATAGAAATTATTACCCTGACTTACCATAAATGTATGCATAGTTAGCTGTAATGGAAGAGTATCAGAACAGAATTAAAAAGATGAAATCTTACAGAGTGTAAGTGTCTCATAATAATCTGAATCTGCAAACAAAAAATGTCTGGCATTTTGTAGTATGACCAACTCAACTAGACCTCTCCCTTGCTGTTCCTCAACACATCTACACCTTCAATGGGATCGTTTTCATTTCATGTCTCAGTGTAGACCATGGCAAAGATCACAAAACAATTGTCCAAGCTGAAATGGAGCCTCAAGTTCTACCTGGTTTTGTGCCTCTCCCACCAATAAGGCCTGTGCTCTGTGGCATACCCCAAGGAGCCATCTCTTAAGGTACCAGCACCCCCAGGACAGTGACCATATTCAGCATTAACAGAAGCACTTTTACTGCTCCACTTTGGGCAGGGAAGCTGCATGTCTTCACTGTGAGTCCGGCTGTTTCTCACAGATAATAAGTCGGACAGAACAAACTACAGCACTACAAGGATCGATAACAAAATGAAACACAACAACCAGAAAATAAACCATACGAAGGAACACTAAATGATCTAGTGCCATCTACCAAACAGAAAACACTAGGAACATGATCAGTCTCTTCAAGTACCTCCAGGGTAATGCTATATAAAAGAAAGAAGGGATTTATTTAGTCTAGAAAATGATAAGGATGGGGCATTGGCCAAAAGCAAAGAACAGAAAAGTGGTGGAAGTAAATAAGAAAAAGGTATTAATGTAAAGATCAATTTGTTGCAGAAATAAGCTCCTTAAGGCCATTTGGTCAAGGCACTATTACTGTAGATGCTATTGCAAAGGCTAGATAAATCATTATTTGCAGTGATGTGACATGGTTCTGCAAGGGGCCGAGGAGCCGCCCAGTCTGCTGTTTTTTAGTATTATTATCACACAAATAATATCATAGATACAGCTCATTTGCCCCTAGGTATCATAATTTGTCTGTAAAGCAGGTCTAAAAAAATACCAGAGATGGGAGAGATACTATTAATTTCCATGTCCACCTGCTTATGTTTTTAACATCTCAATAATTAACTTATATTTTTAGCATCTCATTGAAATATTACTGAGAGTCCAATTTTACTCTTACTCTTACCAGCTTGTTATGCACAAGAATTGAACTATTTGTCAACATCAGCTCCATGATAACCACAAATTTCATAATTTTAAATTTTTGGAGCATATCTATTTCTTATGAAGTTCCTATCTTTGGAAAAAGTTCTTTTTTTTTTTTTTTTTTAAATGCTTCTGAGAATTGGCAAAGAATGACTATAGAAGTATAAACTGTTAAAGAACAACCATTACAAAGGAAACCATTTTCCTTATTTGTGGATAAAAATTTATAGATGAGCCATTACTTCAGCAACAATTTTTTGAATGAAACAAAAGGGAAATCTGAATCCACTGAAGTCCTGATTAATGTATATGAATTTCTTATTTTAAAAAAGACAATCACAAAATTCCTTTGACATTAACAAGATCAGTATTTCATTAATTTTAATGAACATCATGTCCCATGAGTGTACAGATTAAAATGATAGGATTAAATAAGCAAAAACCAGATTGTGTAATGCTATGAATTTACGCTCCTAGTAACAACTAAATCTTTTGTGCTGAATAGGCTGCTAAACAGATCTAACCAACATTCAATTGTTGTGCATTCTTCTGCAGAAACTGTAATTTCAAATGCACTTTCTTGGTTAAAGTGATAAGAAATGACATGGAATAGGGATCAAATGAAAGCATCCACATGCCAAGCCATTATCACACAACCACAAAGGTAACAGAACTGCCTGGACTATAACTGTGCAGTGTTAGTATGAGAGCAAAGCTTATTTACAGACTCCAGAGCCTATAAAAGCCTGGTACCAGCAGCTAAAAACTAACACCACAATGCCATGGGGCTAGCTAGGATCATCGAAGACCATATTTGGGGACTTTTCATAAAAATGATAGATGAGGTTTGCTTTCTTTCTACTGAACATGTGGGGTTACACTGCCTTCGAAACAATATTTTCTTCACCACTTCTCTTATGGTGCACTATCAGAATATAGCAAGAACTAATTTTTTTATCCTTTGAAATAATACATTATGATCACTCTCAGCAACAAGGTCACGTAGGACCAGGAAAATAATTGTCCCCAAAACTTATGCTTAAGTAGTCATTACCCTAAAAACTGTTAACTGAAAGAAAACTCAACCTGTTACGCTCTTTTTGTACACCTGCAAACAAGTACCATACTCTTTAATCTTGAATCAGGTTTCACTGTTTGTGTCCTGGCTGCAATTAAGGTAGATTCAATTTCTTCTCGGTGGCTGTTACAGTGCTGTGTTTTGGATTCAGAATGAGGATGGTGCCAATAACACACTGATGTTTTGGTTTTTGCTGAGTGATGTTTATACTAAGTCAAGGACTTTTTTCTTGTCTCATGCTCTGCCAGTGAGGAGGAATGCAAAAGAAACTGGGAGGAAGCACAGCTGGGACAGGTGACCTGAACTGACCAAAGGGATATTCCACACCACAGAACATCATGTCCACTGTATGAAGTGGGGGGAGTCGCCCAGAAGGACAGCTAGTCTGGGTTTGGGATGGGCAGCTCCGGCATCATTCAGCAGGTTGTGAGCAATTTCACTGTTCATCATTTATTTGTTTACTTTTGTTATCATTATTATTGTATTTTACTTTATTTTCAAGTATTAAACTGTTCTTATCTCAACATAGAAGTTTTACTTTGATTCTCCTTCCCATTCCACTGGGGTGGGGGAGGTGGGTACGTGTGTGATTAAACCACATTTGTGTCTTTATATGGTCCAGATAATTTTTACAGGTGTAAAGCATTAACTTGGTGTCAAAGAAAACATTTGTTGCCATCTCTTTCCCTAAATATATTTTAGAAATTTAATTCAAACTAATGTAAAAAAAAACATTTGGAACCTGGATGCTGGAAATAATGTATCCTGAACATGGTAAATTTGTGACTTAAAACTAATACTTGTGAAATTAAAAATGCTGTTAAAAGGTAATGTTAATAAGTGTTCTTGTTTCCATTCCATGATGAGGGCTTACCTTAAATGAATGTGTGCTGGAAAATGAACTAGGATTGGTGATTCTAGTTAGTGACTAATTTAGAATGTGAGTGGTTTGGTTGGGTTTTTTTTTTTGCCTTTTTTGGTAGGTTTGGGTTCTTTTTGGTTTTTTGTTTGGTTTTTTTTTTTGTTTTGGTTAGCTGGTTGTTTTTTGTGTTTTGTTGTTTCAGATACATCTTCCAGAAGAAAAAACACTACTGCATCCAGTTGATATTCTTAACCATGTTTTTGTCCTTCAGGATCAAAATGGCTTCTATCACCTCTTACCTGTGCTGTGTTGCCTGATACTTACTCAAACATGTGCACAGCTCCGTCTAACACTGGGGAAAAGCAGTATTGAGAATATTATTCACAGTTGTCAGCAACTTGGACAGATGTACACCAAAGAGATTACAGTATACAAGGACACCAGACAAGAGGGTCTGTAGTCCATCAGCTTTCACATGGACTTAATAGTTCAAATGACATATTGTTGTTAAATATATATAAGGTTCAAATCTCAAAAAGGTGTTTTAATTAATTGCAACAATTATTTTGTTGCAGTGATGGGAAAATGGTAGGGCACTGCTGCAAACTGAAATAAACAGTTTGGGTAGGAAAAAAGTGTAAAGATGCTTAGAAGAAGAGGAATTATGAATTAGATACGGGAGCAACCAATAACCAAGAACAGGACAGAATCTTACAGAGTCTTGGAACTGCCAAGACTTTGAAGTCTTGGCTAGATGTGTGATCTTGTTTGCAAGCTTGATAAAGAAACCTACTTCACGTCTTTCATAGTTACTATTCCTCTTGATTCTACTTAGAAGTCCTTCACTAAGCTAGCATGATTTTTGCCTCACGCACATCCTACTTGTTTGGTTTCAGAAGTGCTTATCATGATTAGAACAAATCTGCATAATGCTGTGTAGTCTATAATCTCTTTCCCGTAATTTAATCAAGGAAGTGTCTCAAATATTCTTTAGGAAACTGATCACAAGGTGAGTTGGACAGATGTTTTTTCACGTTTACTGAAAAAATTATAAAGGAATTAATACATACTGTATTTCTTCTCTGCTTTTAATCATGGTGATCCAAGTAGATGTGAATATATAGCCATGAGTTATTTTTTCTTGGGAAAAGAAGAAATGAAAGTTGTCCTACTGTTGTGGGCTAACCCTGGTAGGCAGCTAAGCACCACACACGTGCTCACTCACTTCCCCATCCAGCCTTCACTGGGATAGAAGAGGAGGAAATGAAAAAATAAAAGAAAAATAAACTCCTTTATATCAAGATTTTTAAAAATAAATAAATTATTAAGCAAAAGAGGAATATAGAAGGAATTATTTAATAAGTAGAAGAAGAGAGAAGACAAAAAGAAAAGAAAACAAAAATTATGCAACAGCACTCACTCACCATGTCTCAAAGATAGATAAATGTTCAGCCAGGCCTGAGGAAAAAGATGGCTAACCTCCTAAAACTTCATCTCTCCCTTTTTATTGCTGAGCATGATGTTGCATGGTATGCAGAATGTTTTTGGTTAGTTCAGGTGATCTGCACAGGTTTTTCAACTCACAACTTATTGAGCACTGACCAATCTATTCACTGGGGGGAGGTGGGGAAAAGGGAGCAGAGTGAAAAGCAGAGATGCCCTTGAAAACAGTAGTTAGCAAAAGATAGATTATTAGTGTCTTATCGTTACTGTTTTGGTCAGAAACCTTTAACACAGCATCATATGAGCTGCTATGCAGAAAATTAACTTCATCCCAGCCAGATCTAGTGCACATACACAATATCAAAAGTTGCTAACAGGTAAATTAAATTTAAGCAGAAGATTTTATTGAGTATTTCCTTTCAAAATCAGCACAGCTATGATTTTAAGCAGGAGTATTAAGGCTGTATTTTATAAACTTTCCATCTACTTTCATATTTTAAAAGAAGCTGAATTCAAACTGAGGTTGTCATCTTTCTGAGATGATGAGAGGTGAGGAGACAAAGAAAAACTCTGGAGATGCAGATAAACTGTAACAAGAATAAATAAGTTTTCAGCTTAAATTTTTACAGATTAATAAATCTGAAAGAACTGCATTTTAATATTTTACTCTTAGCAATTATGCCTGCTAGCCTCCCTTTCTGAAGGCTCTAAACTATACATGGAATGATATAATTATGAGTGATCTCTGATATTGCATGCATAAGTTTTCAACTTAGGCTGATAGCTGTCACACAGAAATAAAGATAAAGCCTATTTATTTTAATTAATAAATTTATTAAATAAGAATTAGCAGATTACTAACTAAATTGAAAAGCTAACTTATAATTATCATAGTTTTAAATGAAAAGTTAAATGTATAATCAATTAAAAGGCTAATTCATTAATATAAGGAGAACTTCAGCAACTCTTTCTTTTCCTGCTTTTGTAGTTCTTCAATTATAAAAGAATAGGTCAAATTATCTTGCTTTTCAATGATGTTCTTGTAAAAGTTACATGAAATTAATGTGCAATTAAAGAAAGATGAAATGAACTTTTAGCTTTGCAGGGCACTTATATGGCTCCTAAGAGAATAAATTAGGGAGTAAAAGCCAAGGGCTTTATGTCAGTGTGGAAATTGATTACTGCTAAGCAAGAGAGTATTAAGCGATGAATAAACTAAAAAAAAGTGCAATTTTTAAACTTTTTCTTTTAGTGGAATTCATCAAAGTTACCATCAAAGCTGGCAGAGCTATCTGGCTTGCTTGACCTAAGCAGATTTTTATGATACCTAGTATCATGCACCTTTGTGTGAGCAGCTAAACCAAGCCTTAGATACTTAGTTACTGTGACTAAGGTCACTGACTACACCAGGAGCTTTCACACCTCTCTTAGATGTGGGCACCAAATTTGAAGTACTTAGTGTTTTCTCTGTGTGTATGTATACCTTTAGGTGTTTCTTTTTCTATTCGTATTCTTTAGGTTCTTCCCTCAAAACTTTATCCCGGGTTCTGCTGGCAGCAGCAACGTGGGATCAAGAATTGTGCGAAACATCGCCACACCACAACCAATTTCAGCACTCCTGCTGTTGGTCCTCATTTTTAAGAATGATGACCCTTCAAGCTTGTTCCCTTAGAAATATCAAATTCCTCATTTATATCCAGAATGTTCTTGACCGTCACCTGTTGCATGAAGACATGACAGAGGAACATTAACCACAGTTAAAAGTAGCAATTTTTAAATGTAATATAAAATTTACATGTTTCCTAGGAATCACAAAAATCACAGAGATAATTATAGTGTCAGTGATTGAAAGGATTTAAGTCACCCAGACATTACTATTTTCTCTTACAGATTTCTCTTACAATTTTGTCAGTCCCAGCTAGTACTTTGTTTTTTTCCCAATCCACTTCATGCTTAGAAATTTAGAGCACTATGAAACACAATAACTCAAATAAGTAAATTACTTTGAGACAATCCAGGGTGAAATATCTTTATAGCAATAAGAATTAGCAATTATATTGCTGGATAATAGTATTAAGCAGCTTGTGAGCTAAATAATGTAAGCATTTATCAAGGAAACTTTTTTAAAAGAATATTCACAGCAACAACCTCAGAAATGAACAGCTTTTTGGCAGGTCCAAGGAAGAATTTCATTTAGATAAGCTTTTCACATTTCACAGATTTAATATGACAATAGTTAGGTATTTTGATTATTTGATAGGCCCTACTATGAGTAGATTTTTAAAAGTAGTGAGTAACATTACTTAATGTGTTTGCTAGTTACATAGAGAAAATAATTCATTCTGTTTACTGTATTCTCTATTTTTGTCTTAGGAAGGGATTGGTATCTCAGGCTGAGCTTTCGTGACCCCAGATGAATAAATAGGATAGCAAAGAGCTATATTCATAACCTTTTGATCCTTGAATTTATGCTTCAATGAAACACCCTTTGCCAGAGAAGGAATTAAATGAGAGAATGCCTCTTAAGGAAGGGATAGAGAAATCCATTAAGTTTCGGCTGGATTTTTTGGTGTTTCAGGGAATACCAACAAGTTTGCTTTTATTATTTGTGCCTCAAACAATTACAGGCTTGGTGATGTTTACAATAGAACATAGTTTACTGAAAATACAAAATGCAAAAGAATAATTTAAAAGAAAATATTTAAGGCAATGTAATGAAAATAGAATTAAAATACACATAGCAATGCTTTAATCTCAAAGCTACTGAGTTCAATATCTATTTCAGAAAGGACAAATTAATCCCATTTATTGGGAGAGAAGTAGAAAAAGAAGCACATTAGTGAAGGCTTTAATTCTCCACTTTGAAAAAGCAAATGAGTGTTTAACAACTTCCTTTTGGCAACAAATTCAAAAAACAGTTAACTAAAAATATGATTAACTTTCTTTAACTGCTGTCACCTAGATCTTAAATCTTGCAGTCATCTTCTTACCGCAGTTTTAAAATGAAGTCAGCTGTGTCTTCTGAATTCAAGCTGAGAACATATTTGAACATGCCTTAGAAGGCAACATCTGTTGGCCTTACTCTTTTCCAGCACAGGGTGCCAAACTTATGATGAGAAAGAAATTAAAGAAAATGCACTTTTTGTATGGAAAGAGTAATTTTCACTTTCTTTCATTAGCTTTAGACTTTCCACTGCTCATTTCGTTTTAATGTCTTGCCTATCCATTTATGAGGTAGAAAGAATTAAGCTTCTGTATTCACCTGCTCTACACTGCTTGCTTCGTCTTTAACTATCTCTTTTTTAAAATCCACTTTTATATTGCAGCCATTAACATTAACAGACTTGCCTTAATGGAAAAAAATAATCAAACATGGAAATATGTAGTGTCTTATCTATTATAATTTTACAGTGACACAGCACAGCTGACTTCTGGAGATCCCAGGCAAATCACAATCCAAAATAACAAATGTCTGTCAAAATAGTTTCAGCATTGCTTCAACATAAGATTTATTGCACAGTTTAAAGACACAGGACTCTATTATGACTTAACAATTACAAGTAAACTAATATCTATTGTAAGGGGAAATTAACCATTACATATAATAAAATGTTAAGCAACAGCCCATGAAAGAGACTAAAAAATAAAGGGAAATCTAACAATGCAATAATTTAAATCTCACCACTGTTAAACTCTAGTAGGAACAGTAATGATGCACTTAGCAATCATTGAAACACCATACTGCATAGGACAACAGCATCAATAAAAATGAAACACATTCAATAATTTTTTCTTATTTATGGAAAAGATAGAGTGCTGAACATGCATGTAAGAACTTGTAGAATACATAAAATTTTTTAGGAGTTGTATTTAAAATATGTGTTCAAGCTCATGTGTTTACTGAAGCGCACTCTATGCCTATAAATATGCATATTATTTAAACTTGAGTTCCACATCTCTCCAACCCAAGATTATCCTAAGGTTCATAAGAGAAGATCTTTCACTCCAGGTTAAATTGTTAAATATCTATATTTTAGTGGGGTGATAACTGTAATATTTCAAATGGAAGGGATAACATTTGAGCTGAATATTTAGATGAAATTAAAAAGTGTCAGTTACTCATGAGTTTTAGCTGTGGGCTGCTAATAGAGATGTTTTTCAAAAAAAGAGGTAATCTGATGTTTTCCAAGTTGCTACTTCATTGTTGCTAATTCTCCAAACTGTACAAATAGCAACAAACAAATCCTATCCCTATGTTCTCCTACGGTGGACATTAAAAAAAACCTGTCACAATTGCAATGAAGAATCTATTGAATGGCTGTGTGGGAGGTTTTACCAAAGCCAGCAATATTCTGAATAAAGGTTTTATCATACATTTGCTTCTGTATCATATTAATTGGTTTCTTATCACATCAGCCAACTCCCCTCTCCCTAATACTATACAAAAGTGAATAATGTGTTAAAACATTGATAATACTTTAAGACTTATTAACAATTTTCATGAGATTAGCTTCTTCCTTTTTCACAAATGCTCAGATCATACAATGTCAAGTACCTTTCATATGTATTAGTTTAAATGAAATCATTAAGGCAAGAGGCAGGCCAGTGACATAAAAGTCTCACTGTTTAGGTAACTTCCTAAGTATACAGGCTTGTATTTTGTTACATGAGATCACAGAGAGGATTTGTATTGGCAATATGCACCTCATATGATAGATGATTATGTTTAATATAACAATCAAACAAAGGGCAGCCTTAGCATTCTCTCTTCAGAGTGCAGTCACAATAATAACTTGGGTTCCTGGAATACCTCTGTTGAATGTATGACTGTAGCATTGAGGGCTGATAATTTCCTCAGTCCTTTCCCTGTATTTCCAGCTAGTTGCTCTCTGGTAACTGACCACCATACTAGCATGGTACCAAAATTAAGGAATGTATTTCAGCTGATGCAATCACTGACAAAGGGTAGAAATGGGGCTTTATAGCTGCCATTTAGTAATTTGGATAAGAAAAATATTCCAAGTTGAATTAACATAAAGTTAACATGAAACAACATTTCTGAAAAGAAGCTGCTAAGTGTTCTCACAAAAACACATCTCTATGCTTTAAGAAAGTTAAGGGGAAATTGCCAAAGAGGGAGTTCTTGTAACTGGATCAGCAGGATGTATTATGTCATTCTGTAATGCAAATGGTTCATTTACCTTGGGGTCCAGCAGAGCACTGGGAGGGTCACCATAAGATCAGCAAAAGTAGATGGATATGAGAAACTTTGTATGCATCTGTGCTCATGTTATGTTACTGAGTATTAACAATATTTTAACAAAACTGTATATAAGTGTCATCAGCACTGCTATTTAACTAATAGTTATCATGGTATCACAGAATGAGAGAATATGCTCAGCTGGAAGGGACCCATCAGGATCATGAAGTCCAAATCCTGGCCCTGCACAGGACCAGTGACCCAAGAGTCACAGCATGTGTCTGAGAGCATTCTCCAAACTCTTCTTGAACTCAGATAGGCCTATAACTTAGTTTCATTTTGACTAGGTAGTACCAATATTGATTAAACAATCAGCAAGTTCCTGGTGCTTCATAAGGTGCATTCCTTAGTCAACACAAATTTCACAGGGGATGGCATGTGTCCACATAAAAATTATCTGTAGAATACTTGTTACATTTAGTGTGTACAAAAAATTCATTTAGCTAAACAGAAGCTCAGCACACGAACCCCTTTACCTCTGACTATATTAATGTTATGATCTGAAGCCCTTTTGAATCTTTAGACTTGTCTACTATCTGCTATTATTGATATTAAAATGCAGGTCACAAAAGGATGAAATTAACCCAAAGGCATTTATAACAGGTATCTCTGTGGGCTGCAATTTTTTCTCAAAAAAGAGAGAGGTGGGAACATGTAGATGGAGATACAGTCAGGGCTTTTACTCAGCTGTCACCCTGGAATGGCTAGCACGGATGAGATACTGCAGAAAGATGCAATGAGCCAGATATTCACAACTGACATAGTTTACTTTCCTTTAGGAACAAGAGTAGAAAAAATAACAGCTACGATTTTCTAAAGCACAATCTGGTCTCAGCTCTCAACTTCTGAACAGCAAGAATTGCACTTCGTTTTTCTAGAGGCAAAATTTCACAGCAGTATTTCTTCATCAGAAGTTGTAATAGCAGTACAGTGTTGAAGATTGAACTACAGTCTTGAAAACTCTGGCAGTGACCCATTATCTAAAGTTTCAGCTCTAAATTTATTTCTTTTTTTTTTAGTCAGTTCTGTTATCAGGTCTTTGTCACATTCCACCCTCTGGACTGTAGCTATAATAGGACAGATAAATCTTTACAGGTAATAAACCACCTATGAATCCCTCCCTTTCAAATACATAATATTTGCATATGAAGGAAAGCAGAACTATACCTCAACACATATTTAAGGAATGACTTACATTATAGAGTCCCAGATTTTCTATTTACCTAAGTTTAGAGTGCTCTTGTTTCTTCCAGTTAAGATTGAGTTTGTTAATTTTTTGTCTTAACATTTATTTTTCTAAGAAAAATGCCTTGAAATAGGAAATGCAACAGACACTATATAATATTTTTTAGCGGCAACCTAGAAGTCAATGGATCAAAAAAACCAGTACAAAATCCCCTACCAAACCATCCAACAGATAACCAAAACAAACAATGCAAAGAAATCAAATAGAAATAAAATAAGCAATTTTCCCAATATATATTTATCAAGATGCAGTTAGAAAAGAATTAAGATGGAGACTAAAATTATCTAATCATGAAAAATAAACATCTGACCTAATCTTTCTACTGTGATATGAGAACCTTTTTCTTGTTTAGTAGTATAAGTTTCATTTCTAAGAACAGATACCAGCTATGAAAATGTATATGTATGCCTACATAAGAATACATAAGAATTACCTATATATTTTGTGGTTGTATATATGCGCTCATAAATACTTTTATGCACGTATTTCACTAATACCAGCTGTTTATATTGATATAGTCAAAGAACAATATAGTATAAATATATTAATGCTCACATACAACTTCTGTAACGTAATCATCATTAACATTGAAAGCAATAGTGGTATAGAATGAACCAAAATTTAACTACCTTTATTTTAATACAGCTGGTATACACACAAAGTCATTAAGAAACTCAGAGTAATAGTTAAGATAGTAAGTAATTATATGGCATAGCTTTAGATTTAGAAGCATTATCAAGAACGTCATGTATTTCTCTGATAAAAAAATTAAAGGTACTCTCTTGTCCTAAATATGTTCTCTGAACACCTGCCTTCAGTACCACACCTAGCTCAAGTGTAGTACACTTGCCCAGTCTATCACTAATTTTCTATCACTAATCTAACCTCTCTGTGAAAATCTAGCAACATTTTGTGGTCCCACTACCATATTTCTAAGAGGGCTGAGTCTCCTCACCTGTTTTCAGACAAATAGTCAAAACATTAGACCATAGTGACAACATGGGTACAATTAATCTTATCTACTTGACGCAAAACCACAATGTCTGCAACAAACTAATCAGTTTAGTTTCCTTCAGAATCATTGGAGAGAAATATGTGCTGTTAGCATGGAATTTATTTGATCTATTAGATATCTGCTTCAGGATAAGATGAATTATGCCTAGAACTTCCTTTTTCTTCTGTAGTCTGTAATCAGAGTCTAGATAGGTACCTCATACGTGGATGCTGCCTGTAAGATAAATACCATTCCTTTTTTCTCTCTGTGTCCCTACTCCAATTTTTTTTGGCATATTGATTTACATAAAAGGGAGAATTTAGAATACTCACTTCTGATAAAGAACAAAGATCCTCTGCCTATTTAATAAAAAGTTCAAAGAGGACAACCACAATGAGACTGAGAGAAACAACCCAAAAGAGTCAATAAATGGATTTGTTTTACTTACTCCAAAGAGCCAGTTCCAAGTGCCTGCTTTGCCACATTCATGTCAATTTTGAAAAACAATTTATTACCCATTCTCTGAAAGTAAAGTAGTCCTCATAAAAATGGCTGTTATGTGGTAAAAAGGTCTTGCTATTCTCTTGAAGATTTTCAGAAGTCTTAGTTTTATTAAATGCAGACCACAAAATGTAAAAATCTCAGAAGACTTCACAGAATAGAAAAATAATTTCCCATTGTGCTGAGTTTGGCTTGGATAAAGTTAATTTTCTTCACAGTAGATGATATGGGGCTATGTTTTGAATTTGTGCTGAAAACAGGGTCGATAACAGAAGGATTGTGTTATCAATGAGCAGTGCTTACACTGAGGCAAGGCCTTTTCACTCCATCAGTGAGAAGGGCAGGGGTGCACAAGGAGTCGGGAGGGGTAACAGCCAGGACAGCTGACCCCAACTGAGCAAAGGGACATTCTAGATTATATAGCATCATGGTCAGCATATAACGCTGGGGAAGGAAGAAGGAAGCAGGGGCATTGATGTCCTCCCTCTTTCCAAGTAACCATTGTGGATGATGGAGCCCGGCTCTCCTGGAGAGGGCTGAACACATGCCTGCCCATGGGAAGTGGTGAATTAATTACTTGTTTTGCTTTGCTTGTGCATGTGGCTTTTGCTTTACTTATTAAAGAGTCTTCATCTCAACTCACAAATTTTCTTACTTTCACTCTTCCAAATTTCCCCTCTACCCCACTGGGGGAAAAGCGAGCAAATGGTTCTATGGGGCTCAGTTACTGGTGGGGATAAAACCAAAATACCCATTCAAACAGAAGTTCAAATCAGATTTTGAGAAAACAACAATATGCCTCATTATAAAGGTCAATAACTGCTGTGCTTCATCTTTTCCATTCAGAAAGTAAATTTATCTTACATTTGAATAACTCCTTCAGCCAAACCTGCAGTAATGGAATCATGCCAAGGTCCTAGTTTGTCCCTTTGAGCAAGATGGAAGTCACAGCATTGGAGCTAACTATATAAATGAGAAAAGATAAATGTATTAACTGATATTTAAGGTGACTTTGACTGCCAAGAAACAACATTAGAAGATTCTCACTCTGGCTTTGCCTTGGCTTGGTGTCAAATGTGGATACAGAGCCAAGCCAGCCACAGGTGTTGAACTGTAATTTAACTTTAACTTTCATTATACTCCTCATCACATTGTGGCCAAAACAGTAGACCTGCCAAGTCTTCAGCTGGAACCAAAAAAGCTTTTAATTGGCCACCAAGGGTGAAGACAGTAAGAAAGAAGTCCTGTTTTATTTCCCATTGGGAAACTGAAAGTCTTATATTATAAAGTACAATGATGAGGTACAGAGTCCTTCCATGTTTTTGGCTTCCAACATATCAGTTCCAAATCACTAGAGTAGGCAGAATGTTTCCTTCATTTTTTATTTATACAAAAGCTAGGAAAATAACTATGTTTAGACCATCAGTATTAATCCAGTCACACTCACACAAAATAAAACAAGAAAGCAAACCTAAAACCAACCCTTCTGTCACCACTGCCTTAGTGTGCTACTATACTAAAAATGATCCATTACCTGTCATTCCCAACAGCTTTCTACCCCAGCCTGTTATTAATCTTCCAATCTGTTCTACAGAGAAAACTTATACCAGGGTGGCCTGTGTTTTTTTAAAAGTCATCGGGGCAGTAACTGGGGAAAAGAGAACAAGTGGTTAACCACTAAATCACTCAGTCATTTGGGAAGATCCTCAAGTGCAAGATTCATTCACCTAGGTTAGTCTTCAAAAATCAAGTTGAACATACAGTCCATGCTGCCTTTATAGTTAAAGAAATAAAAGGCCACTTTGAAATTTAGGTTAATAACACCATTTTAAGATGGAGTTAAATCATCGTCTGAAGGTACCTAAACCCACTGCATACAGAAATAGCCTGGAAGAACAGTTTGACGGAGAGAAAAAAATGCTAATTATCTATGTATTTGTTAGTGAGTTCACTGGGAATTTTTGTTCTTCCACTAAATGAGAAACAAGTAAAGTAACACATCTACTGATTAAAAAGTAAAAAATACCTTTTTATTGTACCTAAAGCAGAACAAAATTACTGCAATAACAGTTATTTTCAGTAAAGATGCCTCATTCATTCTTTCCTCACTCTAAGTTTGTGACGTTTTCTGCTTTTAAAACCTCTCTTTCTAGTCTTTTTGAATATGAATCACAAGAAAATTGGAATTCTACAGTTTTGATGTACATGTATCATGTTTTTCATGGCATTAGTCAACTTATATTAGATGTAAGAAAGTTTTTTTACAGTGAGAGTGTTCAAACACTAACACAGGCTGCCCACAGACGTGGTGGATGTTCCATCTCTGGAAACATTCAAGTTTAAGGTCTAGTTAAAGATGTCCAAGCTCATTGCAGTGGGTTGGACTAGGTCACCTTTATTGGCCCCTTCAAGACCAAAACATTCTATGATTATGTGAGTGTTGTCTGCTATAAACAAATTTGTGACATGGAAAATTTCTCAAGTCCAGAAACACCAAATGCATATCAAACACTCAAATGCACAGGTTTCAAGAGACCAGGATCTCTTGGAGAATAGTGGCCTCCCTTTTGCTTTCACAGTCTTGCTATAAAAAACAAATGCTGTTTGTTCAAAAAACAGAAGCTTGAATTCAGATTCTATCACATCCTCTCTAATCTCTGTAAAAAAAGTAGATTTCAATGTTTATTACAAACTGTGGGTATTGTCTCTCTATGAAAAACAGAAGCATTTTTTCTAATTTGAGTATGTTTTGGCAAGAATAACTATTTACCTGTCTAAACACTAACCTGCGTACAACATTCTTACTACTTTTTCCTTCCAGCATTAGGTTTTAAACCATGGTTTGACTATCCTTGAAAGAGTTAATTTTCTCATGTCAGTTTTTCTTGTAGTTCCTTATCATCCAGGAAACTACCTTTATTTATGTCCAACTCTTGGATGCTCATATTGCAATCTGCTAGTATCTGAATTTTGGACAGCGGGTTGTAGTTGTCTCATAACTATGTACTCTTGCTCTCTAACAGTCTAGGCATTAATATTTACCCTTATTTAACCTTTCAGCCTGTACCAGAAAATTTAACATAAGCTTTTCAGACCTCCATCCACCCTCGACTGGGAAGATTAATAATAATTCATTTTGATCAGAATTACTCTGTTGGCCAGAATGGTTTCCATGGTAATCAGGTGGTACACAGAGCTGAAGCAGATTTCATCAGTTGTAAAATGCATTAGAATTATTCGACACATCTAATTATATCTTAGTAGGACTGACTTTTGCATACAGTAGCTCAGAGGCATAAAAAGAAGATAGTTTTAACTATCCAAAGTCTTCCAGAAGGAAAGAAATTTCCATGACCTCTTCTAATAGCTGGAGCTCTTGGAGATGTTTTGGGTTGGTGGTTTTGGTAAGGTTTCTTTTCTTTGGTTGGTTGGTCTTCAGGTTTATTTGTATTCTAGTAAGAATGTTGTGAGTTAGAGGATTTTTACAAAAGGAATGAAACATGATGAACAACAATTAAGATAAACCTGCTGTATAACACTGAGACTTTTAGTCATTGTTCCATGTGCTAATGGGAGCAACTAAATTGCTGCAGGTCTCAGAAACTTCATGCATTTTCCAATACATGCCGTAAACATTTCTATTGTTATTATTATTATTTCCTTACCAATTTTCCATTTTTTTCTTTAAAGAACAAGTCCTTGGAAAAAATCAGTATGACATTTTTTATTCCATCTGGTTCCCCTGGTATAGCAGTAGTCAGTGTATGATAAGCATGCCAAATGAATACTTAGTCCTTATTTTAGTGGCAAACCCAAGAGTTGGTTGATGTATGTTTAGAATTGGTTGATGCATGTTTAGAATATTAGTTAAACTTGAAAAAGGGCAGATGAAAATTAGTATATATGCTTACATGTACCACATAACAGCTTAATTGAAAGGATGGTGGTATATTTACAGTAAGTACTCCTAGAAGCTCTAGATGAACTTAGGAGTGAAAGAAGGGGGGAAAAAAGGGAATAACCAAGACCTCATAAATAACACAGGGTTTATTTTGAAAGGGAGAAAGACATGAAATAAGGCTGAATGGAGGGAAAAATGCATTTTTTGCTGGGTCTCTAGGATGACTAATTTGTAGTTGTGGCTCAAATTTGAATTTTCACCCTATAGGCCCTTGTGTACACACACCTGATTGCAAGTATTTTTATTACATGGACAACTATATCTGTACTTGGCCAAAATCAGACATCTATCTTTAAAACTTCATAGTTTTAAAGTGCCCTTGCACTAAGACATATAGTCAATGACAGGAAATTACAAAAGGGAATTATAATGCAACTTTTCCTTCTAGTAGTGATTGTACATGTTGTTGTGAAAGGACAGAAGAAAGACATCAAAATATTGCAAATCTGTAATTTTTCATGTTTGATATTATAAAAAGTTTAAGACTACTAAAATTTGTGCAATAAATTATGGAGCATGCCATAACACAGTTAGGAGTCAGCTTTCTAAAAATACTATTAAATATTATTCTAGTTCATGGAGCATAAATGCTCAGTGAATGCACACTATGAACACGCTCTGCAGCCAGGAGATACCAGGTGGTGGGCAGAGGTTTGAGCAGCAGAGCTGCAGGCAGATGCTGGCATGTGGAAGGCCCTGCAGACGGATTCCTCGAGTCCCAGACTTGTGGCTGCAGGGCTGCCAGACTGTCACTGCTCTCTGTTCTTGGAGGAAGGATCCCCAGATCCAGGGCTTAAATGCTCTTCAGCTCTGCACTTGCAGTAAGGACTCTTGGAGCATCAGGAAACTCCTGCTGCAGAGACAAGACTCCAAACCTGGAAATCTTCCAAATATCATATGAACCTGAACCTCCAGGGTGGTGCACCAAGAAGCTATAACAATTAGAGAACCATTCTGATGATTATGGGGACCCAGGCATGGCTACCTTCATTTTGTAGGTCTAATTTTGCCTGGAGGTGAAGCTGTTATTTACTATTAGTGTTATTCGTTCAATGCCCAAGACATACAGTCAAATTTTAGGACTTAAATGCCCCTGATAAAATATAAACTTGGAAAAAAAAAATCTTGTGAAAATAAGGCTTTAGGGCAAGGCTTGGAAAACAGTTAAAAATAAATACTATGAAAAAATAATGAGAGAAAAAAACAGAAGAAAAATGAGATAAAACACTTTGGAGTACTAAAGAATATAAAGACTAGTACTACTAAAGGGCACTATGACTTTTCAGCTTCTGACAGTCATTAGTTTGTATGTGATTCAGTTCATTAAAATGTCCAAGCAAAACATCACTGCTGACTGATGGCTATTCAATTGCTTATGAAAATTGATCCTATGATCTCAGTGCACTTCCTGTTGGATAAATATCTGCATTACAATTGACATTCTTCTTGACAGTACCAAGAGCTCTATGAATAGAGCTGAAGTGGAGAAAATCTTTGAAGAGATTTTGATTTCTTACAAAAAAGTTTGTTTGGTTGGCTTTTTCAATATAAATCTTTGCATAATCTTTCAGAAGATATTCTTTGTAGCTAATCTCAGATTGACATAAATGATTACCCCAGCAGAAATATGGTGCTCAGCAGTGTTTCAAGAAACACATGTAAAGGATGGGATTCTACATTTAAATCACTTTCATTATTCAAAACTTACTTATTTTGGATGTGCCATTTTTGAATTAGGTAAACGGCTATTCCAGTATTTACAAAATTTCATAAATGCCTTTATCCTTGTAATAAATTATTCTGAAATCAACCCCAACTACCAAACAGTAATTACAGACAAACTTTCATCATGAGCAGTCTCATTAAATTTATTATTATTCCTAACACAACAGCAGATAGTTGAAACCCTAAGTGTCTTTTTGAATCAAGGCAAACCAAAAGTAAAGTCATTTGTATAAGGTAAACTGGTAAGACTGTAACTGTGTACTAGACTTTAATAAAAGGACATAAAGCTTAGCAAAAAATAGTCATATGCTTATCACTTCATTTGTTTAAGAGGGAGGACACAGAGCAAGCAGCAAAGGAAATGAGTTCCAGATTTGCCTCGTAATTTGCAAATGCTGGGTAATTAACAAATTAAGTTTAATGTTGCAAGGGAAAGCACAGAAGAAGGACAAAAGTGTAACATAATTAGAAGCACATTAGAATGAAAAAGAATGAAGACCTCATCCTGCATGTATTGAAGGCAATAGCAAAACTCCATTATTTTTGACTCAGGCAAGATTGAATCCCTTAAAAAACTGTCATGTTTCCAAAATGACTAAACAACTCATTCTAGCAGCAGCAAAAGGAAACAGATTGTTCAGACATTGAAAATATAATGCAACTAATAGCACCAGAAGGAAACTCAATCATATATTTATTAGTGTGAGATATAATGTACCATAAGTAATGCAAAAATCTTCAAGGACCTTTAAATAGGAATATTTTAGATGTGAGGTAAATCCAGATTTATACTTTCCTCCTATCCACTTAATAATAACTGAATTGTAATAGAAATATCCTGGGGAAATTTGAAAGAAATGTTTCCATGTGAGATTTATCTGACTAGATCTACAACTAAAACAGAGTTTTTTATATACAGTAAAAAGAACTATTATTTTTAGAATATGGTCTCCTTTTATTACCAAGTAGCTGTTAGTAATAAAGTAGTTGACTCATATCCTAGAAAAGCCCACTTCTTTTCAGTAACTAAAGAGGTAATCTAAGCAACAGGGTGAAGCTAGGTGAGATGAGTCTCACAAGATGAGTAGCTGCAAATGGGGGGAGAAGGAAACTGCATCGTGTGTTTTAAAGTAGGAGCACTAATCTTTAATTGGGTTGGCTAATCACTACTGAAAATCGGTGAGTGGGGCCAGAATTAATTAACTAATTAATTTTCATAAATATAAGCATCTATCATGACCTGACTCATAAGTATCATGGACTGAGATTTGACAAGTGATCCTTCTATACTCACACAGAAACACTGGGGACCAGAGGCCTCTTTCACTTCTGTGCTCTTTTTGCAGAACATTCCTTCTCACAATTTAGCCTTCAAGAGAGCAGCCTCAGATGTACCACTTGCCCCTTTGTGCCTGACCAGCCTGTCTCCTACAACGGGAGAACTGGCTGTATGCATGGAAGGAGAATGGTGCATGTGACATACTTTGACTTTAGCAAGGCATCTCTGGCAGTCTCACGCTGTACTCTTACAGTCAAATTCATGAGCTGTGAACTGGATAAGTGCACAATTAAGTGGGAGAAAAATAGGTTGGACTGTTGTTGGTCTTAAAGAGCAGTGATTGGCAGTCAAAAAACCAACTTTTAATACTACTGGGGAAAATATTGTCCAATGAATCTTAAAAACTTGGAGGATGAGAGAGAGGACACTTTGAACATATTTGCAGATGATACAAAATTGGGAGGAACAGATGATATGCTTCAGGGCAGGACTGTTATTTGGAGGAACCTGGACAGGTGTGAGGAACAGGCTGACAGCAACATCACGAAGTTCAGCAACGTGTAAAATCCTGCATCTGGGAGCAAATAATCCCATGCAATGCTATAGGCTGGGTCCTGGATAGAGAGAAAGCAGCTTGACAGAAAAATGTCTCAGTGTTCTGATGAGAAAATTGGACATGAATCATGTGCACCCTTGAAGCACAGACAAAAATTGACAACTTGGATGCATTAGCAGAAGTGAACTCACCAGATCCAGGAAAGCAATCTTTCTCTGTAGTTGTGAGATTACATCTCAGGTGCTGTGGCCAGTTTTGGGCTGCCCAGCGCACAAATGATACTGGTACACTGAGTGGGCTCAGCAAAGGTCCTCAGGCTGGTGAGATGTGGGGAATGGAACACATGATGTGCAAGGAGAGGCTGTGAGAGGCTATGAGGTCTTTCCTGGCTTAAGAGAAGGATTAGAGAAGACCTCACATACGTTATGCTAGGACACAGAGAAGATGGAGCCAGTCTTCTTGTAGTTACATGGTGACTGGTCTGGAGTCAATGGACACAAATTGAAGAATGGGAAATCCTCCAATGGGCATGGAGATTTTTTTTTACCATGATAATGGGAAAACACTGGAAAACATTACCCAGAAGGATTGTGGGGTCTCCACAAGGATATCAAAAAATTTAGAATGCAAAAGAGGATCAGAGGATCTCCAGTGGTTCTTTCCAGCCAGTAAGGTTCAATTTCCTGTGAATATATCTTGCTCTGGTTAAGTACTTTCTTGCTTCTGAAGACAGAGAAAGTCATGAAGATTTTCACTGTTTACTACATCTGGCAGAAGCAGAAGTGCAAGATGAAATCCTGGTCAGGTCTGCCCCTGAGTTACAGAGAAAGAGTTGGGCAGACAGCTTAAAAATCTTAAATAAAAAGAAAAATAAATAAAACGTAAAAAGAAAAATATGTATTATATATGCTGGCTCTCAGCAATGCCAACAAATTCATATCTAGTTCAGATAAGGACACTTCAAAGAAGTCATTTAGAGAGACTTGATCAGGACTTAAGGAACCAGTGGAGTATGGTAACCAAGGGGAAATCAATGTCTGGAAATAAGGCTATGAAAAATAAGGTAGTTATTTGAGGAAGTAGCAGATAGAGATCTAGTAAGAGCTCTTTGTGGAGTCAGCAATGTATTAGAAGGCATTAGTTCCTGTGTGATTTTGTTTTAAAGTAGTTGTCCATTGCAAATAAGCAACAGATTTCATCTAGAAGTACAGTAAGGTAACACTGCTTATAGAAAAATACTCGAAAATCTTGTCTTGCAGGCTGCCACTGAAGGTGACACTTGTTGTTTAGTCTACCATAGATGACTATTTTCACCTTCTGTCATCCATCCAGCCTCCTGTCAGAGGACAGGAGCCTAATATGAGAAAATTAAACCGTGAAGACAATCTCTTTAATGCAGTTCAGAAAGAAATGTGTGTTCGTATATTAGGGATAAGCTGCATGAGCATCTGTTCCTCTCTGTGAAACCTCCTGAGTTTAGTTTACACATAAAAAGGAACACTAGGCATTGAATAGGAATATGATCTGCTTTTCTAACAACTATATGGATAGCCATGGAGCTCAGTAATTTCAAAAGTAGCTGCTTTGTGGTGTTATTAAGTATTCAAAAGAACCACAAAATAGTAAGGCTTGTAAAAGGAGTTTCATAATTCAATCCTTTACACAATGGAACAGTTACAGTTTTAAGATTAATACAGGTCTGTATAACTCTGAGTACAAAGCTATGCTAAGACTTTTCTTCCTTGAAATTGTAATCTTGAATTATCTGCTAACAACCAGTGTAATTCACTGCCTTTAAAATTTTTCTCATTCACATTTTAATTAATATGCTACAAATGAAAAATCCATATACCCTAACATAAAGAGCATCAGAAATCAGTATGATTTTTTTTCTTACCTTTACCACTGCCTTCTGTTGTTGGTAAATCCTAGTGGGCAACTAAGCACCACACAGATGCTCAGTCAGTGGGAAGAAAAAAGAGGAAGGGAAGAATATGGGCATGAAAGCTTGGGTGTCTACATGAAAAAAAAAAAAAAAAGAAAAGAGGAAAAAAACCACAAACAAACAAAAGAAAAAGCACCCAAAAACCTGAAGGAAAGTGAAGAAGAGAGATGAAAACAGAACAAAAGAAGTGATGCAAGGACAACCATTCACTATGTTGAACTAAGTTCTCAAAAAAAACCAAACGCGCCTAATGTTCTTAACACCTCCTTTTTTACCTTTGACTGCTAATCATGACATTATATAGTATGGAGTATCTCTGGGTGGTTCAGGATGTCTGCAGGATTGTGTCAGCTCCCAACTCATTGCACAACAAGTAGTATGTCACACAATTGTGTGTCACAGTGAGAACCAGAGAAGGCCTTGTTGCTAGCACTTAAGTGTCTTATCAAGTATTAAATTTAAGTGTCTTATCAAGTATTATTCGAGTGTTGTTTTGGTTATCCACCTAAAACTGTGTATCTACTGTCTCAGACTCACTCTATATCCAGAGGGGTATTTCCAGATGACAATTCTTTAATTTTGAGACAGCTGTCCAAAATAGATTATATGACATTCACTCAACACTAATTTCAGGAGTGGAGAAGACTTTTGTGTGGTAAGAAGAGCCTGATCCACTACTTACCTAAATGTTGCAAAAAGAACATGATACAGTGCATTCACCTTTCACTTTGCAGGATAAAAATACCCGCACTAAAGTAAAGCTTTACAATATATAGAAGGTCATTCTTAGGGTCAGTATTTTAAGCAGGCTTCAAAATGTTTTATCTTCCCACCTAATCATTCACTCCTGAAAAGAAAAAAGTCGCTCTGTAAATACAGATAATGTCATGCTATTCTTAAATGTGTTTTTCTAAGGCTTTATCTGNCATATTTGCAGCAAGTAACAGCCAATCATCCAATACAAAATGCTTGATAGGTTAGCAGGTTAGGAGTATATTTTCTGCAAAATAATTGAACATAAATAATGTTAAAACTAACTGGTACTAAAAGTAAAGTGGTAGTTAATTATTTTGTTAAAAAAATAAAATATTTTACTGAAATCAATAGTTTTCATTCTTTCAGTGTCTGTTGATTTGTTTGAAGTCTCAAAGAAAGCCCTATTTTCAAGTTGAATCCATGAAATCTTAATGCAAGGGATAGGAAAGCAAATCAAGGAAACAGCAGGGAATTATTTTTCTTTCCCCTGTCACTTTGTCAACTCTGATAAGCATATGAACTCATTTTAAAAGCAGTTCCAAATCCATGAGGTGTTAGTTCATTGACAGGAAATCAGTAAGTTCAAAAGATAATGCACATGTGATGTGTTTTGCGTCTATCATCCTTCTTGCCACAACATGGTCTTTTAGCTCCATACAGTGTGACAGCCTCAGCACTGGCAGTGCTAGACTGGCTCGTGGCATTCTCATTCCAAGAGAAATAGAGCAGATGTTTCCAGCTACTGCTTCCCAAAATGCTAGAGTACCAGTGCACTTGCTTGCATGCTTAACATTTAGAAAGCGGCAGCTTCTCTTTCACACATAAAAACTTCAAAATGCATGAACAACGTACTACAAATCATCTTTTGTGCTCAATTTGATCAACTCCAATCATGATATATATATATTTATGCAGTCATGTCAAAAGGAAACTCTACATCTAATCTCCTCACAGTTGCAGTACAGGGGGTATTTTGAATGGACAACCATTTTTACAGACCCATTGGTCTATGTTTATACTGTGTAACACAATTGCTTCAATTATAATGGCTCTGCCTCTTTGTGACCTGGTTCCCTGAGGCTTAGCAGTCACAGGCGGTTAATCTGGTTTTCTGAGTTTTGATTTACTTCAAGTTCCAGTAACTTTACTTTTATGCAAGTTTCCTAGAGGCTGTGCAATAGAGTGGACACATGAGCAATCTCACGTCCTCTTTAGTTCAAGCATAAACTCAGAACAAAATAAAATACTAGCTTTCCCAAAGCTCAGTTACTAGAGGAAAAGGCTAGAAAATCACAAAGTCATTAAAAGAAAACAAAATCAGGGGACTCAGACACGAACAAAAAAAAAAAAACNAAAAAAAAAAAAAAAAAAAAAGTGTAACTTGGAAAGAGACATAATTTGGCTCCGCTGAGCCACTGGGACTCATCCAATCTCAGCTTTTCTTCCAAATATTTGCTGAAAGGCACCAAATTAAGAATCCCAACACAAATTTCGAGGTTAGGAGGTGGGGGATATCTCACTCCCCATTAACATTGCTATAATCTCAGTGAGGAATGAAATAGCTACTGTACTTCGAGAAAAAACCTCTGGGTAAAAAAGCCTGGAGCTATTTCACTCACACCTTATGAAAAAATAATATTATATGCCATTACACATACAAGTATTCCCAATACCTGTCTTGTAGCAAATACATTATAGCTTTTTTCTGAAAAGGCTATGAACAAATAAAAAGATCCTTTTAGCAGTTTGAGACTAAATTTGAATATACGATACGTACGTATATATTTAAAAGAAATATATTATCTTAAGTACTATTTCAAGTCCCAGAAACTCACTTAAATGACCATATGAGTATCAGTGGCTGAAGAAATGTTTACTTTGCACAAACAATAATTCAGCTGAATTGTCTGCACCCATGGTTTAGCTGACAATAAATCAGTAACCAATAAAATGGTCTATCTACTATCTTATTAGGTCATCCCTTTAGCTGTATCTAGGGAAGATTATTTTATTCTTGACTATGATAAATGGAAAAGAACAAATATAACTGGTAAATGTTCTGTAAATTGGCCAGCATTTTCAAGACAGCAATTACAATGGGGAAAGTTACTTTTAAGTGTATGTCGCTCAAGCTGAGGTTGAATTTTTATTTCCTCATCTTCCTATGCCCCCACTTTTTGTCTTTCTCATTCATCTTTTGTTTTTCTCATTTCTCATCAATTCTATAAAAACTGCAATTTTATGCACCATACACTAAAGAATTTTAATAACATTCTGCAAAGCCAGAAAGGAAATTATTAGTAACTTCGACAAATGCATTCATGATGCATTGTATTTGTTTCTCCTGCAAGCCTTCTTAAACACATTTTAGACAATCCTCTTTCCTCAATAATAGTGAAGTAAGCTAGTCCAATTAGTGTCACTGGTATCACTACAATATTAATTTCCATTACCCACTGTTGCATGAGATGATATGGTGATGATACAAAATAATATTACAGAAAAAGGTGTCACCTAGATGAAAACCCTGTTAAATATAATAGAACTGCCAGTGAGAAAAGGTTTATTGAATAACACTCTTGTAGTTGCTTGAATCAAGGGCAAGATAATTTTTTTTTAATATATGATGATGATTTTATTTTCTATATCCTGCTTTCTCACAGTTCACTTGCATAGGTTTTGGTTAAAGAAAGGTGGACATCTACACCAAAATGAGATTTAGGAATATTAGAGTAAATTCATTCTAACAGCTGTGAATGTTAACATGCTTTCTTATCACTACACAGTATCTGAATTACCACTTACATAGAGATTCATCACAAGGTTAATACCAAGACCTTTTTCTTTGAAGACTAGTAGTTTAATTTTTTTTTAAATTAATGGAAATATTTGAATGTTATGCTTTTCTAAAAGTGTTGATTTAACTTAAATTTCTTATGTAAGCACTGGACTGATTTGGGTGCTGATTAAAGATCAAGCAATTAATGCTAGAAAAAGAGATTCAAAAGGCATCAATGGAAGCCTTTGTAAATAATCATAAGAAAAAAATCATATTTAGAAATAAAATAATTATTAAGGTATTCAATCCCCTTTTACAGTCCTCTCTGTTAATGTGTTTTCATATGTTGCTACAGCTGCCTTAAAAATGCATAATCTTACTAATGCATCTGGATTAATTTCTTTGGGATTCAGTGGCAGTGGTACAATTTCTCTAGTTGCTGAAATAATTTCCTCTTCCTTGGTTAACAACAGCCTGTTTACTAATTTTCCAGAAACAGACAAGGTATTGTGTCTCTGATTGTTGGCTATTATGAATAACTTTAGCTGAATGTCCTATTGTTTTGCAGTGCAGTCCTTAGCAGAAGTATACTAATAAGGACTAAGTAAGCTAATAAGTCATTTTAATGTGGGCACTTTAAAAGTGTCCTCAAGGCAGGAGGTATCTTGCTGTAAATATTTAACACAAATGCTAGTAATGAAATGGATAACAACACACATTTCTTTCTTAATAAATCTTCTTGTCTTTTGCATAGAGTCCTTCATTTTTCCAAAAGCAATTCCTACCTACATATTTTAACTAGTTAAGGCTAAACTACAAGCACAAGTTTTTCATTTTCCTCAAAATATACTCTCTCCTATTGTATTACATTAAGAGATTCTGTAACTGAACCTTCACACCATGATATTACTATGGAAGAGTGCCTTATCCCGCTAAAGAACTTGGTGAATGAAAGCTGTATGGGTCATCTGGCTAATTAATCCTATGATCTGTCTTTTGTGACCATGAATTTATATAAAAGAATTATATTTTTCCCCTCTGATTAACATCAGAAGTAAATATACTATGCCTTAAGACAGAATTCAATCAATAGTTTCCATAGAGATAACAAACCCTGAGAATTGTTTGTTAGAGACAAATAATTACCATATGCAAAATTCCAATAAAAACCATGGGCACACTTGAGAAGAGAGGAAAAAAATCTTTTTTGTGTTTCTTTCAGTTTGACTGAACCAGAGAACACTTAATGTCAGACTCCCATCCTCCTGTCCTAATAATCTGCTGGCAATGCCCTTGGAAGAACGCGTAGGAGGATTACTTTTTGTTTAACTACTGCGCTTAACCTTCACAGCATTTGCTTGCTGTATTGTCAGTAAACACAGGACTTAAAGGATATGTGCTGCTGGAAGGATAGTTAAGTGCAGCATTAAGCAAATTTTCCTCAATCTTTGTGCAACTGCGGGTGGAAATGAGTGGATAAAACCCCCGTATTTCTTAAGCAGAAAATCAAATTAAAAAAAAAAGAAGGAAAAAAAAGATCGAGTGGAAATTAAAGACAAGGAACTAACAAGCAAAAGTCACTTGTTTTGATGACGATTTCTCCAAGTGGACTGCAAGTCTAATTTATTTAACACACACACAAAATAAATGCTTGTCATTTATCAAGTCTCATGTAGATTTGGTTTATCATTTCTTTGTATGACAATATCCTCCAGAGTTCTTAACTGAGACCACATTTCTAAAATAGTTTTGCAGACTTGTGAGGAGACAAGCCATTGGCTAAAATTACCTTCCTACACAAAACAGAGAAAGAATGCAAAGATAGATGGAAACAGAGATCAAATTAATTGCTCTAAGTCCTATAACAGTTAGTGGCAGATTTATGAAGAGAATTCAAGATTTCTTAGTCATAATTCAGAGGCTTTACATTGTGCAACCAGTCCTACTCACTAGGAAAAAAAAACCAAAAAACAACAGGTTAGCAAGGACAGAGGGCTCTGTAGCCCTTATTTTACTGAGAATGGGTGTTTTGCATGAGCAGGCACTGCAGGATCAAGAGGAAGCATTGACTGTTAAGGAAAATAAAGCATTCACAAACCTCTTTCTTCTGTTGATAAAAAAGCTATAAACCCAAAGTGAATAGCCATGCATATGAAAAGAAATTGATCATTTAGAAATTTCTGATTATTGCACATGTGGAGTCATTGATTTACTGAAAGAAACACAAGCTTGAGTCAGAAGATCAAATGCCGTTGCAACACTGACTCACACATGGATTCACTCAAACACAGAGACCAAAAATATCTTTTTCTTCTACTTACAGAATATTGACAATTTTGATTTGCATTGGCTAATATTGTGAAAGGGTTCTGTTTAGTTGCACAGCCACAGAAGCATAAAAATACTTTTAAAGCATTTATTTGCCCTTGGTGAAATTCAGTGAAGGGTTCAGAAGCTTGCATGCTTATGGCGTAAATTAATTTATGCTCATCTGCCAGAGTCACAGAAAGCTGAAAATACACTTTTATGGCATTTACCCATTATTAAATACTGTTTTGTTGGAAGTCAATAGAGTACGCCACAGAAACTTCTTGGATCTTTTCTATTTTGTCTTCATTTAGTACAATTCTTAAAGTATTCATTTTCTAACAAATTTCCAACTGGTTTGTGATGTTTGGCTTCTTAAGGGCTATTGTATTGTGTTTCTTTATGACACAGAGGAAGACACAGGAATTGCAGAATATTCACCATTCTCAAACGAATAATATCTTTTAAAAAGTACTGACATGAAGGAGAATATTTTTTTCCCAATTCTGGCAACGATCAGGCATTACAGAATGAATGCATCATCTCTGACATCTCCGTTACATTTCAGCAAGACTTTACAAAAAACTGATGTTGAAGACAAGTAATCAGCTTTTAGCTTGTTCTCGAAACTTTACTAACTCTTCCTGTAGATTACCACATAGAAACGGAAACAGATTTAATCATGACTTGTTCAAAATGTTATTCATGGCATTACTAAGAAGCAACAAGATAATTAAGCTTTAATATCACAGAAAGAGGGAATGACTGCTTGTTAGCCTGCTTTACTGCCTCTGAAAAAATGATGTAAGCATAAAAATAGGATTATTCATTTTAGATATAGCTAATCATTTTAGATAGACTCCTATTTCTTTGTTTATGAAATGCAATAGAAAACATACTCTTGATTTGAGATACCATCATGATGAACACGGGGTATTAGACAAATGAGTAAATATTATCTCATTTGAACTGAAAAGCCAGTTGAACAAAATAAAAGTGCATCAGTATAAAAATATGGCAAAACTTCTCTCCACTCTGGAAGACCATTTGCACTGAGTCAACTATGACTTGCCAGAAGCACAACTCCATTAGTGCAGCATATGAACAGATAATGCGTCCTCCTCCTAACAGTGACAGGGTTCATTCGCACTAGGACTGCATTTCTTAGATCAACTTAATGAAGAACTCACCTTGAATACACTGTCTTATGTAAATAGTACTCGGTCCAGGATAACAATTGCCAAAAGAAATCTCCAAACTTCCAACAATATCTGAACAGTCTGTATTTCTGTAGATTAACTTGTAACACCTGTGGCAAAACCCCAACATTTTATTTAGACCAATACGGTAACAGGATATGAAACCAAAGCATTTTTTCTTCAATCCCTGTAGCTAATAATTAGTAAGAAGAAGCAGGAGACCATCCTGATCTTCACACCATTTTTAACTGCAGAATTTTCTCTGAGTTGTACAGACAATGCTGCCAGTGCAAATTTAGGGTTTTGCTACACATTCTGTGTAAAAGTGAATCAGTCTCCTTTAAGTGGCTGCCTACATGATGGGCTAACCTAGGGCAATAGATTCCATCCAGCTGAGCAACACAATAATGCACATGCTCAAAGAGCTCTGCTCCAGGGAAGGTTGTGAGTCATGCCACTAAGTACAGCTGTCAGCAAGTACATAAGAGCAGAGAGGAATGGATGAAAAGGCAAATAAAACAATTAATGTTATTCTGTGTGACTTGAAGACAAAAATACATGACTTTTTGGTGAGACCTCCATAGGTGTTCATAGTGATAAACTGTGACATGATCAAAAGCTCTGTATTTACAAAAAAAACCTAAGAAACGTTTAGGGTATCTTTGTTCAGGCATTGCTGTAGTTCTGACAGCTGCTCTTCTCAGTAAGTAAGTTCGGTGAAACTATAAAAAAGACTATAATTCACATTAATAGAATTAGTACATGCATGCATAAATTGGTGTCTAAACAATTTAAATTAATTTACTGTTTCACTATCCA
The DNA here is from genome assembly GCA_013399945.1 of Ploceus nigricollis. Lineage (NCBI taxonomy): Eukaryota > Metazoa > Chordata > Aves > Passeriformes > Ploceidae > Ploceus > Ploceus nigricollis. The sequence goes on along the minus strand of VXBC01000927.1, from coordinate 1,037,402 downwards.
GCAGTTTCTGTGCAAGATCATGCTATTTTTCATCATTCAGCACTAAACTCTCTCAGATATTCTGATATTTAGTATTGAAGCAACTAGTAAGTATCTTCCTGTTGCATTTCAGTTTACACTCACATTGAGTGCCAAACAGTGGTATTTTCAGATACAAAAACTTTGCACAAATACAAGGAAGATATAGAAAATGAATAAAGAAGGTAGAAATGCGCATCTTCTGATGCTATATTTTTTTTGGCATGTAATGCAACTGCATTCTGAATTTGATTTTAAATTTTCCTGAAAGCCTTGCTACAATAATATCTATTTTACAGTTTTCAAAAAAGTCAGTTAGTCTGAAAAATAATCTTGCCAATAAATTAGATATTTTTTAGAGTTTTTCAATCCAAATTATTTTATTGTTTTGTGTTGACTTTTTTTACTGTGCTTAAATTCTATATTTTTTGAGACTTGGTGAACTACATACTGTCAGCCTCATACAAAAATTTAAAAGTTTATTTTTAAAATATTTGTATAGGAGATCCATATATTAAAAAACTCCACACCAAACAGAGAAAAAAAGCAAGCAAACAAAAAAAAATCCTCAATTCAAAAGCCAAGAACTAGATATAATAATGAGTAATAAAATCTTTGTTATCTATAAGCCTATAAAAAAAGAACTGAACATAATATGGAGAAAGAGACAGGGAAAGGTGAATTGCTACATGGTAATAAGAATTAATTATCGGACCCAATTATAAAGCATCTTTTTTCTAACTGGTAGGAACACCTGAAAGGCTTTATCTTCCTGAAGTGATTCTATCTCAGAAGACTAATCTACAGTTTTCCAAAAGAGATTACCATTCTGAAGTAGTGATTGGAAGACTTGATGTTGGTTAGAGTTAGGTAAACAAGCTCAGGAAAAAGACAAGTTCAGTGCTGATAGTTAAGCTGAGGTCAGAATGAGAAATTCTCATAGTAAATTTGTTAACTGAAGTGTTGCCAGCTTAGAAAGGAAAGCCAGCATCCCCTCCTGCTTCAACCCTATTTTTCTGACTGCACTCCAACAAAAACATACCCCTCTTGGAAGCTCCCTATTCTCATGCCATCATTTCCATCCCATTTAAAACATGTTCTATTGCTAGTGTTACAAACCTCAATATTCTGTTTGCTTGAGTGGTAGCCCTCAAGGCATGCGGGAGCAACCTGTAAATGCACTGTTCTTGCATTACTATCTGCTTTAGTGATTAAGTTCAACCCAAAATTGTACAGTAGCTAGACAGGTACAGCTGTCACTTTCACTCAATTACACTCACAGTTAGTGTAATTATTACTAAAATCATTTAATAGTGAGTAATTAATGCCAGGGTCCATATTTTTCCATGAGCCATAGTGTGAGGTATGATGCTTAGGTGAACATTTACTATGAAAGCATGCAGTGGTCCAAGCTGAATAATGTAGATATTCAGCTGAGAATAATTCTATCAGCTATAGAAGAATAAAAAATTATATCCAAAGTACGTCTCAGGGAAGAGATACTAAACTCCTTACTTTGGTGCTGAAGACCGGACTTAGAAATGCCTTTGTTTGTCCAATCCTGAAAGCACACACCTTACATCAACACCTCTCTTTTGGACACTGTAGCTGCCCAAACTACTGCAGAAATAGGAGGCCAGGGAATAACTCCCGTTGATTCAGCCCTCCCTTACACTTTGAAATCATGAAAGCCTGTGCTTGAAGCCTGTCCTGAAATGCCAGCAATGGAACAGGAACTGTGTAGGGTGCCCCAGTGCTACTGTTGACACCAAACCCATCAGAACATTCAGTTACAAACATAATTCCTGGCATTGTCAAGTGGGGTCCCACAAGATAATCAGAAGCCTGGCCATTGCACCACATTAATTCACCACCACAGAAAAAATGTGAAAGCATATCAGATCCCATATGGTATTTGCGGCCCTTTGCTCAGCTTCTCTTTCATCAGATTTAGAAGTACCTACCACATTCAGCACGAGCAACAAAAAAAAGCCATTTCCACAAAGAATGTTACAACTTTTTTTGTGGATTGCAGAAGAAAGACATTATAAAACAGGGCTGAGGCCTGCTATAAATGACATTGCTGTGTGACTAGGCCTCAAGGAATAATGAAAGGCCCAAAAGGAAGAGAAGAAGGTAGTCACGGTCCAGCAGGGGAAAATGAAATTTTGGTTTCAAATGGTTGTCATCACAGGCAGGATAAATGGCTTGACAGAATTTGCTGATCTGTTTCAGAATGTTTAACATTTTTGTCACAGTCTCCAGGAGTGTTTATGTGTTCTATACAAAAATAATTGACTTCAGAAATCCAGTCCCAGGAGTTGGGACTGGAATAATGTTTTTATGTTTTGTCATCTTTCCAGTTCTTCCGCATTTCTAACTATTTCTATCTATGCATTTTCAGGAGAAAAACAGAAAATTATTGTAAACTATGTATCCCATAATTGTGGATCTTCAGCCTTTTCAGTTTATGGAATAAGATCCTGACTCATATTTCTTTTTTTTTTTTTTTTTCATTCACAAACTATTTCAATTGATCATACAAGCACAGCAGAGAAAGAAGAAAAGACCTTGAGAAAGTCTTTAATAAGAATATACCTATAGCCCTGTATTTGATGCAATCTTTTAGGAAACATACATTAAAGTTTCATCAAACACTAAAAAGATCTAGGCAAAAGTTTTGCATATGTTAATATTTTCTTAATCAGTGGAATGTTACAGAAACTGTACAGAAATGTGTTATTCTCTATTTTGTGGGAAGAGGTTGACCTTGAATCCCAATTTCCAGAACATGTTCACCGATGAATCCAACAAGAAAGAGAACACTCTTGAAAAGGTAGGGCATGACATTCTTCTCAGTGTTCATTGCAACCCCAATCTGAATAAGAGTCTGGGTTTTTTGTTCCTCTCTCCTCTTTCCCCAAGTAAATCCATGCAATTGAGCTACTCAGTAGAAAATGCCAAGTGGAAATCAACTACTAAATAAATAAAATAAGTTCTTGTGAATCACACTATTTGAAATCTTCTTCTTTCTGGTGCATAGGTGATGCACCAAACATCCAAAGAATATTTATATTCTTAGGGAATAAGAATTCTTTGAGTGAACCATTCTCCATTTATGGACCTAGTTTTAAGCTACTAATATTTCCAACAGCATCTTTCCATGTTTCAGTGTCATGCTGTAATGCACATGTATACTTAAGAACTGTATTAACATTGGTAAAGAGATACATATTTTTAATTCAGAATTAGAAATAAAGCATGATATTGAAATTGTTGTCTTTCAGACATTGAGAGTATTAACTAAAACCAGACTTTTGTTAATAATTGAGCAGAATACCTCCTTCTTGAACATTTTAAACAAAATTAATATTCAACATATTTCCTTAAAAGACAGACAAGCCTTGGCTACTCTGTCTAAAGATCAAGTCAGTCCAAAGAACTCCCTCCTAGAAGTGTCATTATGACTAAAGACAGATGAAATAACAATTTTTCCCTTCCCTTCCCTTCCCTTCCCTTA
>VXBC01000927.1:837213-1033790 GCA_013399945.1 Ploceus nigricollis | reverse complement strand
CTTCCCTTCCCTTCCCTTCCCAGCACTGTTTCCCAAGCCACTGTCTGATCATGTCCTCCCAAATTCTTTCTTCACTCATCCATTTTCACAAGATTTTTCTTAGGCATTTTACAAAACACAGTAGCAGTAAACTAATTGAATGCACACATCCAAATTAAACAACTCTGGTGCAGAAGTTGGCTTTTCAATTGGCTTAGCAATACTCCACTATTCATTGGACCAAAGTTAATCCCTTGATGCTTCTTTTTTCTCTCATCCTAAAATGGAGTTGTCTTAGTTAACTTCCTTGTGGCTCAGCCTGTCCTTCAATACGAAACATCCATGAGAACTGTGACACATCCTGGCAGTCTGAGCAGGAGTGCCAAGCAGCGAATGAGCAAGCATTCAGTGCTTAGCCATGCATAGGCATGGCCTCATGCATAGCCATAGCCTCAGGATTGCTGCACGCTGGCTAGGCACTGCCCAGGAACTCACATTGCTATTTCCCTTTTCAAACTAAATCTCAAAATCTGCCCATCCATGGTCACTTTGCATAATGATGAAGGCTCAGTTTAGTCAGCTTAACTTCAGGTGATTACCAAGAACACAGTAGTTTATATAGACCTCTGTGAAAAGATAGACTCACAGATAAATGAGTCATCCTTTGGAAATGCCTGCTTCTTCAAGGAGAAAAACCCAGTAATTGTGATTCTTATTTCAGAGCTTTTAAGAACATCAAAATTAACTTCAGTTCTTCAGGTAGCTGCCTTAAATCAGATGGGTAAAGCCAGGCATCAATTTACGCTAGCATTATGCTAGGGCTCCTGTTAGAGCTGCAAAGGACTAAGGCAAAAGATGAAAAATGTGTTCATACTACCTTTTTAGAACCAGGAAATATCTAAGTCACAGACAACAGAAGACACAGAATTGAATCATAAGGGTAAGTATTTTGGGGAAGTACGTAATGTAAATATTTTTAAAGTAACAGATTTTAGTGAATGAGTGAATTTCTAACTGGAAGACTTCTTTTGTTTGCAAGATTTTGCTGCTTTTTTTTTTTTTTTCTGGACAAAAAAATAGGATTTCTGTATTTTTTAAATAGAAAAGAAGCATTGTCTCTTCTTATATTACAGCGGAAGTTAATCACAGAAGAATTACATAGAACATTTTTTAAAAAAAGACATAAGTTCTAAGATCCAGCAACATATTTGGTGTTTACTTAAACCACTGTTATAGGTCAAACCTGAATCCAAATGTGGAGGCTTGTTGTTGTTTTGTTTTTGGTTTTTGGGTTTTCTTTTTAAGCAAGAAGTCCTTACATAACCCCTAAATACTTAGGAATAGATTTTTTTTTATTCTCCCCGGTTTTAATTTCAACAAACCCAGCCATAATTGGAGAAGAAAGTAACTGAACACTCTCACATCATCTATATTTATTCAGATTTGTGGCTAAGGCTGAAATTCTGTCCTCTAATGTGCATCTCAGGAATGATTTTATGTCCAGAGACTTGAAAGACCACAGCCTCTGACTCATCAATTTTGCTCCAACCCTAACTTATTTCCCAAAGGAATTTCTGTCTTCTGATAGATTTGTAGAGAGATTTCTGTCTTGAAATGGCACACAAATGCATCTAACCTTAAATTAGTGACAACATCAAAGTGAAAGATACCATGAAACACTTCAGCCTTTTTCTACGTAGAGCAAGTTTGACAATATGTTTCTTGGCTTACATTCTATGAAGAACAAAAAAAAATATTAATCACAGAAGTGAAGAAGCATACATAGATGTTACATTCTACATGACATGTTCTTCAACACTGGTAAACACTTCATTTCCCAATCCTTCCTCTTAGGGAACATGAAGGAGAAGACCACAGAGACATAGGTCTACTTATCAAGAAATATGAGCAAATAGCTCAGGATTCCTCCAAGAAAAAAGCTCTGGACTTGACTGAAGCATGTAGCCTAACCCATAAAATGGCATTCAATGTTGCATTGTGTCTCAATGGTGAAACAGCCTAAGAGATATATTTCTCTTCAGAGAGGGAGTAGAAACATGGGTCTATGTTTCCAGTAAGTTTCCATGTTTCCTTGGGTAGATTTCATAGGCTTTCTTGCAATTTACACTAAAAAAAATAAAAGTACTCAAATATTTTGCTAACATGGGTGATACCTGCTGAAAAATCACTAACAATGTCTCATGAAGATGTCACAAATAAATTCATTAATACTTCTGGATACCAAAGCAGAAGGCTAGAAGTCCACAAAATCAGGTATTACAGAAGATAATAATTCCAAAGTAATTCTCTAAATTAATTCTCTGTTGAAAATACGTAACTGTAGAATAAAAGAAATTGAGCCACTATTAAACTGCAAAGCTTTTGTCACCACACTGATGTTTATATATTGCAAATCTTTACTGTATTAAAGTTAACAGGAATGTAAACAGACTTCCTGAATTTCTCCCAGATGTAGTGAATTTCTGATAAACAGTCTATCAAAATATTCCACAGATATTCCTCTATTTGATTTTTAGGTAGCTGTGAAAGCATTTCTTTTTCAAGATTTGTTCTGCTACAACCTGGAGAGACTGGGCTCTCCATCTCTCAGTTTTCTATATTTTATAGCATTGTTAGCATAATTTAAATTATGTTTGCTTTGATCTTGATGCAAGAGCCAGAATCCTGAAAACTAGTAAGGACGTCTTATTTCATGTATACCAATGAATAATTCACTATGAAGTCACTCACACCTCATTTATCAGTAACTCTCACCTTTATTTGGGTTGAAGTGAAATATTAAAATCATCAAGCAGAAACTTTGAAAAAACAACAGTTTAATTTTTTATATCATAAAAAAATTAAAAATAAAAAAAAATAATATACGTAGGCTTTACAACAAGTGAAAGTGAAGAGAATGGACTAGCATCAATCTTAAAGGTATAGTCTGCCCCTGAGCAGGTCCATGGATCCATGGGAAATGACATTCTGTAAGAAGAATCTTCAACTTCAAATTATGTTCTTTCTCTTGTGTCCCAGTTTATTTTATCAATATTCAGTGAGTGTGAAGCCTATTAAAGACAAGATATTCCCTATGTATGATCAACCAGGGAAGTGATTGTCCTTCTGTACTCAGCACTGGTGAGGTTGCACTTTTAGTACTATGTCCACAAAATATTGAGGTGCTGGAGCATGTCCAAAGAAGGGCAACAAAGCTGGCGAAGGGTCTGGAGAATAAGTTCTGTTAGAAGTAGANATGAAGTCACTCACACCTCATTTATCAGTAAATCTCACCTTTATTTGGGTTGAAGTGAAATATTAAAATCATCAAGCAGAAACTTTGAAAAAACAACAGTTTAATTTTTTATATCATAAAAAACTTAAAAATAAAAAAAAATAATATACGTAGGCTTTACAACAAGTAAAAGTGAAGAGAATGGACTAGCATCAATCTTAAAGGTATAGTCTGCCCCTGAGCAGGTCCATGGATCCATGGGAAATGACATTCTGTAAGAAGAATCTTCAACTTCAAATTATGTTCTTTCTCTTGTGTCCCAGTTTATTTTATCAATATTCAGTGAGTGTGAAGCCTATTAAAGACAAGATATTCCCTATGTATGATCAACCAGGGAAGTGATTGTCCTTCTGTACTCAGCACTGGTGAGGTTGCACTTTTAGTACTATGTCCACAAAATATTGAGGTGCTGGAGCATGTCCAAAGAAGGGCAACAAAGCTGGCGAAGGGTCTGGAGAATAAGATCTGTTAGAAGTAGATGAGGAAGATGGGGTTGTTTAGCCTGGAGGAAAGGAGCCTCAGGGGAGACCTTATAGTTGTCTACAATTACCTGAAAGGAGATTGTAGCAGGTGGGGTTCAGCACTTTCTAACCAGGAAACCAGCAACAGGACAAGAGGACATAGCCTCAAGGCATGCCACGGAAGGTTCACGTTGCACATCAGGAAGAATTTCTTCACTGAAAGGGTTGTTAAGCATTGGACTGGATTGTCCAGAAAGGTGGCAGAGTCACTGTCCCTGGAGGTGTTCAAGAAACGACTGGATGTGGCACTGAGTGCATTGTTGGCAGGGTGGTAATCGGTCAAAGGTTGGACTCAGTGACCTTGGAGGTCTTTTCCAGCCTTAATGATTCTGTGATTCTGTGACTGTGAACACTGCCTATCAGATCAGAAATAGTATCAAGTACAACCTTCAAAATGGAATCTGATAGACTTCCCCTGATTTTAGTAATACATTAAAAGCACTTAAATATATATATATATTTTACATCTAGAAATCTGTAGGCATCTAATGAAGCTACGACACAGCAATTTCAAATATACCTCTTCTCAAATTCCTTCACAAAATCCCATCTGAATGTAATCAGGACAGTTCAGAAAAGTATAGTGGTAAGAGAAATATTTTGGATTTTTAATTCTGCTTTTCATTCTTTCTTCTAAAGAACTGAACTAAAAACACCCAACCCCTTCCCCCCGGAAAAGAAACCAAACCACCAAACAAAACAAAACTGCCCACAGTTTTCCTCTGGAGGAAAAGAGTTTATTTATATTTTCCTGTAAGAACCTGGAAGCCCAGTAGTCTCACTGAAAAATTAGATGGGCAGCAAAAGTATCAGTTCTAATTTTTTCCATGTACCTCCAAAATACTAGATTTAATCCTCAGATTATTTTAGCAGCCTGTGTTGAGAGAGGAATGATTTCAACTCTCCATTACTCTTGGCTCTCAAATTGTTTAGCTAGAGTTAAGCTATTGTAACAGCTTTTTCAATCTTTTCAATCGTGCACTTGAATTAAGAAGTGCAGTCAAGTTGCTAAATTTAAATTGCCTTGACTCTGAAAATGTCAGTTCAAGCTGAAACAAAACTGTTTTGAAAACTAGTAATTTAATACAAATTGACTATATTACAAAGTAAGCATATATTTGAGTGTGCCAGCCCCATCTAATACTATTCATTATACTCCCTGAGAACCAATGAAAAATTAATATTCTAGACCAGTTTAACCTAGGAAATAATATAAAATATAATATCAAATGAAAGGAGAGAAAAAGTGTGTTGCAAACCCACACAACCTGATGGAGTATTTTCTTTCTTCTGTTGTTTCCACATAACAACAGAAAGATAGTACATCTGCCTCCACAGGTAATGTCCCTTTCTCCCTTTGTCAAACAACCAAGATTTATAAGAGCCCCAAGTAATTTTCAAGCTCCAAATTACACTAGATACATAAAGCACTTAGATAATTTTAAAGAAATGCATTTAAGTTAGTCTGCCTTCTCTGTGCAGTCATTGAACTAAAAGAATCACCTTAAGGGCATTTCAGAATAGAAATGGGTACAGTCACTGGGAAAGCTTGTCTTTCTTCACTGTCTATTCATTAGCACTGATTAAATAAAATAGAAAAGGTCTCCTGGATGGCAGTTCCTTTGGGACTCATTGATGATAGTCTCAAAAGATCAGCTTACCTATGTGATACTAGGCACTCGGCAGCTGACTCACACTGTCATCTTCATCTGCTAAATTCAGTATCCACTTCTGTCAGATTTTGCAAGTACAGTGTAGCATCTGGTCTGGCACAAAACCCTGCACTGCAGTCTATTTCTTTAAAATGCTGCATTTTCTCCCTTTTTAAATAACTCAAGAAATGGGGCTTCCACCCCCTCCTCCAAAAGACTATTAGCATTGAGTTCTCTCATACACTTTTGCTTTGTATATTAATTCACATATTTTATTATGTTCATTAATAATATGCATTGCTGTAATAATAGGTATTTAGTACTTCTTTCCTCCAACCATAAAATTTTCTCATTGTGAGCATGTAATTACTAATGTTTTAGAGACTACATCATAAGCAGAGTATCCAAAGTAAGTATTTTTTCACTGTCATGTGAGTACACTTTTCTGGTATTATTTAGCCTTTCCTACATGTCTCTTCCATGAATATCGGCTTTGCTTTGCTGAGTTATTATTCTTACTGACACTGTAATTGCCATCATATATAGCAATCTCGTTATAAATAAACATGTGGATGAACATTTGAAAACAAGCCACCAAAATAATGTAATGAGTAGCAATTTGCATTTAGTGGAACATCACAAAATTGCAGAAAGCAATAACAGAGAGAAATAAATATTTTTCCTATTGTATCCAAAATTCTAATCTTCTTCTCTAAAGAATCTGTGGCTAATCAGTCACTTACTGGTAGCAAGCTCTGAACTGAGATAGGGACATACCATGGCAGTAAACCAGACTTGACCACAAATAGTGCTGCCTGGGAAATTATTTTCCAGTCAATATTTATGTTTTAAGTTTTCACAAACTTTCTTATTCTACAATTGAAGAAACAAAGTTCTGCAAGAGTAGGGAGAGATCTACATCCATTATGGAATGAGAAACAATGGGAGAGAAGAGGCTGGCAGGGACTGGAGCCATGCATCCCTCAAGAGGACTGTGTTCTAGTTCCCTACACTAATGAGGCAAAGCAGGGGCATGAACTGTATGTGCCAGTAAATGCCAGTTACCAAATATTGCAGAGTAGGTGTTTTCCTCTCTCTTTTCTGAAAAAGATCGATGGATGTGGGAAATATTTCTTGGGACAATCTTCACGGGAACATGTCAATGTTTCTGAACTTTTTGCTGAATTTGAGTTTTCTAACAAAAATCCCCATCTTCTTTCTTGAAAAATCAATTCTTACTGTCCCAGTTGTATGCTAGAAAACAAAAAACATCGGCCTTGACAGCATACTACACTGGGCCAGATAACAGCACATGAACTCTTGCCCCAGTGTAGCTTATCATTACTGAAATGGTGCATCTCTATTTCCTATTTGTTTCCAAGCTATTCAGTATTTGTATTCCAGACTATTTTGCTCTACTTAGAATTTTCCTCCTATTTTTAATTTTTTTGTCACTTTCCTTCAAACCCCTCCTTTATTTTGTAATGTTATCATTGGTTGTTGAGCATTTTTAGCTAAATAATAAATAAAGAACAAAAAAAAAAAAAAAGAAAAAGAGAAAAAGAAATGTTTGGTCTTTCAGTGTAAAAATTTAGGCTACTTTCATTCTTTTGGGAAAATATTCAAATGTTCTTTAAATTGTTTTAGAAACTTATCTCAACCAGTAGTATTTATTGAAAAAAATGCCTAAGGAATTTAAGCAAGCACCTTAGAGCAAGCTGAGTTTTGTTGATTTATGCAAACAAAAGGTCTGACCTCTAGTCTTTTCTGTAATAGCAAGAACAATAAAGCTAAGAAAGAAAAGCCAAGAAAGAAAATACTGTCTTTACCTGGACATACATCAGTATATATCAAATACTGAAAACCTGGAAAGAAGCACTTCACTCAGATTTATATATAATTTGCATTCACTATGTCTCGTTAGAAAAAGCCAGCAAACTAAATAATTAGATATATAGTCATGGTTGACAACCTAATTTAGTTTAATGAGGAAAGCAATACACCTGTTTTCAGCACAAAGAAACATTGTGCTTTGACAAAAGCACATTATGTTGTCTCACAATGGAAGTGCTGCAGAAACAACTATTGAGAGTACAATAATATAAAGTGAAAATATGACAAAGATCTTTTTACTAGAGTCATTTTATTAATGAATCCTACACATCAGAGGTTGCTGGGTCATGGTACTCTTTATTTACAGATCCATTAGAGAAGAGAAGGATCATAACTTAAAAACCACAAAAGTTTCAAATACATTAAAGAGTTCCTCCCACTCATGTGTGAATGAATAAGTATTAATCTACTTTCAGCTATTATTTTAACCATTAAAATGATAGTATTCTTCAATTCGTTTTTGTTGCAATTTTAGTAGTGGTGAAATAATAGAGAACTAATAAAACCAAAGCCATTGATTGCTACCTGCAGTTATCTTCCAGCAGAGCCAAGTCCATCAGAGCAAGGGCAGGCCAAAGACAAGGCCTGTTTCTGCATGTACTGAAATGGCATCTTATACAAGCCCAGGAACTCATCATGGCTGCAGTTAATATGTGTTGAGAAACATTGAACAGTAGATAAGGCAAACTCAGCTGAAACCAGATTTATCTACTAAACCCTATTAGTATCTGCCTTAGTTTATATTTCAACTTCTGTGGAAAAAAACTCCATCAATTAAGCAAGATCCTGAGAAATTTTGTTACTCTGATTAAAAAAGATTTTTCCCATAATGTATTCCCTAGATTATGATATAATTCCCTGCTTTCAATATTATTTTTTTCCTGATATTTCCCAAGTGTTTCTGGTACTGCTTATGGGATCTGAAGCTCAAATACAGTAAGAATTGCACCATTTTATTCCTCTTGGACAAGTTCCACAGCAGAAACAAGTAGAAGTTGTACTGGAAAGGTAGGGAGCCACCTGTGTATCCATCCACCTCTGCAGCTGGAAGAGGAAACTCACAGGCAAAGATCATCATCTCCTTAGTCCTTCACCTGATATACACCAACCACTGTGGGATGGTGAAAACACCAGGGCCATTAAAAAGGACTCTTGCTGACTTCCAAGCCAGCCCAGCTAGAGCCAGGGAAATTTAGTGAGCAGCTGAGTCAGCGTATTTTTTTTTTTTTTCGTATTTCCTAAAAGAGATTAAAAACAGCATGAAGCATAATCATCTCAGTATAATTGCACTGCTGGACACTGTCTTGAGATGTCAATCTTAAACAGCAAAGCTTTGAAAAGATTTATATAGTTTAAACAATGAAAAATCAAAAGACACTGTAAGTTGACAGAATATAAACAATTTGATTTTGGATCATTCCCAGTTCTCAGTTTCCCAGTCCACACAGATGGAAATACTATTTGTAAGCAAAATTAGGAGGAGATATGCTGACTTTGTCTTCTTGAGAATTAAATGCCTAACAGTACTTTTTGTTGGAAGAGAGAAGAGTTATGCAGCCTGAAAGTAGAAATTACATCTTTCATGGCCACCTTTAAAAATGATGATTTCAAAATACTGTTAAAAAAAAAACCCACAATAACTTACAGATCTAGAACAGTAAAAAGGTAGAATTTCAGAACTGTCAGCAATGAAGTATTACACAAGATTTAGTAAAAAGCAAAGAGGACTTTGGTTCTTTATTTTGTTAATTTGTGACGAGGCCCAATTACAGCACAATGTTCAGCACCATTAGCTAAAGAGATTAGATATAAAGACAGAAACTAGTATTTCATAGAATCATAGAATGGCTTGATTTGGAGTGGACCTTAAAGATCATTATGTTTCAATTCCCCTGTGCCATAGGTGGGGTCACTTTCCATCCAGTGTGGTCTTGCCCACTTCCAGGGATTATCCACAGCTTCTCTGGGTAACCTGTTCCAGTGCCTCACCGGCTTCATAATTTCTTCATAATACCAAATCTAAATCTACCCTCTTTTAGTTCAAAGCCATTCCCCCTTGCCCTATCACTACATGCCCTTGCAAAACTTCTCTCTGCAGCTCCCTTGTTGGCTCCCTTTTTAGGTACTGAAAGGTTGCTATAAGGTCTCCTCAAAGCTTTCTCCTATCCATACTGAACAACTCCAGCTCTTCAGCACCTCACAGAAGAGGTGCTGCAGCCCTCTGATCATCTTCATGGCCTCCTCTCGACTTGCTCCATGTCCTTCTTGTATTGAGACCTCCAGAGCTAGACACAGTACTCCAGTTAGAGTCTCATAAGAGCAGAGAGAAGAATCACTTCCCTTGACCTGCTGGCAATGCCTCTTTTGATGCAGCCCAGATGGGCTTCCTGAGCTGCAAATGCATCTTGCCAGGTCATGTTGGGCGTATTGTCCACCAACACCCCCAGGTCTTTCTCTGCAGGGCTGCGCTCAATCCATTCTCCACCTGCAGAATGTGCCCTCTGCACTTGGCCTTGTTGATCCTCATGAGGTGTGAACATGCTCACCTCTCAAGCTTTTGGATGGCATCTCTTCCCTCCAGCATTTCAACAGCACCACATTACTTGGTGTCCTTGTCAAAATTGCCAAAGATGTACTTAATCCTACTGTCCACATCACCAAAAAAAATGTTAAACAGTTCTGGTTCCAGTATCAACCCCTAAGGAATGACACTTGTCACTGGTATCCATTTGGACACTGAGCTGTTGACTGCAACTCTTTGAGTGCAATTGCCCAGCCAAATTCTTGTCCACCGAATGCTTAATCATCAAAACCATGTTTCTGCACTTAAGAGGCAGGGGTGTCATGCAAGGCAGTGTGAAATGCTTTGTATATAGCAAAGATAGATGGCATTTGCTCTTCTCTTACCCACCATGGTTGTAACTTCATCATAGAAGGCCACTAGGTTTGTCAGACTTGACTTGAGCTTAATGAAGCCATGTTGGTTGCCACCAACCATCTTCTTGTTTTCTGTGTGCCTTAGCATAGTTTCTAGGAAGATCTACTCCATGATCTTGCTGAGCACTGAGATGAGACTGATCAACTTGTAGTTCCCTGGGTCTTCAGGGATTTTTTTTCCCTGTTTAAAAATGGGAGGGGTTTTTTTTTCCTTTTTCCAGTCAATAAGAACTTCACCAGACTGACACAATTTCATAATATGATGGATAAGGGTTTGGCCACTTCATCTGCCACTTCTCTCACGACCCTTAGACACATCTGATCAGATCCCATGGTCCTTCAGGTTCCTGAGGTGGTCTTAAATGTGATCTCCTACAGTGGGCAGTTTGTAATTCTCCTAGTGCATCCCATTAAAAATTAGTGCATCCTATTAACATCCAGAAAGATGTCATAGTTCTGGAGGATTTCCCACTAATCAAGTTAATCAGGGATATATATTCAAGCATCTGACACTGCTCATAATCCTATAGCCCTGTATTACTGTTTCTTGTGCCTCACACTAAAAGTTACGGAACCAAATTTTTGTTTGCATAACAGCTAAAACTCTTCTTAACCCAGATTTTACATAATCTTCAGAACACTGTTACTCTCATTTCATATTAAAAATTTATTCTAAAACTAAATTACACAGCTGCTTGCTTCCACCAATAAAGTTGTTTTGCTGTGTGTTTATTTTATTTAGTTCTTGGGGTTTGTTTTTTTGTGTGTTTTTTTTTGTTTATTCGTTTGTTTTTGTTTTGTTTTGTTTGGTATTTTTAGGGTGGGGTCTTTTTATCTGCTTCTCTCTTATGTAAGTCTTATCTCTTTTAATTATGACAGGTCTTAATGAACATTTACTGCCTCTTACTGTTTGAGAACTCCTACTAAAATTAAACTTGAATGGCTTTAACAGAACCCCACCAATAACTCCTGAGTAATGGATTTATTAGACTCCCTACAATATAACCTATAATTTTCTCTATAAGATATGATAAATGACAAAAGATGAACTCTTCAGAATATTTGGAATATCATTCACTATTCATTTCACATTCTCTCTTATACTAAGTACCTTATAACACTTACCATCCTTGGAAAATGAAACATGGCTCTAGTTATTAATATCTTTCTTTAAATGCAGATCTTGATTTCCCGTGGAGACAAGACTTAGCATTGAGCTATCAGGAGAAAAGAAGACTCTGAGTCATATATTGTCCACAAAGCAAGGATTTTTCTAGGGTCTGGTGAGTAATCCTTTTTTTCCTTTTTTTTTTTTTCCCAGGTGTGCTGGCAATCTATAATTGTACGTTTGCCTTTAATACCATATTGTACTTTCAGTCACAGGACCATATGTAAAGCTTTTGTATCATGAGTCACTATGCACATTACAGTCTATAAATGTAACAATAATAGTGATGTTAATAATACTTGGTTGTCCTATGGCATTCTTTTATCAACATAATTCAGGAAGTTTTAAATGGAGAGCTAATGATTCTTGGTTTATGGGTGGAGAAACTGAGGCATTGAAGGGACATGAAGATTGGATTTCAGTGTTTGCAAACTAGTTTATTAAGTTTTGCTCCTTCATAAATTCTGTACTCCAAGAGACTCCAGCTGCTTAATTGAAACAAAAGTGTTACAAAGGCCAGTAGCGGGTGCTGACTCAATGCGGTTTCTTTTCAGTACGCTGTCAGCTGACTAAGATATGGTACAAAATGATAGAATCTATTTAAAATGTCTTGTTCTAGGGCATTTAAAAACTGACCAAATTTCCCCCCAGATTTTTAACATAGATATGATGAAATCAGCCAGTCCAGGCACTGAAATGGAGCCCCAGATATGTTTCCTGACTATGAATTCGGCTGTAATAACTACTTGTAATAATCAAATAATAAGCTTTAATTTAATCACAGTACATGTCCCCCTCTCCCTGTCTCCTACACCCTACAATAAATGTTACAAAGCAATAGAGAAAAAAAAGTTTTGTGATATAAATGTAAAATCAGAATAACCCTGGAGGATATGCCCTAGAAAAGGCTTTGGTGCCCCATTTTAGTTTTCTGAAGTCATAAGGACCTTTCTTTGCACAAACAGAGGCTATGTAAAAAAAAAGAGGTGATTTACAGAGATTAGGGTTGGTAACTATATTCTAATAAGAAATAGAAGCACAACGGAGGAGAACTTGATAAACTGGTACTAGAATTATGCTCACTTGCTCACTTGATACTGAACAAAGGGTGGAAACCAGAGGAAGAGAGTGACAACTCATCCCTACAGGTTAGGAGATATGGAAATATTCTAGATGTTAGGATAGAGATGACAATGAGCATGGCAAGACAAACACATACTTAGAGGTCCAGGTAAAATTGGAAAACATCCTTTTAAAGGAAATTATTCCTATTTCATTGAAAAGAAGAGAAAATAGGTGAAAACAGTTGTTTGACTGGTCTAGCAGGTAAACCATGGCCGCTCACAAACATAAAGAACTTAGTGAGCTGGAAAAGGAGAAAAAAATATTTTCCAAGGACTCATTATTGAGGAGAGAAAGAGTATTCTGCATCAACAGACAGCTAGTAGGATGATTTTTTTCCCCATTGGGTAAAATTCAATTATCTTCAATTAGGAATGGCAGCAATGTGCTGGAATGTGTAGTGTATGAAAATAAATAACCATTTCCAGATGACTCAGCTAATCATTAACAGAGTTTTATCACTGAACATGAGAGATGGTATTCCATTTGGGAAAACTTTATCTAGGCTGTTTCTTCCATCAGCAGAGAAAGTGCAGATGATTACTCATTTCAAGACTGCTTTTAAATTTAGAGAATGGAGATACCTTTCTTCATGGACTATAGAGAAAGTCTATGGAGCAGCTTAGACCAGATGCCTGACTTACATTACTAAAATATATATTAATCACAACATAAATACAGGATTATTTATGTCTCTCTAGTCACTGCACAAGAATTTATTGGTGATAGTCCATTTTAGTACATGTGTTATTTATCTATCTGAAATCACAGAATTTGTGGGGAATCAGCTGACTCAGCCAGTTAAAGTACATAAATGAGCGACTAGCAAAGAGGGGGTAAAGGAGAAATAAATGAACATTCTTTTAGCACAAAATCAAGATGTCAAGAATAAAATTAATCAAGGCACCAAGAAGCTTGAACATAAATACTTTAGTTGCCTATATATGAATGGTAGAAGACTGGATAATAAAAAAAAGAAATTAGAATTGGAATTGCTCTTTTATGACCTAGCTAGTATTACTGAGACCTGATGGGAAAACTTGCATGAGTAAAATGTTAAAATCGCTGATATACTGGATTTAGACAGGATCTAGTGAGAAAAAGGTAATGAAGTCACATTCTATCAAAACAGGGTATTACCTGCACCTGAGTTCTCTGGTAACTCATAAAAAAATATTTTACATATTCGTGTTCTAAACAAATCAGCAAATGAACAACATGAACAACAGGAACAAATTCATGTTCAAACAAATCAGCAAAAAGCTTAGACAAGGCACTAGCAAGTGTCTTTAATAGACCAACAACTTAGTCTAGGAAAAGAATGGCTGATTTCTGCTGCAGAAATGGAGAAACTGCATTATAATGTGTGACTGCAACTTGAAAGGCACTGTTGGAAGTCTCATGGTCCTTATGATTTCTAAAAATTATTGGAAAAAAAAAGTAATGAAATTAATGTTTCTTCCTAAATCCTCTATGCTTGTTGCAGTTACCTCAAGCAACCAAGGAATTCTAAAAACACAACACACACCACTTTAGATGTTGCTTTTTTGAGACTTTACAGTAGCCTTCCAGCACCTAAAGGGGACCCATAAAAAAAGCAGGAGAGGGACATTTGACAAGGGTGTGTAGCGATACAACAAGGGGGAATGGCTTTGAACTGAAAGAAGGTAGGTTTAGATGAGATATTAGGAAAAAAATCTTCACTGTAAGAGTGATGAAACACTGGAACAGGTTGCCCAGAGAAGTTGTGGATGCCCCATCCCCGGAAGTGTTCAAGGCCATGTTGGATGGGGCTTTGAGCAACCTGATCTAGTGGAACATGACCACATCCGTGGTAAGATTGAAACAAAATAATCTTTAACGTCCCCTCCAACCCGACGCACTCTATAAGTCTATGACTTAATTATATCTGTAAAAGGTAAACAAGACTGAGCCCAAACAAGTACGATATGTATTTTCAGCAAGTTTCTGGATGACACCAAACTGAGGGGAGTAATCAATATGTTGGAGGACATGACTATAATTCAGAAGGATTTCTACAGGCTGGAAGAATGGGAATATCCATTCATTCTACGAGTGGCTAGGAACTGAAAAATGACAAAGTCACAGATGTGCATGTGCGGTGGCAGAACCCCCTGTGCTGGTACAGATAGACTGGCTTGGTAGCACCTCTGCTGAACAGGATCTGTAAATCCTGATGGACTGGAAACTAAGCTTACTTTAGTAGATATTTATTAAACAACTTGACTATTTTACTGCAGCACTCTCAAGGACTCGAGTCAAGAACAGAACCCAAGGTTAATGTTAGAAAAAGGCACCTTCACCTTCAAAATGAAAGCTCAAACATTCAAGGCCACCAAGTAAAGAAATATATACATATATTTCACTTTAAAAGTAGGCAAATTTCATAATTTAGTAAAAAAAAAATCAATGGAACTTGGCACAGAAGTTTAAAAGTCAGTTTTTAGGACATGAACATGCTTCATTACTATTTTTCTTTTCTGCTCTGAAGTACAGTGTCAAAATGACATACTGTTAAGATTTAGAAAACCTTCTGCCTTGAAGGAAGAAAAAATGGTTTCCTTCTTAACTGGAAGACTAGTATGAAACAGATTCAATTAAAAAAAAAAGGTGAAACATTCCAGGTAAGCTATGTTTTGAAGATTAAAATTAAACTAAGGAAAGGCAAGAACAAAAGTTTAGTGCTGTGGTGGGTATCACTAATCCACAGATCATTCTCAGAGGAGAATTAACCTTTTTTTTTGTTTTTAAGTTATGTAAAAGGAATTCAACAACGCATCACTAAGCTGTCAAATGAAAATACTAAAACCATAATTTATCTTTTTTATCAATGTTTATCTATGTAGGGCTTTGGTTTTGTTTCCATTTGCTTTTTTTTTTCCTTAGGGAGTGATTCTATACTAATACAATTGCATGCTTTGTAACAGTAGGAGGCTATGTAAGAAATTAAATGGCAATGATTGAACTTGGAAAAAATAGATGCAGAAGGGAAAAAAGATACTCTGATAGATTTTGAAGATAGTTTCTTGCATAGCTGGCACAATGCATATGATGGAACTTACTAGTTTGAACTGGATTGCTTTCCTTTTTCTGAGATGGATAGACTTTATTTATTACTATTTTATTTATTTGTAATGAAATGTTTCTTTTATTGTGATTTCTGAATCCTGACTGCAAAATTCATGGATTTTTAGAAAAAAACTAATTTAATTTGTAATAAAAACGATTTTAATTTTTTTTTTTGGTGTGTGTTTCTTTTTGTAGTTTCAGTCAATTTAAAGACACCTTAGGTATTCTACAGCATGCAATTTGCTGAGCCTTCTAATTATACTAAGATTTATTTAATATTAAAATTTTATTTACCTTTATTTATAGATCTGAAGTTTCCATAATATTATTTCATTATACTAAAGAAAAAGCAAAATGCTGCCTTATTCTAGATGGTCCTCACAGAAATGGTGAGTAATGGAAAAAAGTATTAGAATACCTTCAAAGCTGCATAAAGGTTACTGAAATGCTTGGCTCCATAGCTGCATGTGTTCTGCCATCTGAGTTAAACAGTACCAGAGAGTAACAGTAATTGTCAGTTGACCTTTTGATTAGGCCTAGTCCTATTAAATGTTATGAGAGTAATCAATTGGTACTAAATAATAAGCAAAACAAGCAAACAAAATTATTTCATTAAATGACCTTTTTAAAAACACTGTTAGCTCAAGAAAGGTATTTTTTGGTTTTAGATTGGTTGTGACAGAAAAGAAAACCAGAATAATTCCCTCTAAGGGTATACAACTCAATAAAGACAAAATCACAATGGTTATCTAAATCCAGTAACTCTCTTACAATGGCTTCTGCATTTTCCTGTGTAGCCCTTCCTCTTCCATCACCCTTATCCCTTCCACCCCAATAGTGTCTATCAAATGCCAAGGATAAGTGCAGAACAGAGACTGAAGAGCTGAATGCAGGTCAGGATATAAGGACACTTTGTGTAAGGATGCTTTTTCTCACAGAACCAGCTGTGGAGTGGACTGTGAACAGTGATGCAGATACCAATATCCTTTATGGACAATGTAGGGGGTTCCAATCAAGAGCCTTTAACTCTTGCAAAAGTATCTTTATTATAGAAAAAAATGCTTACTTAACATCCATATAGTCCAGCACCCACTGCATTTGGTTATTTTGTTAGCTATTTTTCTTACAGTATATTCAATTGTCATGGTAATTAATTTTTATGCTGACCGGAGGCTATCTATTTTTATTTCAGGGTGTTCCATTGACTCTTTCTCCAAGATAGGTAAAATTATTCAGATTTGCTTCACAGTCCTCTAACGCTGAAGTAGAACTGCTCACCTTTTAAAACAAAAGTCTTTCCCCTCCAGGTACAATAACAAAATAAATTGATGGTACAGCATATACAAAC
This sequence comes from Ploceus nigricollis, assembly GCA_013399945.1. Lineage (NCBI taxonomy): Eukaryota > Metazoa > Chordata > Aves > Passeriformes > Ploceidae > Ploceus > Ploceus nigricollis. The sequence goes on along the minus strand of VXBC01000927.1, from coordinate 1,016,785 downwards.
TTATTTCAGCCTTCAGAGAATTGCTTACTGCCTTTCATGCTAAGACACATATAAACACGGTAATTCACTCTGATTTTATGAATTGCCTCCTGACTATCACTGGGGAGTGATGGCTGGGCAGTGCTAAATGAAAGCATCTAAAGCAGGTTGAGAATGACTGCAGTGTGCCTCTAAAGATCGATGAGTTGGCAGGTACTGTTATAAATTACCATCAGGTGCCATTCACAGATGATAAGAGCTTCATCCTGCATGACAGCCATTGATCTGATTCAGAACTAAGATGCAACCTTTGATGACACTCCTTGAGGATAAAAGGTTATGCTTCACATTTAGTTATGAATAATAAGGTCATGTTTTAATTAAAGTAATATCTCAGTAGAATATTAGGGCAGTGAAACCGTACAAATTAGTATGACTGTAAAGCAATTGTTTCTGAAAAACAGCCTAGTACTGAATACAACAGAGCACAACAATGAAATTACATTAATGAGGCAAATAGCCCATGTTATTAGAAGGAGCTTAATTAGTCAGACCCCAAAATTAGAAGAAATAATAGATTTTGAGTTTATGTCTGATACTAAAGCTGGCAAAACAAGAAAATTGAAATTAAGGTAAGAAATACTTAAACTATACACCTATGTTTTGGCTACAGTAATTTCAGTCTACTTCAATTTAAAATTATTTTTGTGTAAAACCTAATATTCAAGCTAAAAACAAGCTTGGGACTGACTGTTCATAGATATTTTTGAGTCTTGTTTTCTGGGAAGCTCAAAGCATTATTCACAATTTTTTTTTTTTGGCACTCCCAGACACATTTCCTGACCAAGGTTTCTGAAAATAAAACTGGCTATATAATGAACACGTATCCAGAACAGCTATTAAATGGAGCAAATATTATTTGTAAATATTTGTGAAAATCCTATTATATAATATAATAAAATATAACTGATAAATATGTGTGCTGCTAATCCAGCAAAATATTGAGGCTTGTGCTCAAGTAAATTATCTAACCAATACCAATCTTAGAAACTGAATTAAGCAATATAGAGATACAAATATTATCCAGCCTACTCCATAGTAAATGAATTGCACATATTCTAACTCACACTCCAAAAGGCAATTTAATTCACCCAAGATTCAGAAATTAACCTCTTGTATAGAAAGTGTTGTAAAAGCTCAGTCATGACGATTTATCAAGGAACTACAAATGGTACCTTGTGCATTCTGTCAGCATGGTAAACTTTATTTATTTATTTATTTACTTTGACATACTGCAAAGCATGTACAACCAAGTCTTTCTTCACATCCACAGTGTTGCAGCTTATGGTGTCCTCAACCCAATCTAAATGTTCGTTTTGCAATTACTCTGCTGTCAAATGATAAGTGAAATATAGAATATATATGCAGTAAGTACTTAATAGCTTTAAAAATATACTTTCTATCATAGTGTCACAAGTTGCTTGTCAGAATTCAGACATTTTAAAATGCTTAGTGCTCAAACTCGCAGAACACATCCAGATCAGAAACCAGGGATAGTGGCTCTGCAGGAGAGCATCTATGCAAATGCCTTGAAAACATAAATTGCTCTGAAAAGGCTGAAAACACAAGATCAGATTGGGGGGTCAAGAGATTATGGAAACGAGCTGTCTGCCGCCCATGGTGCATGACAGATTTTCTTTTCCCTTGCTGTTCCTAGTATAACTGACCAGCCATAAAGCAAAACTCACTTACTATAGACACAGCAATGCTTGTTTTGGGGGTCTTAGTAAGTCTGGGCACTTAGAGAAATGCAAAACCTCAAGGCAACTACAGGACCGGACCAGCTACTTTGAACTGTCTTTAATTAAACCAAAACTGGGTTTGAAGCTGTTATGAGTTTGTTTATAGATGTTTTACAGTCATAATCTACATCTTTGCAAGGCAGATATAGAGCTTTCTCATTCTGATGAGAAATAAGTGACATTCCATATGAAAAATGTAAATCTACTGAATATTAATTTTGCTTGTGTTCTATATTGTTACTGATATCAGACGATAGCAAAAATTCTTAAATTAATACAAAGCATGGGCAGAGAGTCTTCTTCAGAAGATTCTGTCTCCAGAATCATTATCTAAGCTTTTATATAATTATTTGTTTTCAACAATTTTTATGCAAACTTAAGAACACTATTTAGCACAACGTGGTCCTGATTTCTCTTGCTTCCAGATTTAATGAGGAAATGCACATTACTTGCTTGGAGAAAAATAAAAATGTAATTTAGCATGTTTCAAGACATATCCTGAGTACTGACAGTCATATGCTATAGACTTCTGTACTATGAGGAACACAGAGTAACCTTACTTTTAGATCCAAGTCTTTTTTCCAAATTCTTACTAGATAGCAGTACCTTCTAGAGTAGAGAAAATATTCAAGGAAATTGTGGGTGCATACAGGGATTTGGTAGAAGAACAAAACAGTTACAGGTGAGATAGATAGACATATATATGTTGGCATAATCCAAACATCTTATATGTAGCTATCCCATTTACTGGGTGGGAAAATAAAATTGCACTAAAGAGACTAGTTAGGAATAAAATTGTATTTTCTGGTAATACTCTTATTACAAAAGATTATTCTTTCTGCTTTTTATTTTATTTATTTTAAATTTATTTAAAATATTTGCCTGTTTCATCCTGGTCTGTCCTTTTTTGTGCAAAAGTATGAATCAAAATGAGAATTATGGTCAGTATTCTTCAAATGAAATCAGTAAGAATTACATTAATAGTTTTAAGGGATGAGTTCACGATCAATACTTGAATATTTGAACTACCAATTTGGTTTTTAAAAATGCTCAGAAATTTAAATTTCTAAGCCAAAATAAGTGTATTGCATTAGTGGGGCACAACAGCATCTTATCAGCAAAGGCTCTTAAGAAGACAGACTATCAGAAAATTTAATTTAAAAAAAATCACATACAGTACTTCACCTGTCACCTACAAACTCACAGCCACTGAAATGTTAGATTTTTATCTGACAAACAATCTGGATTTGATTCTCAAATACTTCATGACAGAAGCTCAAACAACCATTTCCCAGCAATCCAATAAAACTTATAAGGAGGAAATGGCAACAGATTTCTATGCTGTTGAAAATACTTATACAGTGTGTGGAAAAGTAACAGATATTTGACTAGGAAAGAAAAAGAAATAAAGTGATATAGTAAAACAAAAGCCAGAAATTAGTAAGACCTAATAGCACATGCTTTTTCACCTGCAGGCAAAGGAGACTGGATCAGAATTTCCAGGTGGAACAGCACAGTCACAGTAAATGACAATATTAATATAAATTTCCGGAGAGCAAAAAGGTTTCTGAAGGTAAGGAATATTGTTTGAAGCTCGTCTTGGTTACATCTCAGTAGAAGAACATGTGTAGAAACGTGCTGAAAATCAAAGGCCTAAATAATTATCTTCTTTATTAATTAATTCTGAACTTATATTTTATCAATGTCCTTAAGATATGTGTTTCAAGGATATATTACCAATATTGTAGTACATTCAATTCAGTGCAAATAGTATTCACCCTTTGGTGATTGATTAATTATTACCACATCAAGAAGCCTCTGTCTTCCTGCATCCTTTTGGCAAAAACCATATTTTTTTATTTAAGCACTTACCCTTCAAAGAGGTAAGACAGAGCACGATCTCAATAAATTTATTGTGAGGAAAATTGACTTTTTGAAGTACAAAATTGACCAACGGGATTTGGCAAGAAATATGAAAAGAAAAATAATTATAAATCACATCAATGATAATATTTTAAATCTTCTCTAGATTTACTTTTGTATTCACCTTTATGCTAGAGTTTAAACTAATGCTGTGTTAAATCTTCTTTTGAAATATAAAAAGAGTGTTATAGACTGAAGACTGCCATCTCCTAAGTTTGTTAAAATGTATTAAAATTAACACTAGCATTTCATTTCTGCTCCATTTCCCTTTTAGGTTACACACATTTTCCCTTCATGTGAAGCACGCAAGATCTATTGTATTGACAGTCATATACATTTGGTACTTTAATTAGGAAACCATCTAATCAGTGGATGAGCCAACAAACATTCTTTTACTCCATACATTAGAAATCTTCTCAAAACGATTATTTTACAGATTTATGTTAAAACCGAAAACTATTTTAAAATTGTTTTAAAATCTCAAGAGAAATTATTAGCAGATGAGGGAGGGAGGCTTGGGTTTTGGTTGTTTTTTCTCATTGATACCCAATACTGATTTCAATGTTCTGCATTTATGACTAGTGAGACTCTGCTAAGTGATTAGGACCATATCCAGCAAAGCACTTAATATTTAGTTTTGAAATATAAAAGGATATCCACTAATCTCAGTAAGCTACAGGAATCAAACTAATAGAACCAGTTGAAAAAAACTAGCACATTTTACTTCCCTTCATCTTATTAGAAAAGTGAGTAAACTATCCCCTGAAAAATATTAAAGAATATTGCACACAAGCTTACTCCCCCCACACAGATGCAAACAACTGTATACTGACAAGATACCATTTATGAAACCAAATGAAGCTAAGCAGGCAGGAAGTGAAAATCTGAAGCTATTCAAAGGTGCATTTCTAAATCAATTTTAAAAACATAATTTATTTAGTTTTCATTGTTTTAGACAGAAATACTATTTTTAACAACTCACAGTTCATTGCTATTTTATTAAATGCAAATAATAATTATTTATGCACTTTTGTGACTCTTCAAAGCACACTGCAACATTGCAGCTGAATAACTAAAAGACTATATAATTATTTTACCATAACTGCTTGTTAGTGTCAGATTTATGCGGTGATATTGCACCATCAGGACTCAGTTATATCTCTTATTTCTATTATATCACAATGAAACATTGCAGAACCAAGCACAGTGTTAAAATTACTGTGACTTGTGGTGTCCCTCAGGGGTCTGTACTGGCACAAGTAGAGTTTAATGTCTTCATCAATGACATAGACAGCAGGATTGATTGCACCCTTAGCAAGTTTGCAGAATGACACCAAGCTGTGTGGTGCAGTTGACATGCCCGAGGGATAGGATTTCATCCAGAAGGACTTGGACAAGCTTGAGAAGCAGGCCCATGGGAATCTCATGAGTTTCAACAAGGCCAAGTGAAAGGTGTGATACTTTGGTAGGGGCAATTCCAATCAGAAATACTGGCTCAGCATTGAATGTTTTGAGAGCAGCTCTGCAGAGAAAGACTTGGGGATGTTGGTGGATGAAAAGCGGGACATGACCCCGCAATGTTCATTTGCAGCCAAGAAAACAATACTGTATCTTGGGCTGCATCCAAAGTAGCGTGGCCAGCAGGACAAGGGAGGGGATTCTGCCCCTCTGCTCTGCTCTGCTCTACTCTACTCTGCTCTGTTCTGCTCTGCTCTTCTCTGGTGAGACCTCACTTGGAGTGCTGCATCCAGCTCAGGGGTCCTCAGCACAAGAAAGATTTGTACTTGTTGGGTCAGGTCTAGATGGGGACCATGAAGATGATCAGAGAGCTGGAGTACCTCTCCTATGAAGACAGGCTGAGAGAGCTGGGGTAGTTCAGCCTGGAGAAAAGAAAGCTCTAGGGAGACCTCATTGCAGTCGTTCAGTATTAGAAAGGGGTTTATGAGAAAGAAAGATGGGGACAGACTTTTTTGTGGTGACTGTTGCAATCGGACAAGGGGTGATGTGTTTAAACTAAAAGAAGATAAATTCAGACTGGAAGTAAGGAAGAAATTTTTTACAGTGAGGGTGGTGAAACACTGGCACAGGCTGCACAGAATGGTGGCAGATGTCCCATCCTGGAAACATTCAAGGGCAGGTTGAAGGGGTTTTGTGCAACCTGATCATCATGAAGATGTCCCTGGGCTCATCTGTCATTGCAGGGGGTTGTACTAGCTGTATTTAAAGTCCCTTCCAAACCAAACCACTCTATGATTCTATGATCCTATGATTATATTCTTGCTGTTTCAACTCCATTTTCTTTATTGTAATTTCTTTCTTTTTTTTTTTTTTTTGGACCAGAGTGACAGGTCCCTTTTCTTTGCACCAACCTTTTTTCTCAGTTATGGATGCAGACACGCTTAATGAAGGTTCTACCTAAGAAGGTGGAAGTGACAACAATTGCTTGCCTAGGAGGTCCCACTATGCTAATTGCAGAAGGTGGTCAACCATGTTCTGGTTGACCTAGTCCTAGAAGAGGCAAGGAGATACCCCAAAGAAAACTTCCTTGGGACTGAGATAAATGTGAGAAATTCTGACCACAAATATGAAAGTCCCAAGAGTGGATCACGATCATTCAGTGCTCATATCTGTCTTGCAGGTGGAAATAGTACTGCTCTGAATCATTTATAGTGAACAAGTCATAAACTGCAAACCCAGGAAAATGTGAAGAATGCATTTCTCCATTATCCTCAGGCACTGGCTCTTGGTATGATTTTACATATGCTGCTTGTTATGATGATATTGATTACTAAGTCAACAGAAGCATTCACAAGGGAGTGCAGATATCTTTACTACTACTCTGTAATATTAAAATATCATTACTGAGACATCAACGTTTTTTTCTGCTGTAATGTTATTCTCTGATGGTTGCCTGCCTGAGATGAAATTTGAAACTGTCACCCACAGACTTGTAGAAGTGATTCGACTTCACTTATAAGGAAAGTGAAATTAAATATTCATCCTTGGACTGCATTTCAGGTTCAAACTGACTGAAATTCCTCAAGGCAAAAAGTACTTAAGTCACAGAAGATTTTTTTTTAGTTTTAAAAATTCAGGAAGTCTATTTATCACGGCTGGACAGTTAAAAATCATTTATCTGGAAGTTCTGTACACAGATATTCTTTTCCCTGCTTTGCAGCATGGTTTTAATTATTATGGTTAGGTAAGCTACTTCCTAGCCTGGATTAATTTTAGTACACTGAACATCCAGACTGAACTCTTCAATACATAGCTGTTCAGATCAAATAACAATAAGTGGTGGAAGAGTTAAGTTTGAAACATCTGAACTTTTTTACATTGGTGAGCATTTCTGCAGGTAGCAGCGTTAGAAATTAAGGTAAGCAATTACAGTAATGACAAAAGCCCAGTTAAATCTTTAAATAGATGTAATACCTCGAGACTTAGTTTCCAATTTACAGATTCACTTGAGGGTTTACCTACTCTGAAACCAAAATTGTCTCAGCAAATAAAGATAAAATACTATAGTCCCCCCCAGACAAGATTTCCTCTGAATAATAGAAGTGGTAAAATTCACCGATCCAGAACGTAGAAGCAAAAGATTCTTCCTCACAAGGGAAATTATGTTTTTTGGACAGACAAATTAATTGAAAATGGCCCACAGACTTGAAAACTGGTTCCTTTACAGAGCTCAATTGAAAAAACACTATTTTATTTAGAATTTTCTTGTTTTATTCTCACTGTTCATGCTCTAACACTGGGAATATAGCATGGAACTTGGTCATTTTAAATGCCATATCAATAAATTCTACTCAGACATACATTACATATCAGGAGTGTCCTAAAGCCATATATATTCACAAAGTGAAGAGTGAGGCAGATACTGCGGGAACCAACACAGGCAAAGCCATCAAGAGACTTTGTAATCACTAAGTTCCACCCAGGCTCATGCTACCCAGGCAGCAGAAGAGAGGGGACGCAGAAGATTTGGGAAAACATTTAGCTCATGGCTGTTCTTCCGTGACTGCTGTCAAATGGCACTGAGAAATATATGACAATATTTAATACTTTCCCTTCTTTAGCTACTACCATCATTTGGTCAAAATAATAGTAAGCAAATACAAGTCTTACAGAAACAAAAAAATTTTTAAAAATATATGTGACAGTAAAAGCAAGTATATATGCTTACATATTCATATATTTTTCTAAAAATTGCAACCATCTCAAATACCAAACTCTATGTGTAGAAGGGTTTTCCCCTTTAAAATTCATTAGTACAGTGTTTCTTTCTCTCTGAGTAAGATGACTTTGTGACAAAAGACACTTCTGGACATATTTTGCAGGGTTCCTCCTTGCTTTAATACAGATGATGTGTAATGGTGGAGGTGGAGTATAAAATAATTGCCATTATGGAAACAGTAAAAGTGGAAACATATTTTTGGAAAAATAAGCAAAACAGAGGACAAGCATTCAAGGATAAGGCTGGTATTGGAATGAGAACTACTGCCTATAATGGACCGTTGGTGCTATTAGTTATTCCTGGCCTCTTTAGCTCTGGAGTAAAACTCTAGCTTTCAATTTTAAAAAAAAATGTCAAGTACACACCAGCAAATATCATTTATTCAAGCACAGATTCTACCCTTTGTTTTGGAACTTATAATTTTGGCCATGAGAGATGTATTCGAGTGCAAAGTACTGAAACATAGTCTAAGAGTCTTTGGGTCAACTTTTCCTTTATAATGGAATTTCATTTCATTTTATAATGATGGACTCAGTATGATTACATGGCATTTGATTTGCACATAGAAGTTCAATTCAAGGAGACAACCCAGTCAGCAAGACTTTTCTTCTAGATTTCATTCCCATCTTTACAGAAATTTCCAGCTCCTATTAAATTAATGTTCTGCTTTGTCTTTGATCCACGTTGTGAACACAACTTCCACTTTTCTAAGACTTTAAAATTTCAGACAGGCTCTTTTGTTTAAATCTATGACACCCATGTTTATCTTCTTTGTATGATGTATGTCTCTCCCGAGGCTTCTCATCTGCATGAAAGACAGTCTTGGCCTCATGCTTTTTCTCCCAGTACAAAATACTGTGCAGGAAAATTACTTCTAGATTAAATTTCATTTCTGTCTGAGCAGGTGTCAGAACCAAATTATAAAAGGATCAACTCAAATTACTAATTGCAGAAAACATGTTTTATCTCTGCTTCTTTTTGATGAACAACACAGCTAGAAATATTTAATTATTGTTTAATTATGTTTACTAGAAGTACATACAAAAGCTATAATATTCCAGGAATGAATTCTGGGAAAGAAATTTTAGTCAATGCTGTCAAGGCAGAGAATGCAATACTTATCTGTCATTAGAGATACTTCCCCCTCCTTCCCCCCAGCACCCCTCATCCACCCAGTAAATTTATATGCATAACAGGAACAAAGAAATTGCTTGTTGTTCCTCAAGGATCAAAATTCCTACTTAAAAGAAAGGGAAACTATTTGAAGAGGATACAAGTACCAGCAATGTGATTGAATTATTTATCCCTTGGCATCATGAACTGTCCCTGAGTAATGGTTTAGGCTTTGTCCCTAAATCATTAGCACATTCTCTTAAACTGTAGGTGTACCTGAAATCCCATCAGAGTTTTCATCTCCAATGTGAAATAAAAAACCCAGAAACATCTAGCTATCATATGTCCATTTCACACATAAAAAAAATTAATTCTCTCATTCTGGATCTAAGCCTAAAGTATCTAAAGATAGGTATTTGGGAAAAAAAAAAAACTTTTTTATCATGCCACAACTTATAATTTGCCTCTAGTTGATTTGGAGAGATTCAGCACAGGATTGTACTTTACCATGCAAGAAGAAGGGAAAAATGTTATAAAAGGATTTCACAAAAGACAAAATGATTTAGGGTTTCTAAATTTCATAAATAATTATTTTGAAAGGACACACTTTTTTCAATTCATGGAATCATCTTCCATTTTCAATCCTTTAGAAACCCCAGAAATGACACTATGTTCAAACACAGGAGTGAAGAAAGACGGTACCTAACTATTATAAACAATTATCAATGTTTTACATAATAAGCATATCTTCATCATACCTACAACAAACGTAAACTAAATTTTGAAGGTTTTGAAAAGTCCTTTACAAAAAATAGGGGAAAAAAAGAGGGGATCTTTTTACTTTGATGTTTTTATCAATAGAATGGTTGTATTTTATCTCTTGGTACAATTCATGCTTAGAATAAATTGAGAAATACTTCTTCTATAAGGGAAAATTATTACATGTTGCTGCTATTTTACAAATCTGTAAATTGAAAATGAAATTCATGAACATATGGATTCTCTGCTTTCTCAGATGTGCTACAAAACTGTTATTAGTTTAAAGTGATAATTTACAACTTAAATAGAGAATCATCTCGCTTAACTTTAGAACTCTTAAAAGTTACACATGTAAGTGTGAAGTAGTCATGACAGTCTCCTTTACAATCACTGTGGAATATCAGAGTACAGAGATGTTTGAAGTACTTATCTAGTAGATTTGAAGGGTTATGGTGCATAATTCCTTTTATTTCACAGAAATATTGTTGAGTATGTCTTCTTCCATGGCTGACATCTGTATTTAGGAAATCTACCCTAATACAGATCAATCAATCCCAGGGTGTATGAAACACAGAGCCTGATACGTAATGCAATTTTCTGAAATATCAAATAGAAATAAATGGCAAAGAAGTGGAATCTCCTTTGTTTGTACAAAAATCTTAAGAAAAAGAACATCGCTGAAATCAGTTAAGCTATTAAAACCAGTATTATGTTTTTTTTTTTAAGGACTAAAAGTACTAAACAAAGTTTTTTATTAAATGGTGTGAACTCATCTGCACAGATGAGAGTTTCATGAGAACTCACAGATGTCTTGTATTAGTCCAGAATCCTTGTCCTTAGTGCAGAGTCATACTGACTGTCTGAATAAGGAACTGCTTGTGTTATGTAAATTTATTTATAATTCTTTTAGTATTAAAATAAATAATGTATGAATTCAAAAGAGTCCTTGAAAAAAAAATACCTGACATATCTCTAAATTCACATTTTTCTACTAGGACTGTCCAGAGATGTGATTTGAGTGGGAAGAAAAAGGTTTTCCTTTTCTTGAAATGTAGTGGAATGAACATGCTTAATAACAATATAAGCAAGAGTCAGCTTCTTGCAAAAAAGCAATAGATGGGGATTAATGAAGCATCCAGATTTCCTAAACCCCGCTAATAAAACATCTTCTGCCTAAACAGATTGTCCTGTGGCAAAAATAAGATATCTTACACGTGGGTCTGTCTAAATTCTTTCGTACAAACTGCTGCTAGATCACAAATGTGTGGGCTGTGACTTGTGTTAGAAGGAATGTGGTTTGAGATATTTTGTTTAAAAATTAGTAAAATTGCTTACTCAATCACTTTAAAAGGAATGTAGCAGGGCCAGACACCTCTCAGTGATGCCCAGTGACAGGAAAAGGGGCAACAAGCACAAACTTTATCACTGGACATTCCACCCAAATATGAGGAAAAACTTCTATACTGGGAGGGTGACAGAGCACTGACAGGCTGTGGAATCCCTTCCTCTGCAGGTATTCAAAACCTGACTGGACACAATTCTGTGTAACCTGGAGAGAAGCTGGACTAGACAATCTCCAGACAACCCACCCATTCTCTGATTCTGTGATCTTTCAGCCCAGAGACAGTTTTGTATTAGAACCTAAATATCAATCAAGCTACCTTTTATGGTCCCCAAAACTCTTACTCATTTACAATACTGTAGGTTAAAATAAAGTTGAAATTTGTACTACCCAATATTGAATACAGTTCAGTATAGCTTGCTTCAATAAAAGTCACGCTGAAAAAATTACAAAACCTGATTGAATTGTGTACTTAGTCTGTCAAAAGAAAATTCATGCATGCAAACAGAATTGAACAAAAAATATATCTTTATTTTTAAGAAATCAACCAATAAAACTTAAATAGGCATTAAAAGAATGGTGCATTTCAGTATTTTAATGATCTAAAAAAATTCCTGATGTTTAATTGAAGTGTCAAGAACATATCTTCAATTTCTGGAAGTTCACCAATTCCTCACTTACACACCTCTGCATAATGACTGTTTAGTACTATGCTTAGCACTGCAATTATGGGCACTATTTAGAATCTATGCTAAAAAGAGACAGTTGTACAAAGCAATTTCTGCAATACTCTAATTATTATCAGTGACATTTCAGAGCAGCACTTTCCTCATACCAATTTGACAAAACATAAATCTCTCAAAAGTATAAAAGTTTGCATGTACTAAAACTACACCAGGATTCTTGTATTTGTATTGAACTTTATTAATAATGCAAGTGACTACTTGCATTACTACAACAATGCATTTTGTGCAGTGCAGAGTTCAACTAATCTTTCAAGTGTTTTCCCCAAAATCAGTAGCTCGGATTGTGGCTTATTAGGTTTTGACTTACACCATGAAGATAGTATTACATAACACATGTTAATAAAAATCATTAATGCTTTGGTGTCTGAAAGCTGTTAGATACATAATACTCATACATATGCAGTAAATGGTATAAGTAAACCTCTCACCAAAAGAACCTCTTTTCTATTCATCTCTCCACATATCCCTCATCTCCTTCTTTTATTTTTAGGTGGTCATATGCACTTTAACTCTTACTGGTGCAATAAGGCTTCCTTAAGGCTCAGCCATAAGATCAAGTAGATGAGGTTTTACAGACATGGGCACGTCAAACCTATCTGTAACCAGTTGTTTGTTCTTAGCTCACAGAAAGTGCAGGTAAACTGGTTTGTGATAACGTGTTCTGGCTGTGGTACATTCTACATCTAGCTTCCACTGTGCATTCTGGTAATTTCCAGTGGTTTCTGCAGTAAATGGATTTTTTTTTTACTGCAGATAGATGAGAATGGAAACTCCAATGTAAAGTCCTTTACCTCAGCTGCATGATATTTAGCAATAGGTGCCATAATTTATCATTACTTTTAAAACTAAGTATCACAAGACAACAAAACACATGGCTAGAAGTAGCCTGGTCTAGTGGAAGGTGCCCGTGCCTAGGGTAGGGATGTTGGAACTAGGTGATCTTTAAGGTTCCCTTCTAACCCTATGACCCTATGATTCTGTGATTTTGGACCCTGACTGGTGAGTTGCAATATCATTCTTCTCTTAGAGTATTATGTTTCTCCATAACTTAACTTGCGCAAGAGCCCTCAGCAAACAAGATTATAGTAACAACTGAAGAAAATATCACTGTAGAACACGTTCTTACCTTGCTTTCCATAAATATGCTTTGGTCTCAGTCAAAAATCTCATTTCATAAAAATATATTAATAATTTTTTTTCTTAGTTCTCCAAACAAAGTAACCTTCTCCCTTTCTAGTTTGAGTTTGACACAAGACAAAATTTTAGGACTTTTTTTGTTTTGCTTTGTTTTGAAAGAGAAATATTATTCTGACAATTTGGACTTTTAATAATAAGAAACAAATTACACTGACATTTACCTGGACATTGACAACAGGATGGGTGAACTATTCATGAAATGTAAACTACATCTTAATGTAGCATATATTTTGCTGTCAGTTCAGTTTAGACATCTTAAATCTTTTCAAGAGCTTTTGTAACCTCAGTAGCAGAGATATGCACCTTATCTTAACCTTATCTTTTTGTAACCTCAATAGCAGAGATATGCACTGTGTTGTCAATTTAGACACCACATATATGCCAATATAGTAGATATAACTATGATACTTTCTTGCAGTTTTTGCATTTGGAATTTCTTTTAGCGGGGAGAGAATTTTAAGAGGACTTTTTATTATCTTTTAAATTTTAGTGACAGATATGAAGATGGGAATCAAATTACCTGGAATATCTTACATCAGTGATTGTGTATAAAAAGTTAATTGCTCTCTTTTTTTCCAGCATTGTTGTTCCTAAAGTTTTGTTAAAATCTTAAGCTTTATATATGTTACATAGCAACTTTAAAAGCATGAATTATTTTTCTCTGTAGCCCTTTTATCTTTAGTGATACCTGTTTTGGTACCTGCATGTCTTTTACATAACTTTGTTCTCCAGTAAAATTCCAATGCCCTTGCTCTTTGCTTAAGAGAAAAAAATGAAGCCTATAAGCTCCAGGCATATCAATCAAAAACAACAGACTCAGCACTAACTCTAATAGTGAAAACCATGATTTCATAAATCATCCTCCACAGGTTGGGGTCATCTTTTAAAAATTTCTTATCAGGCACGACTCAAGATTTCTCAGACTCACACTCTTCTTTCTTTAATGAAAACAATACGAAGGATGTCAGCATACAAATGATGTGACCCTCTTCAGCTTAAAAAAATCCTGAAAATGAAAAGACTGTGCTTTGCTTTGTCCATGAAATTGTGGAAGTCAGGTTTTTTACCTCCCCTCCCACAAAGTTCAAAGAAAAAGTTTATCTCAAAGCTCCATAATGAAATAAAAGTATACAATCTTACATGGACTTAATTAAATAAGCGGTAGATTTAATTTGAAGTAGCGGGTGGTACAGGATACTTTCTCTACTGCCTGTATTCACTATATATCAGGTTATAATTGCCTAATTGGCTTTTGTTGCTGTATATCCTTATGCAAGCCAAGAGCTCTCTATTAATGGAATGGCATAGTTGTAATTCCATCAACACGTTTCAGTGTGTTACTTTACAATTTAGACATTTCTGTAGTTTGAAAAAAAAACCCCACTAGCAAAATATGAGCCCATTGTTCTGTCTTTCAAGACTAATATATGAAAAGGAAAAATTGAAAGATGAGTATGGCATTCAATCTCTACTAATAAAAACCATATTTTTTAGCCTTCAACTCCTGGATCTGATGCCCCACTGTGCTTCTGTACTTTTTGCACTCACACGGCCTGACATGACAACAGCATTCAAAATTCCATTGTTTTGCAAGCATCTAATCTACTCCCTCATTAACAAAATAATTATCTCCCAGTTAAAAAAACAAACAAACAAAACAAACAAACAACAAACCCACAAAACAAACAAAAACCAAAAAATCTCCAAACCAAACTAAAAGCCCAAAACAAAAACAAAACCAAAAGCTAAGACATATCTAAGGCACAAAGACCTATAGGAAGGAAAAAACCCAAACATAGTTTCTATCTGTAGAACTAAAAGAGTATCGCACAAAAATGACAACTTTAAGAAGCATTGCAAGACAGCAACATCTACCTTAGTTAATTGCATCTGCACTAATTTGTAAACAAAACCTGGGTTTGATTTTTTACTCAAATTAGAAAAGTTTCTGTATTAATATGGGATGGATCATGATCATTTGTTCAGTTTTGCTCTTACAGAAGCCTATAAATGCTTTGGATGCATCTACACTGCTGGCTGAGATGTGTCCTTAAAAATAGACTCAGACACTGCACAGAGGGCAAAAATGCAAGAACAGATCCATTCTGATCAAAGTACGCTTTCTGAAATAACATGGCTGTGAGCTGGGATCACGTTGGCTGAACTATGTACCACCCTCTATGAAGGAAGCGATACAGCACTTGACAGCAATGAGAAATACCATGTTGAGGATGCTATATTGAACAAAGATTTTTTTCTGTGTTAACATAAATTAAATTATTGCCTTTGACTGAAGCAATACAATTAGCTCAAAATGTGAAGAGAAAAAACTGCAGGAGTGGTTCACAGGCAAGAAAGGACAAAATCTCCTGAAAAGACCTGAGAATTACTTAGCAAACCTGACTTAAGCAGACCTCACCCTGACCTGGTGATGTCAACTCCAGAGCACCTTGCTTCTATGTTTAGAACACTCAGCAGAGCCTTGCTGCCAGCATATTTGAAATCTGCAATTTGAACTGCTGAAATGCTCCTTGTGGTAATCCCTCTTCTAAAGTCCATGTAGAAGGCTTCTGAGCATGTTGCCTCAGGCAGATACTGCTATTAACTTTATAAAAGAGTTTGAGATATTACACTGCAAAGTGAGCAGTTCAGATATAAGCAGACAATATTACTTAGTAGAAAAATGGTTTGACTTTCAGCATTCTATGACTTAGTAAGTGATGGAAAACACAAGAAAAAAAATGTTCTGGTAGGAAACTGCTATTTATTAAGAATTCATCTTCCACACCGAACAGTCCTTGGGGTCCTGTCCCCGCTTCATAAAACATTGTTCGTCTTGAGCTATCAAAGTAAATGTTAAGATGTAATATTTGAAATAGGTTTATGTTACCACTTGCTTGAGTAATTTTTGTTTTTTCCTATTCAGTCCAGGATCTGTTTGGTTTCTGGGCCAAATCCACATATTTCCAGCTCATATATAACTTTTCATACACCAGCACCCCTAAGTTGTCTTGTCAGGGCTGTTCTCAATCTCTCCATCCCACAGCCCTGTTCATACTGGGGACTGCCTTGTATCAGGAGCAGGAATGTGCACTTGGCCTTTCTGAGCCTCATGAGGTTCCCATTCCTGGCTATCAGGGTTAACCCAAAAGAAGAAAAAAAATTATTTTGATTTTTAATCTAGATAGCTATTTAGCTATTTATTTAGCGATCTCTCTATCTATGACATAAAAGCACTTGAGGTTCTAGGCATATGTACACAGAACGAATGTGAAATATATACAAACAATTCATATACACACACACACACACACACACACATATATATATATGTACTTATTGAAATGTTTCCATTATTGCAGGGCACATATATCACTATACATTTTGAGTAAAGGTTTTAGAGGAAAGGCCTTCATAAGCACTTCATAAACATACACACTACAAGTTTACTGATCATCTAGCCAGCCCTATAGCTGAGTGATTGCTTCTGCAAGTCATAATCCTATGAATTGTGGAAGAGTCATCCTTTGGATTAGTATGAGTACGTACTCCTCAGAATTCACAGTATAGAGCAAATTCCTACTCTAGGCAAGTCTTCCAAAGTTCTGTGCAAATTGATTGGCTCATAAGACATGCTGGCAATAAATATTTCAGCAATTCACGCTGAAAAAAAAAATACATTTGAGTCCTTCTTAAAATGAAGTAGAGACTTTAGAATGCAAGTTCTGGGCAAAAATACAGTCCATCCCTTTCCAATACTGAGAAGACAGACATCTAACCTTACAAGACAGCTATTCTGTTGTGAAAATATTTTGTGTGTCAATACAACAGCACCAATCCAAACACAGAACAAGGTGCTTAAAGAAATAGACATTTTATGCTCCTTTTTGGGGTGTTGGGCATTGTTTGTTTGTTTGTGGGTTTTGTTGGGTGGTTGTGGGATTTTGTTGGGGTTTTTTATTTGTTTGTTTTGGATTGTTGTTTATTTCTTGCTTAGGAGTTTTGTTGTTGTGGTGGCGGAGTTTTTTTGGGTATTTTTTAAGGTTTCTTGGTTAATCAGGCATATCTAGTGGATTATATAATTTATAATTTTTTATTCCTCTATTCTATGGGGCTATTGTTGCTAAGATGAATGTAATATATGGCAAAATAGATGGTTTTAAAAGAAATTAACCAATCCTTGCTAAGGTTAAGAAAATATATTTTTAATATTATGAGAATTCTTTATATGTCATCCTAATGTGATTTGAATCCCCCTGTTTTACAAGGAATTAGTGTATCAAAAAAAGATTACATTTCTCTTTCTCATTTATTACTAACCTAAGGAAGTATGTAATAATTCAATTTAATTTATATTTCCCCGAAGAAGTGCAATTCAGTGGATAATAAATGCAGAGCTTCTGTATTAATAACACCTAGCTGGAGACAGTAGAATACATATGGCATGTAGTGGTTACAATTAAGTAGGAAGACCTGAGACAGAGGCATTTACATCATCAGCTCTGTACTGCTTAGGAAAATAATGGACCCTGAGGCAAAGCTGAGGGACTTATTTATCTGCTATGATTAAAACTATTGATAATTCCCAAAGTGGTAGGTTCAGCTGCTGTTCCAAATTATATTGCTTAAGATATTAATGAGAAAACAGAAACACTCTCTGTGCTATTTAGTTAATACCAGAGGCCATCTTTCATTTGCCATTTCTACTTTAGATTATTCTACATTCAAGTTGAGATTAGTCTACATTACTATTGTTGATTTCATGTTTTATGAAATGTTCCTTGGCTTAACCCTTCTATTAAGAGAACATGATAGCATTACTGCTGTGCCAGGTCTTTTGTGATACCTGAAGAATATCTTTATTGTTATTTACATTTTCACTTATTTCTATTTGCCAATATTTGGGTAGTAATCCAAGCTAGAATTAAATTTCTAGTTTAGATTAAAATCACTTCCATATATTATATATTGTTTGTTTGTAGAAATAGTGAAATGTTGAGTGCTGTAGAGAACTGCTACCCACAGAAGAGAGTAGTAGAGCTGTCTTCCCTGTAATCATTACTCTGAAATGGTCCCTGACACTGATCTCCATTCAACACCATCTTTGTTAAGACTGAGAGTTATCCTATCAAGCGGGATTAACAATGAAATATTCCATCTAAGCAGCAACACTTAAGAAGAGCAGGGATCACTGGCTCAGTCAGTCACATGAAGATGCAGTCAGAAGCCAAGCAATGAGTTGAAGCTCTGATTATAAACTGAAGTATGAAATGATTTTGTCAAGTTGTGGTGTTTGACAGTGAGAAAGATTCATGAGAATAACTCTATAGAACAGGTGCTTGGGACATGAGATAGTAGATAGCACAGGACTCAAAAAATCGCTTCCGATAAGCAATAATCCATTATTTTTTAAAAAAACATGCCTAACTATTTAATAGATTAAAGTCATACCTTGTGTCTCCCTAAGCATAAGGAGGCTTTATACACTTAAATTACCACATTAAAGCCTTTAACCCACCACCTTTTCCATGTCAATTGTTCTAATTTCATATTCAAAAAGAGCTTTGACAAATGTCTTTTGTTTTTGTTTTGTCTGGGAAGCCCCTTTTTATGGCTGGTCAGTAAAGAGATTAAAGAAAAAAACAAGCAAAAAAAAAAAAAAAAAAAAAACCAACAAAAAAAAACCCTAACAAAACAAAAAAAAAAGAAAAAGAAAAAAAGAGAAGAAAGAAAATAACTCCATACTACTAGTTTAGGATTGTCTGAAACCATGAAAAAGAATTAAAAATAATTAATGTTTAATTTAAAATGAGTCATTGCACAAGGATCCTCACATTTAATACTGATAATGCGGACTTACCTGCAGACTGAAATAATCCACTGGGTGTCATTTCCCAGTGTTCACAGTACAGGAGATGCGCTCAAATATATGAACTCTAAAGGTTATCCCACTATTCCCATTACAACTCTGGGGTGTTAGAGTTAAATACTTTAAAATGAGGGCTTAGCATATTTTCATATGTTTTATAACACCCGTAAATATGGCTTCATGCATTTACTCTGACAGCCATGCAAAAACTATAAAATAGTAATGTTTTAGTAGTTTTAAGGAATGTTTTAGGGAATAGTACAGAGTGGAAGAGAAAAGAATCTAACTGGTCTGATGGCAAGTTTTAGAACAAAACACAAATATCTCAGTATTTTCTTTTCTGAAGGGGCTTGCTACTCAGATTATCAGAATTAAATTATAAGAAGGTAAATATGGTAGGAGCTTGAAAATAATAGGAGACTTTGGAATGAGACAGATGAGATAAGAGCTTGTGTATTTCTGTCATCGATAAAATGCTCAAAGCCAGTTTTTGAGCCTCTTGGTCTGAACAAACAGGCCTAGGCACCCAGATTTTCCTCTCACTCCTAAACTCAATACCTTCCTTCAGAGCCAGAAATCTGAGGGAAGAAACTGCAACATGAAACCCCCTCACCAGATTAAACAGGTTATGTATTTCCTATAGAATATTCCAGTCATGATGGGAATGAGTTTTCAGACAGAAGCTCTTGGCTATCACTAACATAAACATTACAGAAATTTCAACTTTTCCATGGACAACAGATGTGTTTCATCCCATATGAGACTATGCATACAATAGTATATATGCTATATAGTACATAATATACTACATAGTGCATACTATACTATATACTATAAACATAAATATATATAATTATATAAAAATACTTGCATAACTGTGGTGCAGAATGTATGCTTCATACAGACACACAATTTTACTAACACTCTTTATCACCAAAGAACAGAGAATGACCTTCAACTGTTTTCAAAAGGAATATTTTGAATTTGCAGAATTGGCAGAAAAAAATTGATTAAATATTTCATCAGTGAAATCTGAATGTGTTATTTATTTCTCAAAACACTATGTCTTATATTGCAAATAGGACAGATAGACAAGTAATGCCATATAATATCTCTTTATGGAATGCACAGATCTATGATAATGTAATATTAATTAAAATTCCATACATATATTGAAACTATATATTATGATTATTCTGTTTTATATCTTTATAGAATATCCCTTCCTTTAATTCTTTTTACTGCAATAATAGAACTCAAAACAGATAAAATGCTTTTAATTCTGACTTGATTGCATGGTAGACCACCTGTTTTAATTTCTCTGGCCACTGTCAGATATTTTGGCAAGATGGCTTTAGACAGCAGTAATGGTTTACATTTGGATGTCTTTTTAAGACAGAAATACTAAATGTACTAACAGAAATACAACATACTCTTTTTTATTTGACAGATCAGTGGCAGTCCCATTAAAATAAGATATATGCTTCTACATTAGCCTGACAAGGGATTACACTAAATAAAATGTTTTTGACTGGCATGAGTTTCCTATTACTCAATTTGTCCTTTGCTGCCAGAACAGGGATATAAAAAACTACATAACATGAAAAGTCCTTGTCCTTGGGCTCCTTGACATTACTTGGAGGCCAGCAGTCCTGAAATTAATATGTATTCTTTGTTTAGGTTTTGCTAGTATGCTGTTTTCTAATCATAATACTAGCATGTAAATGCATATATTTCTCAGAAATAAATACCATCCCAACTGATCGTTCACTAACAGTTTTATATTGATATTTTCACACATGCGCAGAGCTGTTCTTTCAACCGCAGATACAGTCTAAAAATAGTTGTTATTCAACACAATATGCTATTATTTTTCTGCTGTATTTTATTTCTCTGCTCAGTCAGAAAGTAACGGCTGATGAACTTGGGCTCTTCCATTATAATTTTATTCTAAAATAAGTGATGTTGAACAAGGTCACCAGTGGAACTGCTCAATTAGCAAGTCTGCTCTCAGATGGACAGTTCATGGCCTGGTTTCTAATATGATCAACATTACATCATTTAACACTTCTGTGACATTCAAAAAGATTCAGTTTTTGTCAATCAAACTACAGAAATACCTCAGTCAACACAGAAAGAATTATACGGGTCACCAAATAGCCTGTCTTTTTAAATAAGCTAAAAGGAAAGGAAAGGTTCACTCCTGCTCAAGAAAACATACAATATGTGTCCTGATTGGAAATCACTCTTGCCACTTCCTTGCCTGCTTAGTGGTAGGGAGAGCTCCTTGTCAGGAAGAGCCAAAAACTAAAAAAGACTTAACCATCCCACAGAATTTTTCAGTCCATAGGTACAAAGAGTTGCTCCTTTATCCCACTGAAGAGAAAAATCAAATTGTGGTTCAGAGAGGGACAAAGTAATAATTCACAATTAAATCTAGACTTTGCACATCTTATTCATGGTTTTGAATTAGCAGCTCAAGCAGTCCTTCAGTTTCCATGGCGTCAGAGGTTTTTGCCTCACCAAATCAAAAGTGTGAAATAATTATGCTTTACATCTAACAACTCAAGTGGGTTCACACAGGCTACTGACTTGCAGACACTGAATGCTTAACTCCTTTGATCAAACTATACTAGCTCATTAAGCAATATTTTCTCTATAATTTTTTGTATGTAAACATTGAACAAAAGGCTAAATATTGTGCCAGAGAAGAACTGAATACTGCACAGCAGGGTTTGATGATAGCAGCCAATTGCCTCCCCTGCAGTTGGAAGACAGTTTGGATAACTATTCCAAAGATTAATGAGCAATCAGTTCTAAATTAAACCAAGACCTATGTTTAAATCTTTCTCACTCACACCCTTTACAAGTCTAAATTTGAGTTACACTCACAGAGATAAAATGCAGTATTTGGCTTTGTGCGTTGTAGAACATTATTACCAGAGTAAAAAATTGCTTCTTTAGCATTTTCTTCACATTTTTCAGCTTTTATTTTCCTGAACAATTGGAAAGTAAATGGACCGTGATGAGGTTTGCTTCTTCTGCACCAGGCTATAAACAGAAGTTTCCTGTCATTTCTAGAAACTATACAATCCCATTTTGGAACAGGAACAGAAGTATTAGATCTGTGAGGCTCATGACATCTGACACACCATTTTCATACTGAGCTCAGTTTTTAACAACTGACGAGGCAAATATGATAGTGAACAACGTGAAGGAGAATCATTGGAGGTCTTTGACGCAGCTCAGGAAATATCACCTTATTATCTCTATGCAGTCTTTGCAGCTCTGCACCTCTCCCTCTCTACCAGTTCACTTTCTAAGTGTAGCACTGATACAGTAAACCATATTAGGTTTACTGTATCAGTGCTACACTTAGAAAGTGTAGCACTGATGTGCTACATATGTAAACCTAATACATATTAGGTATGTATTAGCTGCACATGTGTACAAGCATATAACATTAATTACATATTGTAAGTACCAAGGTAGTTTTTAGAATAATCTAAGTAAAGGTGTGTTAGGAGAAGAACATCACCACTTTTTGATAGATGGCAAAATTAACAGAAATTAATTTCTTACACATTTTTCTTCTAATTCTAGCTAACCACTTTTTTCCCTTCCTCTGCCCTTAATTCCAACCTAAACAGTAGGAATGAAGCAGGAATTCAAAGACACCTCAGAGACTGTCAAAGAGGTCAGACATGCAAAAGCTACTGCCTAAGAAAACTTTCCAGAACACATTAATTTGATGCGTAATTTCCTTCTTGTGTGAATTTGCCTCATTTTTTAACTCACGGTTTATTTTTCATGTATGAATGCGGGAATGAAACATACATACCATCAAACTGGGTTTTTCACCTGTTACTTGTTTTGGGTAAAGAGAAAAAACACAAGATAATTTTGCAGATTTAAATCTCCTAAGGTTCTAAACTTACTGAGATTAATTAAGATAGAATGAATCAGAGTAAATAGGATTAAAAATGTAATAGGGTTTGGCAAATTCATTAAAAAAATTACCACAGTCGTACTGGTTATTTTGATGCTAGATAGTACAGGGGTTTAAAGTAGTATATCTAAAGAAGCTTCCAATAAAAGGCTTTTTATTCAATGGAAAAAAACCAAAGCAAAACAAACGAAAAAACATCATCAATCAAAAAAACCCTGTGAAAACTACAACATACTACAACTGTATTATAATACAGCTATCACAGGTCAACCAGGTGATGGCGGTTATATGAAATATGATATCTATTGTGTAGTTCAGCTCTTATCTGAAAATACACTCTTGAGCTTTGTGAAATAGATAAGAGGAAGCACTTCTGAGATGGCAAAAAATGCATGAACTGATTTAACCTACTTAGTATTGACAAAGTGTTAATCATTATACAAAATACAGGAACCTTCAAAAGTCATGCATTTTTCCAATCTGGAAAAATCATTTATGACCAACATTTGCTAATTTCCATATAATCATCTAAAAGTTTTTTACAATGATTTTTTAAAGGATACATACATTTATAACATACATATATTTTATTTAAAACTGCTGTTATTATTAAAGTCAAGCTAAAGAGATGAAATCTCAGTGAAATTAGTCACAATCTGGGTATGATAGGTGTTGCAAGCTAAATAACCCCACTAGAATGTCCATCATTATTAGAAACATACTAAAATCTCAAGACATTCAATTTAGACTGGGATATATGTTGCTCACCCAAACTGGGTAATGGGCCTCTCAGCTGTAATACTATGTTTGTGTTCATCCTATCAGCATTCTTGGGATACACCATCTTTATATCTGTGTTCAATTTCCTGTCAGGAGTTATCAGTTAGGCATAGAGTCGTGCAGAAATATTCCCAGTTCTTGACCAAAGACATACCACCTTAAGAGTTTCTCTACCAAACTCACCTACTTTTATATATATATATAATGGAAGAAAAAAAAATATACGACTTTCCTGCAGTCATCACCAAAGATAAGACAAGAGACTGTATCTGGTATCTTGATACCTTGATTTTGTATGTATCAGAATCTCCTGCACATCTAGTTTTATATACAGTTTTCTGTACGTGTCTGGTTTCAGTACGTAAATGCTAAACAAGGAGGAAAAAAACCCCTCTGCATTACATAGTCTTTGAGTGTTTTCTTGGAAAACACCACATGCTGGAAAGACCACTACAAATTTTCCTGAAGGTATTTTCATATAGCTCACCACATGAAATGTTTATTACCGGTAGTTTAAGTTTTCCCGTCAAATGTTAATGAAAGCAATTTATTTATCCATCAGTATTTAGTTATATAAAAAAGAAATATGAGTCACAAATAGAGAGACAGATAAAAGTAAGTTCTTGCTTTTAAAAATCTTATATTCGCATTATTTTATCACCATTTTGTTAAAGAAATTACTGTTTTATATTCAAATAAATGAAAAGGAATGGAAAATGAAAAAAGAGAATTGTCTATGATAGAGATTCAGACTTTAACAAGCACCAGTGTTGTACAATGGTTATTAATTTCCTTTAGAACCAAGTATGCCCTTTTCTCACACACAGATTATAGTTTGTATTTTGATTTTCATTACTTGTTGGTGCTTATTTACTCTGGGTCATTGGTTATTCAAGCATGTCAAGAATATACCATTTACAAGATTGGTCCCAGCATTACAGTGAGTTTTCAGAAATGCAGTCTGTTTCTCTCATATGCCATGATTGAAAGCTCAAGACATTTATTCACTTACTACTCTAACTACCTTGCCATCCCACTGTAGTTTTCACAAGAACAGCAAATGCTGTGCTTCTCTAATTGGCACTTCCTTGCCAGCCCTCTGTCCCATTCATCATCTCTGTCTACAAATGGTCAGCTCTGAAGGGCAGACCAGACACAAGTCTCCAGAGAAGTCACAGATGAGACACACAAGGATAAAAAAAAAAAAAGAACCAGAGACACTGCTAAAGGAAAGGACAAAAAAAGACTGACCAAACAAGTGAGCTAAGAAGAGATTAGAAGAACATGTCAGAACAGATTAATTTGAGGAGATGAAGCATAGGGCAAAATATTAGGAATTTTTATGGAATAGCTAGAGAGACAAGTCAACAAGAAAAATAAAAAGAGAGAAAGGAGAGGCAAAAAAAATAAGCAAAACCCTTCAAAGTATATCAGAATAGCCCTAGATTAAAACTAAAAGAAACTTGTCAAAAAAAGGAAGGGTGAAGTAAGTGATAAGTATAAAGAAGGAAGGACTTGGTAATAAAATAATAAATGAGGAATTTATGTAGGAATGTAAATTACTGGTTAAATGCATTGGTTGAAGTACACTTTATCCTGACAGACTAGAACATCACCTTCAAAATGTAATTGCAATGTCACTTGCAGTGAAGACCAAATAAATTATATGTCACTTTACTCAGAGGAGGCAAAGTTCAATTTGCCTACACTGCTGAGAAGCTTGCTCAGAGCCTGCATTTACTTTCCTTTGTGAAGTAAGACCAGTCAGCTAATGCTGAATCATATTTTAATGACTGTACTTAATATTCACAGGCTTAATAGGAGAGGCTTTTACACACGTCTGAATTTTTACATCCTGAATGTTTATGGCCCATGAACTTAGTTTCTTTCTAACATTTATGGTCTGATTGTTGAAAATTAAATTATTTGCCTGAAAATTAAACACTTTATGAACATTCTCTGAAATTTAGCCTTCTGTTCTCATGGGAGCTTATAAGGAATTTGAAAATATATAGTTAACACAAAGGTTAATCAAAGGTTAATAGTTCTTATGATTGAGGGGAGTGGATAGAAAGTAGGGACAGTTTAGTACTGTTTTCAGATGTTAACTCATTTCAGCTGGAAATCTCTGAGGGCTCTCAGTGACTCTCTTACCTCTGTTTCTAGATGAAAACAGTCTAGTGACATGCTAGGGCATTAGTGTCTAATCAATTTGACATCAGTTAGAGAAAAAGTACAAAAAGCTATATTTAGTAAATCAAAAGTGATCTATACAAAAAGTATTACACAAATTAATCTTCTAAATAGATGCTGAAAATGAGTAATCAACCCTGAAAACAGCTGGCAAATTTCTTACCTTGAAACAGTTGTTACACAAGTAATTGTAGATACGCTGATATTTTACACAGGATTATAAAATTCAGAATATGTAGAAAACAAAATAAAGAAAGAAACAAAACTAAATCAGGCAATGTATGTCAGTGTATGTCTGTGTTACTGACACACGCAATACAGTCAATATTCTTTGATATAAAATCTTAAAAACAGGTTAAATTAAGTGCTTATATGGGAAACCTTTAAGAAAAACAGATTAAATTAAGTCATAAATCACAACATTTTCAAAACTGACAAAAGGAGGAAAAGGGATAGAAACTGCTCGTTCGTGAAAGAACACACAGAACCCAGGTTTAGCTTCTTGTTTGCCTGAACAGATGTGACTCTTTGCTTGTTCTTTACAAAAGGATACGCTAGAAACATTTCTGGGAGGTGCTGTCAATTTACTCCATATAAACAATTAAAAATTAATGGAAAGAGAAACAGAAAGTTACATATTTATCTCCTGGGTAGATGCTCTAATCATCAGGCAATAGCAATATTTTCACTCTTGAGTCCTATAAGTATTTGAATAACTTCCCACATTAAGCAAAATGTCTGCAGCAAGATGTACTGAATAAAATCCAAGTCTAAAATCATTAGACTCTAACACTTAGGAGCCTGTACTGAAAAATGAACAAAAAATCATTTAAAGCTCCTAAGACACTGAATGGATCTTGCTCTTTCTTCCTTGTCAAAAGTTTAGCCCCTGAAATTTTGTGTAAAAGAAAGGTCATAGCATCCTTTCTAGCTCAAGGTAATTGCAAATAGCTTGAGAAAAGTGGAAACACAAATTTCAAGCATGAAAATGGTTGAAACAAGCATCAGCTACAGAGAAAGCAATCTGAGAAAATACAAAGGAAAGGAAAAATCTTAGATTCATCTCTTCAGTTGTCCTGCAGCAGACATTATATTGATGATGGAAAAAGGTGAATTAGAAGATATTTGGCTGGCTACTCCATTTTCAGGTACTGTAGCAATAATATAGCCTGACTAATTTTACCATGAAGGAATAGAGCCTGATTAAGATCAGGCCTCTGACATGACTACACCCTTGCAATCAATATAATTGGGTGTTCTCTGGTGCTCCTCCAATGTGCACCAATACTGGATAAACAGTTATCCAACAGAAAGCTGGCCAAAGACCACAAAGGAGAGGAAACAGATATACTCTGCATCTCACTTTCCCCCAAAAACAAACAACAAAACTGAGGAAACAGTAAACATGGAAGACAACTAACCTCTAAAGAAATGAGGAGAGGGTGTGTGTTTGGATTTTTTCTTTTTTTCTTAATTCCCTTACAAATAAGAGAATCTTTTTTTACATGGGATTATTTTGATTTACTTCTTATTTCTGAAAAATGCTGCAAGAAAAGACTGAGTAGTTAAAGCTAAGTTTATCTTACCAATTACTGAATAGGGAACCTTAGAAACATATAGTCTGAAACTGGCCTAATACAAAACCTGTTTATTAGTTACAAATACTCAGTACTGTCTCTGATATATACATTTGCTATTAGTAATTATATCAGCTGCTATGCTATTCAGTCTTTTTATATAAAACAGAGAATGTAGGCATTTAAATGATTTCTGTATCAGACCAAACTGGGCAAAATCAGAATATCAGCCAAAAAATTGGCATCAATTTTAAGACACATCCTGGCTAAGGTTAAGAATAGATTTGAAGAGAGAATACCTCCAGAAAAGCTGTTTTAAAGCTGACAAAAAGATTAGGCCAACAATATTCACTATTATTTGAATGTTTAGATTTTTATTCCTTTCTCCCTTCTCTCCATATCAGTAAAGCAATACCTTACATTTTGTGAATGAAAGCAAAAGCTGAGGAAAAAGTGGCATTTTAAAAAGGGAATTACATTGCTTGGATGACACCATGGATTATGCCTACTATAATCAGATGGGAAAGTCATGGTACTGGTAACTTTGATACCACATAGTCACAAATATTGAACAGTGCTGACTTTTAAAATTATTTTAAGGGACTTTTGTTTTCTCTGGTGGATTTTCTTCAAATTTTACAATGATAATAACCATGCAAGTTGTTTTACACGTGATCCACAATTCGGAGTTTTAAAACTTTTTGCTGTTTTTTCACTACTACCACAGGAATTAAGTTTTTGTCTTTCTGTTCTACTGCACAGGAAAATTTGAAAAGTTATAAGATTAGAAGAAAAGGGTACATTTGCACTTTAATCACTTGTCTGGATTTGCTGCACATAAATCAGACAGTCAAACCCCATCAGCATACCAGAAATTATACTCATAGACTTTCACTGACAGTACTTAGCAATCTTATATGTTTCATGCTTTATGTCACAGAAATTTATGGAATCTGGTTTTAGGGGTCTATTTTTTTCCTTTTCTTTTTAAAGTTTGAAGTTAGAATAAAGGGAAGAAGAATTTAAAAAGGAGCTTTGACTTTGTCATTTGTTGGGAAAAAATTATAAACACAGACAATTATTAAAAAACCTTAAATGAAAAAATACTGTAAAATATTACTAGAGAAAAGCAACCAAAACCAAGAAAAAAAAATATGCACTGAAAATGCCAGATACACTTATTTGACTGTAGCTATGCACTGAATTTACTCAGTCCAAGACAGGACTGCTCTAAGTCTACATGCCAGCACAGACACCCACCAATCCTCAGTAAAGTCTTCCTGACAAAACTCCTTCACAGAACTGGCTAACTTTCAGAATATATGTGATTACTTGAAGTTCTGTTGTGTAATTGTATGAATCCTGTACAATTTGTAATCACTCCCAGAGTACTGTAAGTAGGTGTTGCTGAGAGATTTAGTTGGTCATCCTCTTATACAAATGCTGTAATTACTGGTTACTTCTCAAGGAGCGGAGGTGGGGATGGTCCTTAGGACAGGAAGTTGCTCTTCCTTGTTGGAGTATAAGCCAGTTAAAGACTGGAATACACAGTGTTGAACTGTTTCCTGTTTTAAAATCATATCATCTTACTGCATCTTTATAATCAGTACACATATATTTCTCATTTCTTAATGCACAAATTAAGCTTTTGTGAAATATTGAGTTTATATGTACACATCAAACATTTTGTGTATCATGAATATCATGTGATTGCAAAAAGCCTTCTCAGTGCAATGACCTTTTTATATTGTAACATTGATTAGAATTATTAAGTTGGTAGAAGAAAAATAAAAAAATTAAGTGTGTTCCAAAGTAGGACAAACAAACAAAAAAAATCCTGTTACAAACTATCTTCATTATCTTTGAAAAGCTCATCAGTATCTGCCACCATAACCTAATATAGTTTCTTATAAAAGGAATACGGAGAAACAGACTTGACAGCACAAGCTTAGCAGAGAAGCATCATCCAACATACAATAATTTTAAGGCTTAACAATACTATTTTAGTCATTTATTTGATCTCCTGTACAAAAGTAGAAGACATTCACCAATCTCTTTTTTTCATATTTTTGTGCATAAAATTTCTCACCATCTTTAAATAAAATTAATTCCAATAACATTTCCGAAAGGAGTGGTTGTTATTACTTGTTGGCAAATTGTGTCTGTGGTTAAATAAATTCATCTTCAAAAATGTCATTCAATTTTCCTTATAATTCTCTTCTTCTTAGAAAGATTTAAAAATAAAACAACTAATGACAAAAAAAAAGGAATAATCATTGCCAACACTGATACATTTGATATAAAAATACAGTAAATATGGTGACTTCCATAACAACTGAAATTTTTGAGTGTTCTTTACATAGTTATTTTCATTATATTATTTATCAGAATCTACCATATATATAGTAGATATAAAACAAAAAGCCCCTCCGTGCTTTTTTGTTTTTCATGGAAAAAAAAAGTCACATTATTCCACATAATTTTTACAGCATAACTATTTTGAAACCACTATTTAAAAAGCCATTAACCCAGAACAGTGAGTACAAATAACACCTGTCTGAAAAGATATGGCAGTCTACATTTTTCCGCCAGTACACTGAAATTACTCTGCCTGGCAGATAGCTTCTAAGACAGATCACATCTCCCATTGAGAAAAAGGCATCTGCTTTTTTTTACAAGCACATTCTTTAAACACCTCCACCATTTCCACAATCTGCTGGCATCTGTAGCTAGGTAGGGATTAAAATCTGCCTGGCAGTCACTCATATTAATTCCACCGAGGAGTGGCAAAGTCAAATGGTGCACCACTGCCAAGACTTGAGTGGCACTGCTTCCGCGCAGCCAGCTTCCCCAGGGATTGACTGCTACCACAGGAGCAGAAAATCTCACTGCTAATCTCCTCTAACTGTTGTTGACCTGTCTCTGCCTTCCACTCCCAAGTACACAATAAATCAAGCGCATTTTACATGAAAAATGAAGTAATTACTCTGTGAATCCAATGGCTAATTGCGCACGGAAGCCTCTGGGAGACGTGGGACAAATCCATGTCAGATTTTGAAAGGCAGAGAAAAAGTAAACTAAGTTAATAACTCCTCAGATACTGACAGACTGAAAGGGATTGAAATGCACCAGTTCTTCAAAGAAACCAAAAGCCTGTTTAAGGGAAATGGAAAATTCTAGCTATATAGTTTACCTTTACAGCAACAGCAGGAGTGATTTAGAGGAAACATTGCACCAAAAGCAACCAATTTCTGGAGAAAAATGTCATGGGGCTGCAGCTTCTTGTGTCAGATATCATTATTACACATTATTTAAAGTAACCTTCTCTTTTTTTATATCCTCCTTTCTTTCCACCTACTCTGCAACTGTGTACTTCTGAGTCCCATAATTCCTTATTCAATTTAATTCAGTTCACTTGCTTCCTCTCCCCAGCTTCTCTCTTGATTGCTCCATATCCAGGGAAACCTTCCCCAAACTCCTATTACAAATGCAGCACTCTGGATGTTTAAATGCTATGTACCTGAGCTTGCTGGCTTTCTCAGCCGCACTGTGGAGGGAAAGGAGAAAAGGGACTGGGACAGGGACAAAGCAGGTGAAAGATAAATTCCCTTGCTCCCATTTGAGCTCCTAGCCAGTCTTTGCTCAAAGCAGATCACAGCAGGTGTGATTAGTTTCACCCTTGCAGCTCTGACCTGAATGAAGCATTTTTTGATGTATTTAAGCAGAGCATCTCATCATCTGGACAGCAATAGGAACTGTAAGAGATGAAAGCATGCTCAGTGACTTTTTTTTAGAGGTAACAGTAGTGAATTTCTGGTAAGTATCTACTGAACATATGCGCTTTTTCAACTTGGCTAAATTTGCTT
The DNA here is from genome assembly GCA_013399945.1 of Ploceus nigricollis. Classification (NCBI taxonomy): domain Eukaryota; kingdom Metazoa; phylum Chordata; class Aves; order Passeriformes; family Ploceidae; genus Ploceus; species Ploceus nigricollis. Next base: position 985,453 of record VXBC01000927.1, on the reverse strand, counting down.
GGATTGTCACAGGATAGCAAAAGAAACATTCATGACACAAATACCACTCCTCTGCCAAGTTTCAAGGTCACTTAGAATTTAGCTTTGAAAAGCAACACATTTTTCTGCAGCCGAGCTGCTGTAAACAGCTGAACCATTTTGGTGGACTTTTTTCAAGTCGTGGTCCTGACACAGCTAGCCAGAATGGAAAATTTCAGCCTAAATAGTTACAGAAACTGCCAAGCCTAAAGTGTTTAATGTGAGAGGTTATTTCCTAGATGCTCCCACAGCAGTTACCTTCATCTCGTATAGCTACAGGGCTTTTCTAGGGTCTTGCCCACAGTTCAAGACACCATCAGCAGGATACAGCTGAGCAGCTGAAGAGTTCTTTTTAGTACGGGGGGAAAAAAAAGAAAAAAATGTTCAAAATCAAAAAACTTTTCAGTTAGTTCTTTAAAAATACAACATTAAAAAATTTGCAGTGACTCTTGAAAATTAAATTTGGATGTCTGTGCTTCTCTTCTCTTTATTGGTAAGACTTCTCAGTGGGGGCTACAAGCCTAATTACTTTAGGGGATAATACAATAAGAGAGAAAAAGAGGAACTGAAATCTCTTACCTACAGTTTCTTTAGCTACCAGAAATAGAGCATGTTTAGACTCAAAAGTTTGTATTAAAGATCTTAATTCAGCAGCAGAACTTCAAGATTTGTTAAATGTAGAGGAGACAGGAGACATTTGCTGAAGAGTTAAAATATTTTAATACAGAGAAATATTTAAAAACAAAGAGCAAAAAGCTCTTGGGCATTGGGAGATCTGAGGTAATTGGATTTGATCAGATAAAGAGGAAGGCAATTATTTACATAGCAACAAAAAAATCCATAGAGAAAAAATAATCTTCCTTTCATGATATCTTAGAAACAATCGGACATCAAACATTACTTTTATGCAGTCATGTTTTATTGTCTCCTTAGGCTTAATCAACATGCACGGATGAGCTGGAGATACACAGAAATTAAAACTTCAATCGTGCTATCTATGTTTCCTTAAGTTCTCTTCAGAAAGTTTAGCTTTGTTAGTATAAAGTACTTCCTTATGTAAAGCAAAAACAATTTCCTCTCCTTTTAACATGGCAAAAGACACATGTCACTTGTTGGCATGTGTCACATATTGACACATAATGGATGATGCAGGTATAATTACAATTATTGCAGCAAAGATGTTAAACTTGGAAAATTTGCACCAATCAGCACTACAAGGTGAACAGACAGATGGACACATTCAGTGGACATTATACCACATATGTGTGTGCTAGAAAGGAGATTACTCCTTCCTCTCACCTCTTTTTAGCATCTACTTTCTCAACATAGCTCAAATTCAGTTCATTTGGCATTTCAAACCAAAATTTCTGGCAACGTTTCAGACCACCTGAATGTCACTGTCTGCACCTCAAACTTGAGACGACAGGAACGACAGGAGTAACCTACTCTGATGCATCCATATGCCTCATGGGTAGGAGGGAAAATTATGTTTTACTCTGGTGTTAATTGGTTAGACAGAGGAAGGACATCAAAGAAGAAGGTAACTGAGTTTTCTCTGAGCTTTGTGCTGACATGGCTGGCACTCCAGTTAGCCTGACTACACGTATACAAGCCAGAAACACACAAACAATACAGGAAGCCAACGTGGCAATATATTAGTGTCACCAAATGTGTATGTGTAGGGAGTGATTGCTTATATTTCTAAATTGTGCTGAAAAATTTTAATGCTACAAAAAACAGCCCTTCTTTAAGCCCAAATACTCAAATTTAAATTTTTTGAGAATGAGTATTTCTTCTTAATTATATTATAGACGGACATCTACACAATTACACATATTTACACTATCAAAGCCCAGCCATATTGTATTAAGTACTAAACGTAATATTATATTTGCATATATAAATAATTTTTCTGAGATAATATGTTGCCACCAAAGAAATCAAAATGAATGCAGTAAATATACTAGCTTCTTAAATATTACCCCATGCACAGAGAAAATGCACAATTTGGAATAAGATAAAGACACTAAGAAATTAATCTGTTTTCAGAAAAGTGTATGTGTTCTAAACTGTACCAAGTGTCATTTAAGTATAATTTTTTTTACATTACCTTTTTGTTAAATTTATAAATATTTTCAGTCTTTTCTCAACAATAACTCAAAAAAAGAACGTTGCATGTTTTATGTAGTAAAATGATATCATCTCAATGTTGTTTTCTTGCACTGTAATCCAAAAGAGTTTATACTGGGGGAAAAGTATCAAACGTTTACTGAAATATTTGAAATATAATCACTGTTTCATTTGCACCATTTGTATAATCATTGTGGAAACTGATTTTCAGAAAAGGTTTTTGTTTTTTCCTCACTCACCTTCAGTATTTCCACACTATTTCTAAAGGAAACACTGATTATCTTTTAATGTCACGTTTGTTTCCTAAATACTTATTATTATACCAATAGTCTTTTTTAAACTGCGTAAAGGGCAGCCTTAAATCACTACAGGGGAAAACATACCGCTGTATGTTGAACCAAATATTAAACCTCTGAACCTCTTGCAACTCAGTTTTTGGGTTATCCCTGCTACAATGCTATGCAGTGATAAGACAGTGAGTTTGATGATAAAGTGCTGAATCTGACACACTAAAGATAAATCAGAATTACTGATAGAAAGCTGCTCTACTTTTGCTGCACTGTATGGGAAGGTGGGTTCATTTCCATCTCCCTGTCAGGCACCTGAAAACAACAGGCCTTATGCCTTCTTAATCTCAATGGGTTACCTTCATAAGCTCTTTAAAAGTTATATATGGAAGCTCAAGTAAGCCGATTAGCAATGGTTGTTTGCAATCGGACATCAGCAAAGTACATAATAATACTGCAACATAACTGAGAATACACAATGAGGCTGGTACCACTTGGAAGATACAGCAATGTTATTTAAGACACAGAAGGGTCACATAAAACTCAGAAAGCAGCCAATATGCATTTTAAATGCTATCTCTTCCATCCTGAAACAGCCATTCAAAATTTCCTGACTTTGAAGAGGGCACCTTTGCTGACACTAGTCAACCTAAAAAAATCTTCACCATATATCACTCTCTAGTATTTACTCTTTATCAAATTTTGACTTTCTGAAGTTCTACAGCAATGATTGATAGCACTTAGTTATGTCTATTAGGTATATTTTATTGAAAGACTCTCTGAATGCCTAGCACTAACCAAGGTACATTTTCTTTTTTTTACTGGATTAATGCAGCATTTAAAACTCACACTAGCATTTTGTACTGGAACATGCCCTCAACTAATAGTTGTACTGTGGCAATAGTTTAGTTGCTACAGCACAGAATCATCACAGAACCCTGGAACTGTTGGGGTTGGAGGGGCCTTTAAAGGTCATCCAGTTCCACTGCCCCCTGCCAGGGGTGAGGACACCCTCCACTAGACCAGGCTGCTCAATGTCATGTACAACCCGGTCTTGAACACTTCCAAGAATGGAGAATCCACAGCTTTGCTGCACAGCCTGTTCCAGTGTCTCACCACCTGCACAGTAAAGAATTTCTTTCTTATAGCTGATCTAAGTCTAATCTTTTCAGTTCAAAGACATTGCCCCTTGTCGGATCACCATATGCCCTTGTCAAAAATCCCTCTCCAGTCTTCTTATAGGCCCCTCTTAGGTACTACAAGTTTGCAATAAGGTCTTTCTGAAGCATTCTATTCTCCAGTCTAAACTACCCCAACTCTCTCAGTCTGTCCTCACAGGAAAAGTGTTTTTGCCCTCTGATCATCTTTTTGGCCATTCTCTGGACTCACTCCAAGAAATCAAGGTCTTTCTTATGCTGGAGGCCCCAGAACTGGGTGCAGCACTTCTGGTGGGGTCTCACAACAGTGGATTAGAGGGGCAGAATCACTTCCCATGACATGCTGGCTACACTTCCTTGATTTAATATGGTTGGCTTTCTGGGCTGCGAGCTCATACTGACAGGTGGTGTCAAGCTTTTCATCCTCCAACATCTCCAGGTCTCTCTTCTCAGGAGTGCTCTCAATCCCTTCTCTGCCCAGACTGTATTTGCGCTTGGGATTGCCCTGACTCACATGTTCTACCTTGTATTTGCCCTTGTTGAACTTCATAAGGCAGTTAAACCAATGTTGAACAAAATATGATGCCTAAAAACATTCTGAAAAGATTTTAGCCTGCCTTTCAACATTTTAAATTGTATCTGTCATGTTTGCCCATTTGTCAGTCCTGAATAAAAGTGAAAATTGAGAGCACAGAAAAAAAAGAGTTGATTAAAGTAAAAAATAAGGCAGAATAGCATATATGTTAGCTGAAGTTCTGTGTGATTCTCCTCTGAGATCAGACAACCTTTTGATTTAATTTTTCCTGACAGTTCAGTATAATATAATAATAGACAGAATGTCCTTGGTTATCACTTTTGCTTCCTCTCACTGTTGTCCTTGTCTACTGCAGATGCTCAGTCTGAACCAAACCACTTTTTAGACAAAGCAAATAAGCCAGAAAATGTTTTACCCACAATATTAGGTGAAAGTAGTACAAAGGGCCCATCTGTGATTTTTGTTGCAATTCTAAGTATTGCTTACCTTCCCTTTCTTCATTATACAGCATTGTGAAAGGGGAACTAAGACATATAGTGCCTGCCAATCGTTTGATGAGCATACATGCCAACTTCTAGGGCTAGATTTCCCACTATGTACATCAGAAATGCCCAAGGGTATGTTCAGAAATGCCCACAGCCCAAGTTCCTTAAAATCCTGAGCATGTTAGCATGTTTCTGTAGTTGTGCTGACCAAGAATGACCACAGCCAAGCATAGAAGAGTCCAGGCTGCACAGCAGCTCCAAAGTATTTCAGAGGTGCCTTCAGACTTTGCCACAGCTGTGTTATAGGAAACAATGGTCAGAAATAGCGGATGCCCACTATGCAGTGAAGTTGGGGACATAGAGCCCTCCCTTCATCCTGTAACATACATGGCCAGAGACACTGGCATAGTCACTCACAGGTATAAAGGTATCTAACCTTAGCACGGGGTTGATGAGACTTAATCTTAGGGGAGTAAATGTCAGGAGGTTTATGACAAATAAATGTTAACACTCAGATCCTAAAAGATGTTTTAATGACATATAGGGTAACACATGATATTTGGGGTGGATTAGGTCAACATATACAACATATTTGTACAATTGAAACTAATTCCAATTTTACAACAGCAAACATTGGTCACTCTTCGTTAACATATTCATATACACCTGGATATGGAAAAACAAATATTTGTTAAATGATTTCTCTTTTGAATCCTAGTTTCAAAAGGAGAAACTGAGCTAGATTTTTGGCTGCAGACTTGAACATGTAATCATAATATTAGAATTGGTTATGTTTAACCCACACAAGTGCTAAATATTGTCCAGAAACATCATTAAAAGAATAAAAATTATAAGCATATTTTGAATGCCATATGTATGAGGCTATCACCCTATCTTTAAAACAATGATATCTTTATATTTCAATTTACAACAAAGATACTACAAAAATTTACTTTTAAAATAATAATGATTCTTATCTTTTCATCTGAAAATCTCTATAGTTTTGATTGTACAGTCATTTTTACCTTGGAAAAACAAGACAATGATGAGTGACATCTCTTTCCACATAATAAAGACGGGAAAAATACCACATTTGGCACAACACAAAATCTTGTCACCCTGTTTCCTTTTCATTATTTGAACATTCATATTAGAGACACAGATGGCAATGAAACACAGAAAAAAAAGTGGATTAACCATTTTGATTAAGCAGAAGGTGGCTACAATCTTTATAAGAATATTCAATTATTCTTTTGCAGTTACTGTTCCACAACCTACTAAAAGTATTTCTAGGCCTCCAAGCATATTCTAATTTCTCAAACTGGGAATTTAACTTCTCCCTGGAAAGGCTGAGTATCCTACTCTTCATGGTCCACATGCCTCATTGCTTGCCATTTCTTCATTGTAATGATTGCAGAGGTTTTTAAGGGACAACAGAGGTAATCTAGCTTTGAAAAGAGATAGGGATGGATGGAAAATACTTGCCCTTCCCTTTTGAGCACTCAAGGTGTATGAGAAACACTTTGAAAATGAGAAATTGATTGGCTGCAGTTTTAGCGACCAATAGAAATCGCTCAAGAATATACACTAAAGATGTTTTTAAGTAGGATGAAATCCAAATCCCTGTGAAACTGCTGATTTTTAAACTGATTCCTTCACCGTTTTTATCCCATTAACTAATATTTCTACCAGATAGTTAGCCATACTGGGAAGTTCACAGTAAATGTAGTGGTAAACCAAAGAATGCATAAAACTAGCTCTGTAAATTGTACTGAAAACAATTTTATTTCATTTAAACCAGTGATTACTAAAGAAGGTCGTGCAGCTAAAACCTGCCTAAGCTCTGATTACAAATATGTTTCTGTAGCACTGAAAGGTAAGTGCAAGTTGGAAATGATTCAGAGTCCTTTTAAATCTATGACTAGAATTTGCATATCTAAAGAACAGTCTAATTATATTCTGTTTCCTACCCAATTCTGTACACTCACATTAAATCTTGAAAATGTGGATACATACAAAAAGAATCTCTATAAAAGGTGATGGATGACCGCCTACTGGAGAGGCAAATCCCTGCTTTAGCTCTTATTGCAAAAGGATAGCTTTACATTGCTTACAAATATTGTCCTGTGCCTTTCTGGTCCCATCTGGCTTTCAGCACTGTGAGATAATCACCCATCCATATATTCAACACAGCCAGTTTTCTCTGACTTCAACAACAGCAACTGAGTTAGTCTTTTGTCTTTTAAATTATGATAAAAACAGTTAATTAACTACATAGACACTAAACAGACCAATACAGCCAAAGCCTGACCTGTTATCACTGCCAATATTTCAGTTCAAGTATCCATCATTTCAGTTCAAGTATCCAACTGCTACCCTTTGGATGGAGAGTCACTGTGATGCTATCTTTAATTTATCTCACCCTTTGCATTTACCTAAAATGTGATAAATAATGAAAACAAAAGGGATTGAAGTTGCTAAAATGATGTTCTTGAAAAGTGCTTACACTGAACCTTACTAGGATCTTGTTCCCAGACATCCTAAAAGCTTTTCTTCTAATTTTGGTTTTAGAGGCAAAATGTAAACATGGCTTGTTTGTGTTATAAAATTAAGTGTAACAGAGAATCTACTAGATAGGAGTCTAGAAATAAAATAGATTTAAAAATCACAAACAAACATGCCCAATCACACACCCAGTACAGTAGCCCACTTTTCTGGTAACTCTTTTTGGGAACAAAAGAACAAAAGTGAACAAGAATGAGATAACACATTCCTAACATGATATTTTATTGAATGAACCAGTCTTTCAACCTGATGTAAAAGAGGCACATAAATATTTTTCTTCTACAATCTTTTTTTTTTTTCCTTTGGTCAAGTGTTTAAAAAGAAATATATTTTTACTATATATATTTATATGGGCACTCACACAATGAATCGGCAATACCATTTGAGGTTTCTGATGTTTGTTGAATACAAATGAAGGAAAGCAAAGGCATTTATTTTCTTCATGAATACTGTACATATACATTAAAAATCTTTCAATCAGTGAAGTAGAGCATTCCAAAAGATAAACTGTATGAAATCCTATGATGTAAGGCTATAGTGGTCTTTATACATATATATATATATATAGAGGCCATATGTGAGACAATGTAATGTAGAGTAACCACAGCAACAATACAGTATGTTGAGTAAGTCAGCTTAAAAATTGTCGAGTGCATTAGATATGCAGGGCATAGATGTTTTTTTTAATGCTCTTGTTGGATCAGGCCCATACTAATGCTTTATATTAGCCATCTCTACTATATATAAAAAGTCCCTAAACCTTCCCAATTTAAGCAAGAATCACTTCAGGCTCAAAAAATGATTGCATACTTTAATATAGTTAGGAGAATGCTTTGTTTGTAAAATGCTTTGAAGATAAGTGCTAAACAGAGCTTTTTATCTGCACAAGCAGTAAAATAGAGTGCAGGCCTGCACATAGTTGTATCAGAGAAAATTGAGAGTGATTTTGTGGAAAAGTGTATGTTAATGTTACCTATAGAACTTAATCTAATTCCTGGTATTTGATCAGATTGGATTCTATATTTGAATGTCTGCATGAAAATCAAGCAAATAATTGTCTCTTCATGAGACTGCATCTGTTAGTTTTTTGGGTTTTTTTAATTCACATGGTTCTTGATGTATTTTGTATGATCAGAATATTATATGAATGGAGGATCATATATTTTCTTGGTTAGAATTAAGTAACAGATAGTTAATTCATACTTTGGATATCCCTGAATTTATCATTAAGATTTTGATTTTCATTCTATTTACACAAAGAAATGAACATATTTCTTTAATATAAATATCTATGTACAAGATAAATATTCACTAAACTAACTACATCAGAACAGGCTCCTAAGTTTTCCAATTAAATCCAAAGAAAATCTCTTTGAGCTCTTGGCAGATTAGATCCTTCACACAAAATACTTGCAGTCAGCTTCAGTGTTTTTTCAGTTGTCATATTTTATCATCTCAAATTTGTGATGAAGTCCAGCCCTCCTGTATCTCTTAGTAAACATTGTTGGGTGAAAATAACCAGTTTTATGTGTTTTTCTTTCAGTTGTGTCCTCCAGTTAGCTGTAAGCAGTGTTGTGGAACAGCACCAACCAGAGCACTGTTACAGAGATGGCAGCATACACAGACTGTGGGGTGCCTCTATACATGTACAAAGGTAATCTGTTTTCAGGGTTAGTGAAATGCACTACAAATTTAAAGCAGCTTTTTTGTAAGGAGTGACAAAAGATATAGTAATTAAAATACAGGATATTTTTTCTTTCTGCTGTGGTTGCATAAGAGATGCTCAGAACCGTGTTTTCCTGTCCTTTCTCACGGTGCCTTCTCTCCTATGACTTCCATGGGCCAGCTGTTTCAAATCATGGGGTTTTTTTACTAAACCATGCCTATAATAAAAACCTCCAAATAAAAGATGGACCAGGTATGTCAAAAGCCTGTAACTAAATTCAGGTTGCCCGTTAGGAAGCCTTCATGCTCCGTTAGCTGCTAGAAGGTATACGTGATGACTGAGAAAGCAACCTCTGACCCAGTGGCTTTTTCATGCTCTAACTAGTAAGTAGGAAACAACAGGGGTTGAGAGGAGCTCTATGAAGCAGTGCTCGTCAGAGCGAGACAAATTGGAAAATGGGCTCTTCTGTATTCTGTAATGACAAGAATATTTAATAGGCTGTGTAGGGGGTACATTAAAAAAAGATGTTAGCTAGCCTGAAAGTACACTCCTGGGGTGAAGTCCTAGTCCCTCTTGAAGTCAATTGCAAAAAGTTCCATCAGATTGAATGCGGCCATAATTTCACTCCTGGAGTATACCCAAGTGAAAATGTCGATTTAATTCTACAATAGATAGGAACTCCAATGCACACTTTTTGATTCTATATGAAACACTAAAAATACCTGTTTAGGTGAAATGGCATATGTCATTAGAGCTCCTGAGGCTTGAAATAAACCAAACCAATTTAATTTTGACTTTCTATTTCACCTCTCTCCAAATGAGAGTCTACCTTTAGATGCAATGTGCTGAATTATGTCAGTTGCACTTTTTTATCCCACAATTCAACAGGGTGTAGAGGGCCATAAAGTGGATTATTGAAAATTGGCTTGCAAGAGTGCAAAATAAAATTTATCTAAGTCAGCTTTTCCTCACTCTTGGCTCGTAATTCTAACACTAGTAATTTTGCTCCCACTGACATTTATAAGAATTGTGACCACAGAAAGACAGGAAGGGTAAAGAAATGATCTAAAGGGTGGGGCATAAAGCTAGGATCTGTGTTTAAGTTCTTTCTCTACCAGTAATGGCTTGGCGAAGTCTCTCTAGATTCAATTTTTAAAGGTGTTAGGCTTCAAGAAATACCAATGGGCACAAGAATAGATTTTCAAAAAGAATTTAGGATATCTATTTTTTTTTAAATTGTATGCTGACTATACAGAATGGAGGAAAAAGTTTCTAACAGAAATAGCAATAACAGAACTTTAACACCTTATACATGCTGCACACACAGAGAGAAATATTTCTGTACAAATAATTCATGAGCACCTTAACAGTCAGAAGAAGAGAAAGACAATACCAAATAGGTCTCTAATTATGATATTTTTCATTAGAGTGAGCAGTATCTTATTAATCAATATTAATGAGTTAGTTTTTACACAGTATACAAATATATATGTGTATATACAAAATACACAGATATATTGGGTGGTGAAGTAACAAAGTATGAATAAAGGTAGCAAACTTAGCCTGAAAATTATTTTGTTTATACTGTTTTCAACAGTAATTACCATTTGGATTAGACTGATGTACCATGTATCACTCCAAAGCAGTGTACAGAGAAAGGGGGAATGGAAGAAACCTCAGTGTAATTATTATTCTTTCTAAGTGACTCAGTATGCTTTACATGTCTGTTTTCTTTAATCTACTAGTGTAAAATTTCTTTTTCACAAACTGCTGAAGAGTTCATTTCATTAATCCTTTAGGAAGAGTTTCTGTCAGATGCTTTAACTAATGGCTCTTAGCCCCCGGATGAGTTTGAAAAGGAAAATATTACTTGGATCAATAATTAAACACTTGAGTTTTGGGGTTACTTTTTAAAAAGGAATTATATATTATTATTCTTGTCAACCTTGCTTGGCATTGACTAGCGACTTAAAAATACTATTACAAGACAAATCTTTTATTTGCCACTGGCCATTTCCTTTAAGCTTAAATGTCCTAAACATTCTGCTTTGGAGAACACACCTTCAAAGTGCTCTTTAATCACCACTATGTTACTGTTACTGTCAGTAATCAGCCTTTTCCATGAATGTTTAACATTGGGATGCCTGTTTTTTGCTAAAGTTTGCATTAACTGTAAGTAAGTAAACAATTGCAGTCCAGACAACCAGTATGAATCTATGAATAAGCCATAAAGAACACATTGAAACAGCTTAATTTTTTCTTTTCCTAATATGAAAAAAGCTCATATCTTAATTCTGGTCTGAAAATGAGTCCATCAATTATGGATCCTGAGCACTGTTTAAAATTTACTACTTTAAGATAGATTTTAATGTTCTTACTCATACTGTGAAGCACTTCACTGTGAAGCAGTCTCATTACTGGTTTTAAGAGGTCTATTTATTAAGTAGTTTTTCAATATTAGTCAAGATTTAACTATTAAGTATTTATTCATGTAGTCTTAATTATGTATTTTAAGTAAGGAACATCTATACTATCATTTTTCTGGTGATATGCAGTACATTTTTGAAGGGAATCTCTTGAATTTCCCATTTACTGCTCTTTGGCTCACAGCACAGAGAATTACTAGAGCACACAGAGTTTTTCTTGGATTAAATTAAGACACCAGTAATGGGTACTTAGTCCACATGATCAAACCAGAACTACTCTCAAGAGCAAAAATACACACCCTAAAACATGCTCAGTGGGGACACAGAGTCCTCAACACCACCTGTTTCACTCTATGCATCTGCTTCTATGGGGCCACTTCACTTATTACCACAGACATATATATTCCCAATGCACTGTAACCAATCACAGGCATTTAATCTAAAATGTGAAGATAAAACCAGTCCAGAATAAAATGTACAGAATATGAGCACTGTGTCCTTTGAGAATTTATTTGCATTGACCCACACTCTCATAAGTTAGAACGTAAAAATATGAGCCTAAGATCTTCATATGCTTAAGGGAGATAGGGTGATGATTGAGTAGTGGCAAGTTAGAGATATAAGGAAAACACAGCTGATAATTTTCTGTGACTACATTACTCCTTTCTCTTTGACATCTGTGTGGCTAATATTACATCTTAAGAGTAATAGTGCAAAATGATGCAGAGAAACTGCTAAAGCAAGACCTCAGGCTGGACAGTTCTGAGGTGCTCTGGCATATTATGTTCCAAGCTGCCATCAGGAGCCATAAAACCGTAAGCATCTCCCAATTATCATTTCATGACTTATAAACACTTTCTCTCTCATTATTATTTTAAGAGATTGCTTTTCTCTTTCTATCTACTAATCTTTCAATGGTCAACCAGTGTGCTCCTGCTCACTCCTAAATTTTAATCACTCACTTAATGTTTATCTCAATCAACAACTGATTCAGCTGCTGGCCTAACTGATGGGGTGGAAAGCTTGTGTGGCGAAGGAAGGTGAGAAGAACGGAAAAAATTAAAAAGTCAGGGAAAAGTAAGACTGATTTGCTTCTCAGAGAAAGAGGCAGTGCTTTTAAAGTGTTCCTGTCCTTACTTAATATATTGTTCCTATTCCCACCATTCATTCTTACTGTTTATTTATATCAAAGTACACTGTAAAAATAAATAACATTGCTATATTTTTATTCTGGCTTATTTTCAGGTCTTCAGGATTTTCTTGTCTTTGAATGTTTATTTGGTTGGGGTTTTTTTTTCCACCACCTGTTGTGACAAAACTACAAGAGAGAGGTAAGCCACTGCAGGAGGAAATTGAAAGTAAATTCTATTTCACAGCTATGTTCTATGCAGGAATATGGACAGAGAAATAATGTTTGAGGAACAGGAGTCTCTGTCACAAAGAAAATCTTTCTTGTTTCATAATATTAGCTAAAATAAGGAATGCAGCTTATCTCTGCCATTGAAGTAAATCTGAGTTCTATATAATTAGTCAGTTCTCAGTGGCACTTCATACATGTAATACAAGTATTATTTATACTTTGCTCTTAAGAAAAGTAAGTATTCACTTAAGGTGATTAGAAAACCATGTGGGGTTTGAGAGAACAGGGGAGGGATAAATGAAAAATAATTGAGATTTCAGAAATAAAGGGATATTTACACTGTTAATATTGTTAGACACACTTTTTTTTCCCTACAAATCTCATTACTACAAATACAGCAAGCAGCTGCTTTGACCTTGCTTTTATAGATGTGTAAATGTAGTTTATATTTAGTATTAGACATTAGAGAGGTATTTAGACATTTTATTTTGAGGAAAGACATATAATCACAGCAGAACAGTAAAATATCAACAAACATTTTCTTCCTGACGAAAGGAGAAAGAATTATCAACTCTTTGTTTACAAGAAGAAAAAAAAATAGAGGGAAAAAAAAGTGCATTAACAAAGATCAATAAAGCAATTCATGCTTCCAATTTAGTCACTGTGACACACTTATTTTAGACAGCTATCATAACAGTTACTGCAGTTATGACTATTATTCATGTCTGGTTCCCAGATGCAGCCAAGGACGGGAAATAGGCCATGGCTTAATATTTGTCTCAAGTCTGCACCCTAATTCACCAACTGAACATTTTAATTCCAGACTATAGATGTAATGTCTTGATATTGACTCAACTTCCCAAGTTACAGGCAGCAGCAGTCAGAAATCTGCTTGTAGCTACCTTAGCTTGTAATTGCTGCTTCACAGCTGAGTCCACAGCCCAAGTATATGAGTATTCCTGCTTTGCTTCATGCGCTGGAGATGGCAGGTAAAAGTATGAATTCCCAGCTGAGCCTGATGACCAGCTGCACTTCCTAGGTAATGCATGCACCCACCTAGGTGAGATGCAGGCTCAGGTGTGAACCAGCACTATTGTCTGATCATAAACGCTATTCTAGTGCTGCTTTCACTCCAAGCTGGAAAGAGCCACATTGACTCTCTGAGGACACTTGGTCTGGTTCCTGTGTAGTGAAAGCTGTGTAGTAGAAAACTTTCACAATGGTGGTGGTAGTTTCAGTTGCTACTTTCCAGTGAAAGGATTACCACCATTCCTCATCCATTTCACTGTGCAATAACTGTCATTTGGATACAGAAGATAAAACAGTAGTGATCCCCAAAAAAAGATTTAACAGCAGAACATTTACCAGTGAAAAACTTTAATCATACAACTTAATTTAGGTTCTTAAAGAAGGCAGACTCTATCACTTATCATTTTCAAATCTAATTACAGTTTCTGAGGTTGGTTCTGAGATGCGAGTAGTGTAAGAGATGATATAAAATAGAAAAGAATATGCACATTCATCAGTTCTTTATTTTGAATCAATTGGTTGGATATTTTGATGATGTTCAAACTGCTGAGCAAGCTAGTCAGTTCAGTGCCAGCACCTCCTTCACTGTAAGGAAGACAATTATTTTGCAAATCTAAAAGATCAGTTAATTTAAATTAAATACAACTAATTTGCAGGACATGACACACAGCAAATAAAATGTACCAAGAATCAACATGCAGAATCAGAGAATCTCAGAATGGCTGGGTTTAGAAAGGACATCTGGAGATCCTAGTTGGATTGGATAACTAGTCCAATCTCCCTGCTAAAGAAGGCTAACCTACATCAAGTTGCAGAGGATTGTGTCTAAGAGGGTTGTGAATATCTCCACGGAAAGAAACTCCATAATGTCACAGGGCAGACTGTTCCAGTGCTCTGTCACCCTCACATTGAAGAAGACTTTCCTTCTATTTGAATGGAGCTTCCTGTGTTTAAGTGTGTGCTCATTGGTCCTTGTCCTGTTGCTGGGAAGAATTGAGAAGAGTCTAGACCCATCCCTTTAGAATATTTGTATTAATTGATGAGATCATCATCAATGCATCTAAGTCTTGTCTAGCCTAAAGGTTCCCATCTGTCTTGGTCTTACCTCATTAGAGAGATGCCCCAGTCCCTTAACTCTTCTTAGCCCTCCTCTGGACTTGCTCTAGTAGCTCCTTGTCCTTCTTGAACTGGGGAGCCCAGAACTCAACACAGTACTCCAGATGTGGCCTCACCAGGGCTGAAGAGAGGGACAGGACCACCTCCCCTGATGTGCTGGCCAGACTCTTCCTAATGCATCCCAGGATACCACTGGCCTTCCTTCCAAAGATGATTGAGAGTGGTTTAGCAATAACATCAGCCATCTCCCTCAGCACTCATGGGTGCATCTCATCAGGGCCCATGGATATGTGAGTGTCAAGTTTACCTAAGTGATCTCTAACCCAGTCCTCCTCAACCATAAGAAAGTCTGTCTCTCTCCAGACTTTCTCTCTTGCCTCCAGGATCTAGGATTCCTGAAGGCTCGTTTTAGCAGTAAAGACCGAAGCAAAGACAGCATTCAGTAAGTCCACCTACCAATGAACTTCTCCAACTACCACAGAGCTGGTTTTGATTTGAATAAATCAATAGGATTATCACATAAAGCCAGCCTTTGCATGCTTTTCTGAAATGAAAGAAAACCTAAAGTAGGTATACATAAATCTGCTTAGTGCCTTTTGTTATTGTCATTGTTTTCAACTGCAATACAAAATAAAGTATCAAGCTACCCGGATGGCTGCCAGAAGCCCACTCCTCAGTAAATGACCACCACTTTTATTACAAGTGAGAAGCAAAAACTGGACTGCTCTTAAAATGCTGTCCTTCTGCGTCAAATCACAGTGCCCCTGGAGACAGAATGCACTATGCCATTTGCTGTAACTCTTTAAGGTTACCAATTACTCTTTTTTTAGATATACACACTATAAGGATAAAATCTATAATTGATTGAAACAGTTATTTTAATTAGAATAAATGAGTGGTTTAGCCCATATCTTTGATCATTGTCATGTTAACAAACTGAATAACAATGAACTCTTCGAACAGCGGGCTCTGCTGGGATTTCTGTAGCATATAATGTCCAACTACAGCTAAAACCTGCTAAGCCAATGCTTTTGTTTCCTTATGAAGTTTCATCACAAAGGTAAATGTTATCCAGTATGTTACACATTAAACACCATCAATGACTATTAAGTCTTTTATAGAGAATTGTCACTGTCAAAGGCTAATCTTCTTTCCTTTTTATCATAATTTTTCTGCCTGACAAAAGGCATTGATAGGGTTTATACAGATACAAGCAATGTCTGCTCACACTCATTAGACTTATCCTACTTGTCTAGGTAAGAGACAAAGGTGTACTTAAATAAAGCTTTCCATCCCAACGACACGTGAGTAGAAATGCAGATATTCTACTCCGCATGGTTTTCATTAATTTAGCCCACTTTTATGTGCTTACATTTTTATCTACCTTCAAAGAGACAGAATAGAAAAAGACAGTGGCAAACAGTTATATAAATTCACATCCATTTTAATGCTCCACTACTGCTAGCACTTTATTGTGTCTTGAAGATGCTCATATTTTCATAGCAGACATTTCAGTTCACGAGACGAACTGTTTGTTCTTTCAGTCCCCCAGTACAGCTCATCTCTGTGTGTTCTATTTGATTTAGAAAAGCCAAAAACATGTGACAGCAGGACTTCTTATCAAATAAGGCCAGTAGTTTAAAGCAGCTTTAATAGCTTAAAAAAACTGAAAAAAGGAAATCCTATCATCCTTCAAAACCCCTATAGGTTTTGCAAAGTGCTGGAAACAAGAGCGACTTGCAGTGAGCAGCTGCTATAGGCATGTGACAGAGGAGTTCACAAAATAACAGAATATAATAAAACTTTATAGCTAATGATTTAAAATATAAATTCTCCTACATCATTATACAGAATGGCTAAAACATGTCACAATTTGACCTTACAAGCAGAGTCATCCAGAACTGTAAATTTGCAGAGCAAGGTCCTTGACACTGTTTCATCATCATCATCATCATCATCATCATCATCATCATCATCATCATCATCATCTCTTTACCACTCCCACAAGCTCACTGGTTTTGAGCACTGCACTGCCTCAAAACACAGCCATGCATTGGCATCACCCAGCACTACAAGCACTGAGCACCTTGCTTTCAGTCTCCATTTAACACAATGGGCCCCATGTCCTTAAATGCTCCAAAAGCTGACAGAGGAATCTGTGGCCAAACAACTCCACTCCCTACGAACACAGCACAATATCTTACTGCAAACACAAAAAGAAGGAGAAAAGTTTTCTTTTCTCCCTGTACTTCTCTGCTAATGCTGGCCTACTGACTCAGCACCTATTGTGGTCCTGCTGAGAGGGTTTGTAAATCCAACACAATTTCTATACATTTTACCAGTATTTTACTGAGTAAGTAGCTTTTTTTTTTATTAGTGAGGTTTACAGATGATACAAAGATTAATGGAGTAATAAACACTAAGGACACAATAATTTTACAGAATGATGTGGATCATTGATATCAAAGGCTGTATTGAACAAGTTGTATTTTAATAGAGCAAGTAAAAGCTAATATACCTGGGAATTAACAATTAACATTGTACTTAAAAATTAGGTGCCTAGGAAAGCAGTGGCTTAGAAAAAGGATTGTGAGGGCTCTGAGGGTATTCACAGGATTTACTGTGCCCAGACCCCCAAGGACCTCCCTTTACCCTGTCCAGGACTGCATGTCAGTCTTCTGTGGCCATCAGACCCTGCTCCATCAACTCCAGAGTAGGGCTGGCCTCAGCTCCCTACCTTTCTGCCCTGCCCTGTCATAGGTACTGCTGAATCTGTGGACCCATAGCCTGGCCTCAGCCTGTTCCTGTCCCTATGGATGTGCTCCCTGGCTGCCCTGCCTCTGGCTGGGGCAATAGGATGAATGCTGCCAGACTCTGCCCTGATGGTCTCCATGCAGAGCTCCAACTGCTCCACATCCAGGGAGCTTTTTAGTACCTCAACAAGTATTTGGGAAATTACGCAAATAATTGCTCTCAGTGCTATGAGCAGATAAAAAATTTTAAACTTCACAGAGTTGGCATTGGTTGAAATGATAAAAACTCAGCCAGTCAGGCACACTTCAGTAAATAGCAGAAAAAACCAGGAACAGGGTAAGTGCTTATCTACGCAAATACTGAGTGTGTGACTTGGCCACTATTTGTGAGCACTTGGACATCCAGAGTGAGAGGTCAGATAGCACTAAGTGTCAGTCTTCCAGTCTGAAAACCAGCATCAATTGGCTTGAACTGGAATTTAGACAAATTCAACCATGGAAGACTTTACTTTTCTACCTGTGTGGGTGAGTAATCTCTGGATGACAGGATCATGCTAAAGACTTGCACCACATCCCATATGTGTTGACACTATAACTCACCATTATTACTTAAATATTCCTGTCTTTTTTTAGAGTATTTTTCAGTCCAGAGGTACGAAAATATTTATATATTCACCCAAAGTAACAGTGCAATCCCTGGATTTCTGCTGGATCACTGGGATGTTTTGACTCTCCTCATACACATCACGTGCTTGCTCATATAATTGGCAATTTATGCCCACTGCCTGAAAAAATGGGGGCCTAAAAGTCACTCAGATAAAGCAGTAAGTACTCTAAAACAATGAAAGAGGATGCTTTGAGCATATTTTTTCTTTTTGTATATACAAAATGATATGCAGATCTTTTAATCTGTTTTAGCTTCGTCATGCATATCTGTGCTTAACTCTTTGCTGGTGTTGTGCTTTTGCAGTCTTTCTGTAATGGGCTGAGACATAGCCTCATGTTTCTGTCCTTTAAAAGTAAGAAAATAGACCTTTTTTTTCTGGATTTAAATAACCTATGAGCGTTAATATAATGACTTGGGAAAATACGTATAAAAACTAGGAAGCTGCCGAATTCAAAGGTTCAACTGGTGCAAGTTCTTCACCTTCCTATATCTGAAGATATACGAAAATTTGAAAATAGAGGAAAAAATGAAAAATGAGTTTACACAAGATATAAACCTCACTTCATTGAGCGTATTATGCAGACTGATAATGAGAACCACATTGGCATTGTGATTGAATTATATATTGCAATTGTTATATTTTGCTAAGCATAAATTACATTCATGTTGTATTTTCAGCATATTTTGTATCACTCTGCTAACTCAGAAATCCCGTGTAACATCAATTGTCTTCAAATAAGTAAATTTGATATAAACTTTAGCTATTCACACATGCCGTATCTAAAAGAACTTGATCAAAGCATACTGAACTCTTATGCTTTATAAGTAATAAATGTAAGTCTCTTCAGGAACCACCTGTAGGTCTCGATACTGAGGTTAAGTCAATTCTAAAGCTGGTGTAAATCAAAGTGACTTTAGTTATGAGTGAAATTATGGTAATTTACATTGGCTGGATATCTGATTTGTGAAGTCCACAAGACACAGAACACTAAGCACATACTTCAATGATTTACAGAATTAGATGATAATGGAATTTATTTATTGTTGAAGTGCCTTCTTGCTGTCAGACTTGGAAGAAAAAAAACATCACCACACATAAAAAGTATGCTTAGATGACTTCAGACAGATAAACAATGGTTCCTGTAGAGACTGAGCTGAAGATAAATATCTGAATGGCAAATCACATAAGGAGGAGAATACAGTACAAGGTTAATGGCCACAGGTGCTTGGCAATGGTCATTCAGAAGTTTGGTCTGCTTGAGATTCTTTTTCTGGTAACTGCAAGTAGCATAGGAGTTCTTTCTCTAAAAAAGATTTGTCTTAGCAAAAAAAAAAAAAGAAAAAAAGAAAAAAAAGATAACCTCTTCTGCTAGCTCCCTAGCACTTTTTTTCTTGAAAATAGCAGCCCTTCAAAAGGTGGCACTGATTGCAGTAAAGGACAACTTTATCACAGTTTCTTTAAATGTATGTTACCCTGGAAAGGCAGAAGTCTAGTTAAACCATGTTCATGATACATATCTTTCTCTGCAGCAGTGAAGTGTTCTGTGAGTTTAGAATAGAAATTTCACTGACAGTGTGAAAGCCTGTGAAAATCTGACAGGGCATATTCTCCCTTGCAGGGATGTACAACTCTAAGAGAAACACCTTTCTCCCTTCTAGAACTAAGCAGAATCAAAGAACTGAATAAATGTAAAAATGAAGGTAAAAACTGATGGTTAAGCTCCTCCTGCTCAGAGCAGGAGAAAACAAGATTGGTGACAAAATTCTTAATTTCCCCTAAGATTATTAAAAAACATCTGTTAGAGTATCAAAGCACATTTGACATGCTGTGCCAGTTTTGCCAACTTAGACATTTCAGCAAGAAATTCAATTTGACCTGAAACATGTATCAAACTGTCACTTTCATTCTCCCAAATTTAATGCAACTTATGCTGTTGGAACTCTTGAGGTTATTCCTAAATGTGATCCCACTGAGGACACAACTTAAAGTTTATGTGCACTTACACTTCCGAGAGTTATGAAGGAAAAAAAAAGAAAGAAAAATGGATAAGCTCAGAAAATCTGCACTATTGTTTCTCTATAAGAGTAATTAACACATATTCCCAAAAGAACTAAGGAAAGAGGGAAAGAAACTGAAGATTCCCTTTGGGCAGGATAGTAACAGTAGCAAGCATTAAATATGCAGGCTGCCATTAGGCATGATTAAAGATTAATTCTGTGTCATAGAAAGGACTTGAGGTTGTTACAGGTCATGACTCTCATCTTTATTATTTGGCTTACTGTTTTTATTTAATTAGCTTGACTTAATGAATCTTTGGTTATAGATGTCTGGCAACCTAGATTAGTGTGCACCATTTATTAAGTTAAAGGCTCAGCTTTATAACTTTCTCTTAGCAGGTAGCTTCCACAGTTTCATCAATAAGATTCTGGACAAAACCAGAGGGGGCTCTACATAAGACCATGACGTTACAACTTTATCTACCAAAGTCAGCATTAGAGGTTCTCCTGGAACTGGTGAGATGTGTGAGCCCATAATTTGGTGATAGTATTTCAGTGCTGCCTGTTACACTACTTGCATTGGTAAAATTCTCTCAAAGTCAAAAATCATAGTTCTCAAGAGGTACCACGTATTGTACTGGCCATGTCAGAGTATTTCAAGTTTTTGTGTTCTGCTCACTGTCTTTTAACAGAAAATATTCATTTAAATATGGAAGTACTGAGTATGTCAAAAATTAATTTAAATCACTTTTTTTAAATCTATACTTCCCCTAAATTTTTTCATAATGGAGATCAAACTAAGACCTTCAAGTACTTTCCAAATAGAAAACATTTTTTTTTGCACTTGTTTTTATTAAATCTTTGCATTTTGCATTAAAGGCCTATCTTTTCTTCCCTTTAAAAACAAAAAGACGACTATTTCCTAAACTTTGCCTAGCAAAGTTAGGAAATTAAGTCACACGGATGACTGAATCTCAGTGCAATGTATTTTTTCCTTCCTGTTTCAGTTAGAAGGGTAGTTAATCAAACAAATAATAATTAAAAAGAGCATCTGTAAGAATGAAAGAACTGAGGAAAAAAAAGGCTTGTAATATAAGGTAGGGGAACAGTAGATTCTCTTTCATCTTCTTCTCAGATCCTCTGTCTTCCATACCATAATGAAAAGAAAATTACCCTGTCCTTAAAAGTCTTAAAAAAAATAATCAGAACTTCACAAAAAAACATAAACGAAGGGGGGAGTTCCCTTTCTCAATGCACCAGAAAACATCAACTTTCACAAGGTAAAAACTAATAAAGCCATGACATCAAATTGCCTGTGAACTGAGTGCTTTTAAGACACATCAAATCCTAGAGAAGAGAACTAAGGTCATTGTGGCCCAGAATAAAATGAAGACAGCTAAGGATTAAATCAGACTTCATGAAATTCACAGAATTTGCATTAGAATAATTTGCAACACATCTGGGGTACAAATTAGCCAGATATGCTGGTAAACTACTAGGTATCCTGGTGCATAATAGGAAGTTTAGAATCTTTAAGGAAAATAGGAATCCATGCTAATCTACCAGTTACATACAGAATTTTCTGAAGGATGAAGCTAAGGGACATGAAGAACAGGGAGACGATGCTAGTACTAANTAACTATTTTTTTTTTAATAGAACAAATTATAATGTTGTATAATGTAAATAACAATGTTGTATAATGCATGTCTAATAGAACAAATTATATATGTTACACTCAGTAACATTTTTGTTACTTTCAAGCCTAGCAATCTTCTATCAAAGATGCTTGTCTTAGCACTTTGAGAACACAAATATTTTGCCTATGAAAAGAAAAATTTCTTTACAATTAAATATTTGGAGATGGTTTAAAAAAACAATAAGGTGGAAATGCATATCTTGGTCTTAGGCCTGCTATGAAATTGGAAGTCTCTGTCCAGCAACTTCTGGCAGAGATTTGTTTCAGTATGGGGATAGCCACAATAGGACAGATATTCTTGGCCATTGGTCCTTGTAATCATGTTATTAAAAAAAGAAATTTAATGATTTAATGGACTCTTTATCCACTGACCCCCAAATGCAGTCAAGTCAGCTGCAAGTTCTTAACTGTGCATGAAGGATGAAGCTATTCTCTTTTTATGAAGACAGTGTCTCTTCAGCACATGCTGATGGCTGGGTAACAGGCAGATAATCTCCTAATTGTTTACCTTGATAGTGACCAGAAAGCTTACAGCAGAATAAGTATGAAAATTAAAATTCAGAGGACACTGAATTCAATGGCAGCTATTAGCAATGCAATTAGAGTGGTTGATTAGAAATGTGCATGAATGTATTTGAGACTCTGAGTTTGTGCCAGACCCTGAAAAACAAAGGCCTTTAACAGTCTGAACTATAAAGCTGCCAATACAGTATGTTCTGAAAATATATGAAATGCACATAAGTCTAGCCGATGTATCAGATAGACCAATTTAAGGATGATAAATTCTGCCTGCTGAACAGTGCGACTTTGGGAACTGACTTTGGCAAAACTACTTAGAATAAGAAGAGTTCAAACAAGCTACTTTTCATGCAATGGAAAATACTTGTGACATGTACAACTAAATGAATTTTGGGCCAGGAATTAGCTTTTTTCTTAAAGTTTTCATAGTCTGAGTCTTGGACATAGTACCTTCTCTTTTCCATGTTGAAGGAAGCAAATATGACTCAAAACTCAGAGAGCGGTACTTTTGTTTTTAAGTATTTAAACAGAAGAAGACCAGATCAAGGCAAATCAAAATTGAACCTCCTATACTGTTCTCCCGCCTGGGCTTATACTAATAAATTTTATATATCTACCATCTACATAATTTCTTCTATCGCCTATTTCCCCTCATCAGTAATGTCCTTGGCTTCATTCCCATCTCTTTTTCCCTTCTCAATTTTGGAAATGAGGACTGTGCATCACTACAGGGAACCTGCATTTAGTTTGGTATTAATAGAGCTTTACTATAAACACATGGTGCACTGAGCAAAAGAGAGAACCAATACTTTGGAAGATGTCCAAAAGTTATTTAGTTCAATATCCTGTCTCTGACAGAGGACAATATAAGATACCTACAACGGGCAGATCGAGGGTTATTGAATCTAAAAGAGAGCATACTTTAACCTTTAGATTCAAATTCTCATTTCAAAAAAATGGCTTATAATTTGTTAAGAGAAATTAAATATATTGTCAATGTCACTATTTCTTTTTTAAAAACCTCCTTAATATTTGACCTAAATCATGTCCTGCTTTTATGAGCTGCATAAACCATTTACATGTACATAAATAAAACAACTGTAAACTTAAAAGTATTTCTGCATTCCATAAGATTTAATTTCAATTTACTGTCCTTGTTTCCTTTTGTTCAGAGTCATGAAGATTTTGATATGTAAAAATAAGTGATACATAACATAAATCAGAAAAACTACTATTATAATATTCCTCATTCCTCTTTTCTTTTGCAGTAGTTTTTGTTTCTTTCAACACTTTTTTACAAATTTCATTATTGCATTACACACAGTTGAACCTCTTTTTGTTCTGTGATATCCTTTAAGATACAGGACGGACAGTATTGCATAGCATTCAAGAAGAGCTTTTTAAAGCATTATGATATATTTCTATTCTTTGTTATCCCTTTTCTCATGCTTATTAAAAGCTTGCCTTTTTGTTTTAATATATTGATATGTTAAGCTGAAATGCTCCTTAAGTTCTGTACCACTAGAAATTACACAAATACAGCTGTGGATTTTTTAAGTTGATATATATTACTTAAAAGAACAGAAATTATATTATTGAATTCAATTCCAAGCTATCTTGCCCTACAATTTTAATGTATTTTATTATGTTTCATTTACCATTTGTTTCAGCTATATTGGTTACCTAATACCCTCCCACCAATGTCTCTGATCTTGAATGAACATCTCTTTGAAGTTAAATAAATCATCTGCAAATATACCTACCTCATCACTCTCTGTATTTTCACACTATTAATAAGGATATTTAAAATAAAGGTGAAAAGACCAAATACAAAACCTTAACTCAGTCTCATTGATGCAGTTTTCCCAAAAGAAAAAAAACCCCACACTATTTTTTCTTTGCATCATGTTTTATTGAATATTTGAACTGTGACAATATTTCACTTCACTATGCATAATTACTTCTTTTAACAACCTATATGAGAAATAGCAATTGCTGTGTTATAAGGACATTAGCAAACTTAAAAAGTGAACCCAATTTATTGATAATGGACTTCTGTTGAGTTATCAGAACATTCCCTCAGTTATAATCCCATATTGTCAAAGTATTTGATAGGTAATGAATGTCTTTCAAATATATGCTAATTCTCTATTTTTCTCAAAACAATAATGGTTAATTTTTCAGTTTTTCACCATATGATAAAGAGAAAACATTTAGAAGGAGAACAATTCAGAAATAGCCATCACAATTTTCATTAGCAAAAATGCAATATCCAAGGAAAATGCCATAACAGGATGACACCGGAAATGGTCTCTATTTTAGGCAGTAAACAAATAGGAGAAGAGTCAGTGGTTTTTGGGTGGTGCATTTAGTTATTTATTCAACACTCAATTCCCGGTGTGTTGTATTGGTGGCTTACCTCGAATATGCATTCCTGAGTATAAGCCATAGAAAGAGTCAATTTCACATGTCAAGGACTTTTTATTTATGAAGTGCTATAAACAATTTATATGACCGAATTTTGAGGGGGGAAAAAAAAACTTCCCTCCTTTCTATTTTCTCATTTTACATAATGCTTTTCCTAAGGGAATGGCATGAGGGAATGGGAAAATCAATTGTACATCAAATTGTAGAAACACTGACACATTTCTCTGGATCACTAAAGTTATGAAGCAGTAAGTGAAAATTGTACATAATACGCATAATATGTCCATCAGAATTTTTCAAAATATTATATGACAATTCATTAACTCACAAGAATTCTAATCAGACCTGGCATTAAAATTTTCTGTCTGTCTTGCTAACAGAAGTTTACCAAGCCAAATTTCTAGAAGGATAAAAATAGTGCAACATAAGTAAAGATCTGGTTTCACTGAGAAGAAAAGTCTGCTTAGTCCTGTCATTCTTTTTTTCCTCGTGAATTTATTTGAGGTTATTTAAGGTTAATAAAGGAACAACAAAAACAACAAAAAAGTCTCAAAAAAGGATGGACTTACTATTATAGATAGGAAATATTTCAGATTATATGATATAGAGATAGAGTGATAATAAGTGAACAAGGAATTGGTTTCTTGGGAAAAAATCTATCTAGATAACTGCATAATCTGTAACACATCAAAAATACAGGTTTGTTTATTTAATAATGAATAAACTCAATTTCTGTATTGCCAATCATAAGGCTCGTATGTGTATTTTTCAGGGATACTGTGTCATAACTGGTATCGATAGAAAGTGAGTATTAGAACACAAATTAAAATTTTTTAAGGATTCTTTAATATATTTTTTACTAGTTATTTGTAATATTTGACTCTTCTTGTTATACTAAGAAAATACACTATTTTAGAATTTGATAATGACTGTCATTGCTATATGCACCACAAATACAAATCAGAAAGGATTTCAGCAATCTTTCCTCTATTTACAGAAAACTATGTATACTTATTTTCTTTTTCTGAAGTAGCAGTATTTTTACAGATTCAATTCTCATACTATGATTAAAAATTAAATAAATCTGATAGCATTTCCAGACTGTGTCTGCTCTCTCTACACTTTGGAATTCTTGGCTAGTCAAAACTATTTAATGAAAAAGTTTTGTCTTTGGATTTTCAACAGGGAATGTCCATAGCACTTGTGGAAAGAAAGTAAAAAGAAAAGGAAATAAAATTTTAAAAATAAATACACACCAACAAATATACGTATATGCTTCAGTCAGTTTTGGGGTTTACATTATTCATGAAGAATGAAACTTTTCTAGTAGTTCATATATGAAACTAGCATTGCCTGGACCTGTTTTATTCATGAGTACCAGATGAGGATCAAAGCATAAAATTTGAGATGGTAGCTCACAGGAGGAATCTGTGAGGCCAAGGAAAGTGAAAAGATATTGCCTATTGATGAGAAAAGCAGAGGTATTACTCACACTCTGAAACCCTTACGTTGTGTTTATATTTGTCCTCAGGTTTTCTGTATGTATCCTAGAGCTCACAAATATAGACTTAATACATGAGACTAGATGGGATTCAGAGGATATTGAAAGAGCTTGCTGATATGACTGACTGCAAGGTTGAGGATTTGGCTAACAGAAATCTCATGAAGTTCAGCAAAGTGCAGAACTATGTACCTGGGACAGAATAAACGCTGTGCTAATACAGGCTGGAAAGCAGCTGGCTCACTACCAGCCAGCCTGAAAATGATTTGGGTGATACAGTGAACAACAGGTCAGGTAGGATCAAACCGTGGCAAACAAATCCCACACAGGATTGTATCAGAAAAGATGTGGTCAGCTGGTAGAGGAAAATTATTATTTTCGACTCAATCCCAGTAAGGCTGCACTTGTAATACATGTTCAATTTTGTGTCTCAGTTCAAGGGAGATGCTGGGAAACTGTGAAGTATTCAGTGGAAGACAAGCAAGATAGTGAGATACCTGCCTGATGGAGCAATTGAGAGCACTGTGTTTTTTCAGTCTGTTCAAAACCAGGTTAAGAGGAAAATAAGCCTAAAACTACTTGAACATCTCTAACCACAACTGTGAAACTTGGCAATGACAAATTGTAAAACAAGGAGCAGCTGCTACAAGCTGTGACTTTTGATGTCGACTCAGCATTAGGAAAAGCTTTTGTACAGCACTGAATCAGATCACACAGAGAAGTTGCAAAATCTCCATCTTTGGAGATTTTCAAGAGTCAGTTATGGAAAACCATGGGTAACCTACGGTGATCACTATTCAAGAGTCCTGCTCCTTGGCTTCAGTGGAGAGGCTGAACTACATAACCTCCTGAGAACTCTTCCAATCCATAGTTCTGTAATGCAGAAAACAGATGAAAAGACGAACAATGTTTCCTACAGATTAGTAAGAATAAATACTAAAATAGATGCTGACACTGCATTTTAATGCTGCATTTTAAGTAAAGCAGGGACTCTATGTCCTGCACTGCTAAAATAAAAGCCTTTGGCTGGCTTTCTGAGGCGCTTTGCTTCAGCTTACCAATGACTGGGAACAGTTCTCAAGAGATCCTAAACAATAGAATCCTAGGAACAAAACCAGAATCAGTATTGATTTGATCCAAAGTTGACATTAACACAAAAATGACCTTTTTTAGTCATTGCACATAAGCCAAACTGTTTCTTCTGACAACACAATACATTACTTTCATGTGCAATTTTCTTAATAATTTTTATTGTCCATGTTATTAATACATTATTAGCTTAAGCCTACCATTTTGCTGATGTTGCACAAAACAAAAATAAAAGCTTCTATATTAGAAAAAAGAGAAAGGACTCATCATAAAGTGAAAAGTTTGGATATTGTTACATGATCTGCATTACAGTTGCCAACTATGGTAATACAATGCTTACACATGAAAGAAAAGTACAAGGTCGTATTACCAGATCTAATGCTGAATTTAACACTGTTTTGAAGCAATGAGGCTAGCTGACTTTCGGAGTTTTGAATCCTTTGGACACAAATTATTCTGCTAATCTACTATTATAAATAATATAGCATTATAACAAATTATGGAGACTGCAAATAAATTAAAAGTAGTTCTAAGACTCACAAGCTTTGTTTGTGGCTGAAAAACCACCCAGCTTTTAAGTACACACACACACAAGAAGCCTAGATGATAAAAAGTGGGGGGGGAAAAGTCCTTTTTTCTTTTCCTCCAGAATTAAAATACATTTACATCACTCAAATGTTAACATACAAGTCTTTGGATGACTGATGTTGCATAACAGACACAGCAATGTTTTTTAGGGTAAGCTAAGGACACTTTCTTCTGCACTCAAAATGTTTTTGGTACAGGGGCTTAAGTCATACACTTAATGTGAGCAAAACATGGCTTCTACATGTTAATTATGAGATAAGTAAGGATATACAAACCCACAAATGTATCCTCAGCATTTATAAAACCCTTTTCCTCTCTTCATGTGTAACACTTGCCTTCACATCCATTTATGTCAAGTCAGGTGCTAGAGTGCTACATGATGGATATAATTTAATGTGACAGGTTACAATGTAGCGCATTATTTGGAAAATTGGTGAAAAAAAAGCAGTTGTTACAAAGTTCGTTGTTAAAGATGTTCAGGTTTGTTTGGCTGGTGGTTATCTTTTGGGTTTTTGGGGGGCTTTTTGTTTGTTTTTGGTTTTTTGTTTTGTTTTGTTTTAATTTGTTTTGAGTTTCTTTTATTTTGTGTGCATTTTTTTAAATTGGTTTTGTTTTGCTCTTGTTTTTTTCAACCCTAGTAAAAGAAAACACTAAGATGACATTTTTTATTTTTAAAAGCATAATTTATCTCTAAGATAAGAGCTAGGGATTTCTCCACATGAACTAGATGTGTAAAAGGTATAAACAATTAGAGACAGAATCACCGAGCAGATATTCCCTCTAATAAGCCAGCAAAAAGAAAACTTGTGCATATTGGAGTGATGGTGCTTTTCCCATTTTTCTCATAGCAAAACTCTAACTAGTCTAAAGTATATCTCTGTAATTTCAAAACAGGGAATAAAACCAAATGAAATTTATGTTCAACTACTTTGAATGTGTTCAGCTACAGTTCTTGCTGTTTTGATGGCAAAATGTGACAGGATGTTACATTAATAAAAATATTTCCATAATTAATGCATGACTTCATTCTTTGTTGCATAGGTCTAAGATAATAAAACCAGGTTTAAACTGTAGTTTTCCAGATTCTCAGAAGTATTAATTTTGTGTTTACTAACCCAGAAGTAGATGACGTAACAGACACTGTCATGCATTTCTCTATAGAGTTGAAATGGTGTCCATCATTATAAATTTCTATATTTCTACTATTTATATATCCATACATCAAGGGAAGTGACACAGTACGCAAATACACAAGCCCAGGGGAAAAGATTTCCTCATTCTCTAATCAGTCTTAAGAACACTACCGTAGGAAGACAACTAGCAATAAGATTGAGAAAACGGTAAGTTATAGTCCCATTCTAACAGAAGTTATACCAGTACAAAAATAATAGGGTGAAATGCAGTTGTTATTTCCTAGATGGAATGCAGCTGGCATGCACAGAATCTGTTCTATCATAGTTCCTCAAACAACATAGCCTGCATCTGAAGCATGCTAAGAGGGATGACATGGAGGGAGGAGCAGAGTGAAGACACCATGGCCAGGGTCTGTAGTAATCCTTTCAGGGATGGGAAGGTGAGAGCACCATGTAGTGGATAAACCTCTTGGCAGCTGTTAACCGAGGGTGAGAGGAGAAGACGTCTCCCTGTTGAACTGGTGACTGTGGTGAAATTGCTCCCCTTGGATGAACTTGGTTCATTCGAATCACATTGTAATATTAACACACAGCTCCATCCCAAAGTTACCCACCCCCAAGGTATGACCACCCCTCACTGAGCAAGTGCTCCAGATTTTGACTAAACCTTTAAGAGCAAAACAAGAGAATTTTACACCAATCAGTAACAAAAGCATGCACAACTAGAATCACTCAAGTTCTACCTAAATGTAAAGAAATAGTATAAAAGTGAGTTAGGGATGGGAAGAAGTTAGCGAAGACTCCATCATAATTTCTGGGATCAGTCAATGGGCTGAACCTTCTACCCCATGGCAATGTCTACTGGTAAGAACTTTACATGCACTAAATTATTATCACAAGCTAGTTTTTGCTAGTGATTTGAGGTTGTCTCTATATTGCTTCAAATTCATTTTTGCAGTTACTACCACCAGCAATCTTTGAACCTTAATCTGTCAAAATTTTCTGTTATCAGTATGTTTGTGAATAAGTGTGTTGCTCCCTCAACTGATTAGTGTTAGCATTTCAAGGACACTGTTGGCCAACACCGGATAACACAGTTGACAAAAATGGGAAGATCCAGGACAGGAGTCCCTCTTTCTAACCTGTAATAAAGGATTCAACTCTGATATGCTGTTGGGGCATGCCCCTAAACAGCCCTCTGATCCAGCAGACTGTCTGGTGGAGTCCCCATTATGGGACACTGACAGACTGGTCAGGCACAAGGGTCTCAGCTTTCCTGGGGCATTGGCAGACTGATCAAACATAAAGGGCTCAAGGCACCCACCCTTTCATCTGACAACTACACTCTTTTAAGACTGTTCTAGTCCCTTGATATCAGTGAGGGTACAAGATATTTTTATTACACCAACCTGGCAAATAAAAAAGTGTGATATCAGACTTGAGCAGCATAACTAAGAAAAAAAAAATCTCAGAACAAAGAGTACTTGAAATTTCTGAAGGAAAATACCAACTGCTAATACATAGAAAAAAGGAATCATTCTGTAGACCAACGCAAGTGAAGGGGATAGAGATTTTCAAGTACTATGAAAGGCTTCTTTCACATCATAGTTTTGCATCAATACAAACCCATCCCTTATTTTTTTAATTATTTCTATGATAATTGCAAAAATATTAACAGCTTACTCACTATGCATCTTATTATAATCTGTCCATTCTATCACAGTTTAATATCCATTCAAGCATCGCAGGAAGAGAAGTGTATTAGAACCATGAATCATAGGTGGCATTTTGCAAATATCTCTTGTTACCTTCGATTAACAGCCAAATAATACAATATGTTTAGGTATGCATGCCTCCTTTGGAATTATTTAAATTTCGGTCATCTGGTATGATCTAAAGCTCTAATAAATTGGATGAGGAAAAAAAAATCAGAAATTATGTATAAAAAACTGGTACCAGTGCTTATCTTGGACTTACTGACTTTCTGAAATTTAGTATTTCATACAATTTTCAGAGATGACATTTCTCTAAAACTAAGTTTCTTCAAAAATATGCCTAAAACTCAAGGGATTGAAAAACATTTGTATTTAATTGTATCGGGATTTTTTTGAAGTTCATGCACATACACTTTTAGGAGAGAACAGCTGAATTCTGTGAATTAAATACTTTCAACTGCCTAAAAATTTAAAGCCCAACAAAGGAAAAAAAATTGTTGCAATTATAGTGCATTTTTAAGTTTTCCAATAACAAAAAACTAGTTCTAGAATTTCTGGTTTAATATTTTAAAATCCTAATCATTGTAGTTGATTTTTAAGTATATTTGAAGAGACCTATTTGAAACAAATAGGGAAGAAATTATACCTGAGCATGAGCCTGACATTTCATAGCAGAATAATCTTTCTTTATATTTTAGGTCATTCACAAGCTCACTGGAAAAATGTCGAATAATGTAGCAGCATGAATGTTTATATCTCTGTGAAAGACACTCACTACTGACTAACACCCCTGCATTTTCTATTACACGATGTCTAATTAAGCCCCATGATGCCACTCTCAAATCTGACAAAGCAGAGATAATTCTTGACATTTTCAAAAACTTGGCTTATGTTCCCCTTCTTTTTACAGTGACACAAGCTGGGGCTTCAAACTGATAATGACATTGCAGCAAGTTTCTGGTTTTTTAATCTTTTTCAAACAGTAGTTTACTCAGAAGGAATGGAATCACACAGACCCTTATTTGCCTTTGCAATGTTCAAGCACAGAACCAGGGCTGCCAAAAGAAAATTTTGCCCTTACTTGCCTCAGTTCAACACCCAGCAAAATCAATTGAAATTATGTTATACTACCCAGGGAGCGATTGGGTCCATAGCACACAGACAGAACTGTCACAGCACATATGAGGTGATAGGTCACGTCACTTCAATTGTCCCTATCTTCTTTCAGCACTAGACAAACATCAAGAGACAAACACAAAGCAATAAAATAGCAACAGTAATACTCAGTGTCCGGATACTGTCCCTGTCACCGCCGCTCCTCCAATCCAGCCATAATGCAGAATTTTCTCTACCAGATGTGGTGCTTCACATCTACCTTTCTTGGTCAGCAGCAGGAGGCAGGATCAACAATATTTTGAGGCTGTCTTTAACTTAGGACTCATTTCTTTAAAATGAAAACTGCTTTTTAGATAGAAGAACAAGGACAAGGATGAAAAGGGTTCTGTATATGCTTCTGAAATTATGAAAATTAACAGAGAGGAATAGGTTTTTCTTTTACAAAAAATATTGCATTGTTTACGTAACTTAGAGGATATGAATTTCCTCTTCTCTGTCCTGGTAATACCACTGTGTTCTTATTTATTTCACTCTGTTTGTTGTGACACTAGCCAAAGACTACACAAGACCAGTTTCTCCATTAAAAGGAAAAATAAAGAGAACTGATAATGATTTACACATTTTTTCCACAAATTTCCTATAATGATTAAGAGCCTGCTTGCAGATCTTGGGGAGAAAAATAAGAAAATTGAAATGAAAGTTTCTCTCAAAAGAAAGCTATAAAATCTCGTTAATATATAATTTAAGAAGTAATAGTTTGCCATTTCATTTCTCAGTCAAGACTGAGATGAACGATGAAGGACTTCATCTCCTGGAGTTAAGACTAATGTAAAAATCATTAATATTTTCAACTGTAAATTCCTGAGACCTGGATACCAATAGCAAAATGTTTTGCTTTTCCACAATTTTCTTCTAGATATTGCTTTAATACAATTTTACAAGAAACATAATTTGTTCAGACTGTGTCCCAATTCACCCTGCACACAACAGAAAATAAAAACTAATTATTTTCAACCCCAACTTCCATCCAACTATATCTTTTGAAGGTAGACACTAAATTGGTGGAAAATTACATCTTACATTGGATTTCATGCTTATCAGATTTTTTCCCTATCTTTCCTTCTATCTATTTGATTAAATCATTTCACATCTTTCAGAAGTCATAAGTTACAAAGAAAAAAAAAGAATTCACCATAGAGAGATTTCATGTGTATAAAGAATATCACCATTAAAGTTGTGGACTTAGTCATTTGAGCAGCCAAGCTCAAGAACACACAGTAACCCAACTTACTCCTGAGCAAAAGTAGAGTTTCAACAGACATAATCATCTCTCTTCCAACACAAATTTATAGACTAGAAGATAAAGCTATTTGCAATGAGTTTTTTTGCATTGGTTTATTATGTTAACTATTGTAGCATTATGGTTCTAGTAAAATCAGGTGCTGGGTGGCCATGAAGTAAGAAAAGGCTCCTGATTTTATTAAGTCTTGCAAAATTATCTGACTTATAATAAATACATATTATCTGACCAGCTATAATAAATACAGTTCATTGGGATTCCATTTCAATATGGGTTTTTTAATATTTTTAAGAATCCATATTTGTGCATTTCTCTTTAAAAGAAGAAAAAATGTAAAAAAACCTCCAAAGCAAAATGTAATGAATTCTTCTATTGAATGCAAATCAGTAAGATGCTGTAGCTTGGTTTTAGTGTTTCCCCCCACTTTTGTATTGTGTGCCTAACACTCTCACATTTAAACAGTCAAAGACATTCCCCGCAGGACATACACACTGACACAACAGTGCCTTACATCCTTTTGTAAAGAGACTATGTGTGCCCTTGATATCAGGTAAGTTCAGGCAGTATAATAGCCTGAAATCTTGCCCAGAACAGGGATATTTATTTGCATATATTTGTAGATTGTTTAATTCCCTGCTGTAGCACAAAGAAAACTACTGTTCTTCACATTACTTCAAACAGACTACAAGAACTACAGACCTGAAAATCACCATTCACTAAGGAAAAAGCACACAAGAAGTTTTATAAATATATTAATGTTGCATATTCTCCCTTAACCAACAGTAACAGTAAGGGTTTCTGTGTAAATTGCTGGATATTGGGAAGGGAGACTGCAGTTTTCTTGAGAAATTTAACAGGAAAATTTGCATGGCAGTGAAAGAGGTGAATCCAGGATTGATGTATTTCTATTTATGTGTTATTCAGATCAAATAATTGGCAGAAAAGATATTATTTATATGAAAGAGATTCAAATGAACTATTTTCTTGAGTCTTTCTTGACTGAATACTAACAATGACTACCTTGATTTGACAGCTTGTCTGTTCTTAGGTAAAGCTGGATGACATTCATCCACAAAAGCATTTGATTAGTTTATCATTACCTGTGTCTATGTTTAGCAGATGTTTTTGAAGTTCTTTACCTCAGTACTCAGTGAGATTTGTCACCATATAACGTTAAGTATGGAACTCCGTTGTTCAAGTTACTTCTAAGTTCTTTCAACATTTTCCAGTAATTTATTTCATCACTGAATGTAAGATCATGTGTAAAGTATCAACATTTTCCAGTAATTTATTTCATCACTGAATGTAAGATCATGTGTAAAGTATAATATTCGGGTTGATTTTTAAAATAGAGAGAACTCTGGGAATATTTAGAAAAGTAAGTTGCAATAAATGAATATTAGATAGAGTTGAAGAGAGGGGGCTGAGAAAATAGCAGTAAACCAGTATGTTTTGGTTTACAGGTATATGAGCTGTCCCTAAAGGAGAGGGTAACTCAGATTCTTGTTACTAGATCCCTTGGGGAGATTAAAGTGAAATGACTCTGGATTACCGGTGTTCATAAACATTTGTATAATATGTAGGGCTTATTCTAAAACAATTTGTTTGCAATGGAAAAGTGGTATGGGCAATTTCTGTAGGAATATAAAAGAGTAAAAATATAATTTACGTAATAATAGAAGAAGAAGAAAGAAAGAGAAGGAAAGTATAAATAAGTATAGAAAGAAGAAGAGTAAGAAAGTATAAAGTAAATAATGGAGAGGAAAAAATACCACCACCTCTGAATTCAGTGACAAGAGTTGATTGTTGCAATTTTGCTGTCCATCAGTTGAAGTGATGGTTGCAATCCTGATCTGTCACGGGTGGAGGAAGCCTGTGAAACACTAAGTTCAGTGGGTTAATGCACACTGAGATTCAGGTGGGAATTCCCAGATACTTCCCCAGAGTTTTTATAGTGTCTGATAAAATATTGTGAGGCACTTCAGGGATCTTTGGTGGTTCATGACACCTTCTAAGACATGACAGCTGCCTCTCAGGTGAGCCTCTCACATAAAGCCAGCTATGCTCCAACAGAAGGGCTCAGGAAAACCCTCAGGCTTGTGAGTGAATGTCCCAATACCTTCCCCGAGGGGAGTTTTACAACGGAGACAGTTCTCAAAGGGAGGAGACTGTATAATAAAAAGCACTATCCCCCCTCATAGGATAGCTGCTCAATAGTCCCTTTCCTCACCTGGCTCAAAACCCAGATCATGCAAAAAAAAGGTTGGATTTTCCTGGTCATCCTCTGGTGCTCATGCCCTCTGCACCTGGGCTGTTACCTTGCACATCATCAGCAAAGCACTCCCTGTTTTTGCAAGTGGCCATTTGATTAAGCCATTAACCATTAACATTTCAGTCTCTCACACCACATTTTCAAAAGATCCCTATGTGCATTACTCATACATTAGTCCCAATGCACTGTGACCACCCAGCAATCATAGCATGTGTTTTGTCATGTTGTATCCTAAAACTGAAGGACAATACCATTGTGATAATAAAAATATTGCAGTGTGTCACCACAAAAAGTATGTTTGCGAAAAAGAAACATTAAGCAGGCAGAAGTAATAGCTTCAAAAGACAGAATAAGCATTGCTTCACCAATTGAATCAGAAACAACAGCATGGTTTTGGAATAAGCTTTTGCAAATAACTACTACTTTTATACAGTAACTTAAAACTCAAGTGTAGCCCCCACAAAGCCACCAATATACTTGGATTTCTGTGCTGTCCATTTCATGATGGACAGCTGATGTTTAATTTCCTCTCATTTATGGAAGGCTAATTTGGAAGAAGTTAATTCAAGATGATAGAGCTTTTCATTGAAGATTGACTTTTCAAATTTTATCTCATTAAAATTTTGGGGCAGGTGAACATCTCGAACATCTGGAAGTGTGTTAAAATATACAGTCAAGTGACTCCCAAGATATCTTGCAAGAAGGAATTAAATTACTTAGTTATTCTGTGGTACTGTGTTATGAGGTAACATTCCTTTGTCTAGAAAAGTTAGTGTTCTATCCTGTATCTCCTAAATAATAAATTTACAAGTTTTATTCTGAATGACAGTTCATTTAGGTTAAGCAAAGATACTGTTATTATAAAGCTCCTTTATTTCCTTCAAACAAAATTAATATTTAAGAGTTTTTATATTAGCACTACTAATAAATAAAAGATATGCAGGTTCATTCTAATAAGAAAAATACACTATTTTTACTAAAGGCAACAATACACATATATGAACATAAATAGCATGGGTGTACATTCTGTTATTAGATTTTTTATCTACTTGTAGAAAATTATGTGTTGGACCATATTTTTCTAATCCAAACCACTCAATGCAGACTGGGTGACAATACACTGAAGCTAGAGAGAAATAGTAGAAGAAAAATGTGGAGCTTTGCCACAGCATCTCTTTGCTTGCTCAACTTCTGCTAGAAAAGTCCATTTTAGCAGTTGCTTCTGTTAAGTCCTGGAAGCAATTTATTGAGGTTGGAACAAATGTATTGCTAGGGAATTAAAATATACTCCTACCAGAGAACTTGAATTAAAATAAAAACTAAATCAAATCACTAAACTGCTCAATGAAAATGCAGTTTATTTTTTAGCTGTTGCAAATATTCTAAACAAAGGCAATCCAGGTGTAGAAGCCACAGGGACTGGAATCTTTCTTTGGGACCTCTGCATGAACCATGCAATGTCACCCTCAGACTACTCCCAATTTCTTCCTTCATTGATTCTTGACCTGCCACAACCACCTGGCAGCCCAGAAAGGTCTCTTGAGTCAGACCAGGAAAAAGATAGTAGAAACACACTGTTTAGACACTACCTCGTGTCTAAATAATGCCCTAAAGCACTTAACTGCACTTAAGATTTTTACTGAACTTTTTGTTGCTGTTGAAAGAGTCAGAAACTGTCACAATGAGTATTTTCAGTTTGATATACAGAAAAAAATGGATTAGCATCCATCAAAGTGAAAAGAAATTTAAGCTTATGATATGCAACTTCTGTTCTAATTTTAACACAAGTTTTCCTTGAAGTATTCTATATTTAGCTTAATTTTTAAATAATTTCTTGATGAGCAATACTCTTAAAATATAAGTGACAAATATGGGTAGATCATCTGCAATACCATTTATGAAAAGTCCAGTGTATTCTTGGCTCTCTGTGAAGATACATGGACAGAGAATATAAAATAGCTGTACAGGGAAAGAAACATGCACTTTCCAGTCCCTTGCTGTCACTTTGTTATTGCATACAGTGAAGCTGCATAAAAGATAGAGCTATAAGATCCAATTTTTTAATGATTTCTTTCTTAATGAAATAGCTCTTAAGTTTTGTTTGAGGAGAAAGACAGCCACCTTTACATCTAGGTAATTCCCCTTCACCCTAGCCCCCATTTAACTAATTAAATGTTCCTTAGAATTCGAAATCACTGAGTATAACAAAGCTCCTGAGAATCATAAGCAAAGTCAGGAGGACATCTCAAACACAGGAATGGCTAGTGTAGGACAGTCTAGGGAGTACATGATGCTTTCAGTATCATTTTGTACTGTACTTTAGGGCTTTAATAGCCCTTCCAGCAATGTTGCACCAACTGCTAATCGATACCAATTATTTTTCTCACCATAGAAACTAGGCTTAGTTAACCCCTTGAGTGCCTTAGCCTGAAATAGACAATGTGGTTTTTTACATGAATGAAGAAAACATCCACTACAGTGGAATTATTCCTGCAACAAAAGTGCTGCTATATTCAAATTCTGGATGAACATATAGTCATTCAAAAAATTACTATGGCCCATCAGTTTAAGGCCATATTCCCAGAGCATTAACTTAAATAAACAAACCACACATTGTATTGTGCTATCATACCAATCCTTGCAAGGAGCAAAGTGGGAAAGTCTGCTACCCTTCAGTGTCTAATGCTGTTTCAGTCACAAGGGTCTTCACAATGAAATTTTTGTTGAATAAGCAAGAAACCCTAATGAAACTAATTTTAAAATTCTGGTGGTTTCATTTCCTTTTTTTTTTTTAATTAATTACTTTTTGTAATTTTGTTCAGCTCACATATGAGTCAAAACAGTATAAGAACAGCTATTTTACTGCAAATTTATGTTATTAAAACATTCTAATTTTGCATGCAGGTCAGGAGAGAATTTACATTGTAAAAACATTTCATCACCAAAACTGGGGGGGAAAAACCCAAACAAAACAAAACTCCACACCCCAAAACCACATTTTGTGAAACACTCCCTTATGCATCTACATATTTTATGACAAATAATTACGGTAAATAAATACCTCTTTGGAGTATTTTGTTCAGCCTAATACAAGTTTTTTAACCAAACACATAAATAGATTAGTCAAGATTTTTTTTCGCTAAATAAGCAGGCAGACAGCAGAATTAGTGAACTATTTAAGTATACTAAAGCTCTTAAATATTAGAGTTAGAGTTATTTTCAAATAGTTACTATAAAGGCAACATAAAAATAAGAGTATTGGAAATGAAAAGTACTAGGGAAACAGCTATTTGGTAGCCTTATTGTGCTGCACATTCTCAGCATCCCTGTGGTAATGGAAATCTAGATTCTCCTCAAGTAAATGCAAATTTCTGCTAAGATCCCAATAACGTTTTATGTTTGTCTGTCTGTCTATAAGTATGCATGAAGTGTTTAATTCTTAAACACCTACGTACATTTATTCAGTACAATACATCATCAAATGGGAATTAGAACACAAAATAGTTCAATTTGATTGAAGAAAAAAACAGGGAGTCTTCAAGACAAAGAAGTTGCTCCCACAGCAGTTCACAAAAAGGACAATTCTAATAGACCTAAGAGATTGAGAAAATATAGCCAATACACTCCTGCAATGGATCTCTCAATAGGGCAAACAATTGGTTTTACATTGCATTGTTTAAGCTAGCTAAGCTAATACATCATTTAAATGGTCATTTTAGAAAGTGAAGCTGTCTACAGTCATGCAGAATTATGCAATTGTTCAAAATACAGTGCAATATTCTGTCACTCTCAGCCCCCATATGGACATATCTGAAATATTTTTTTCAAACCAGTTGAACCAAAAGCAGAGGAACAGAGATTCTAACAAGCCATTGCCCTCTGGAACTGCCATAGTTCTCTGCATAAACTTGATAAACTGCTTCCTTCATTAATCTTTGTTGGCTTTCACAACAAATGGGCCCACATCATTACCATTGTTTGTCATATCCTCTTACTTGTTGAAGGCTATAAGCTGTTGCAATGAGGTATATTCCAAAACCACGTGATACTTTGCTCCAGGCATTCTAGAAAGGTTTTCCTAAGGAGCACAATTCTTTTCATATGGTAGAAGGAATATAATCTGTACTCGCTTGACAGGAATACTTTGCCAAAAAAGAAAATTAGGAACTGATGACAAAAGGTGAATCTTGATTCAGCAAAACTTTCTAAGGCTTTTTATTTTCTTAATGTGTTAATTTCTCCACTGTTTTTTCCAGGTTTCACTAGAAGGAAGAGAGAACAAAGGTTTTGGAATATTAACGGATTTTTGAAATACAGAAAAAAATAATGCTAACAGAGGGTGGGATTTCCTTTCATTAGTTGTTCAATGCACTGTAACCAGACTCAGTAACATAAAGCATAATTCCTTAGAAGAAAAAGCAAAAAAGGCCTCACCAAACTGCACAACATCATTTGTCTTTGCTTTCATCCTTTTCTAAAGTACAACCTTAATTCTGACACCATAAAAAAAAAAAAGATGTTATTTACTTAAAAATGTGATATATTCCTGTATTTGAGAATACAAAAGCACTTGCAACTATCAACAAATATGGCCAGTTCCTCTTTAAATCCCTCTAAATGGTAAGACAGCCAGCACCTGAGGTTT
The DNA here is from genome assembly GCA_013399945.1 of Ploceus nigricollis. Taxonomy (NCBI): domain Eukaryota; kingdom Metazoa; phylum Chordata; class Aves; order Passeriformes; family Ploceidae; genus Ploceus; species Ploceus nigricollis. The sequence goes on along the minus strand of VXBC01000927.1, from coordinate 945,259 downwards.
CCTTTTTTCTACACTTTTCCTGTGTTCAAGCTGATGTGATGACTAATCCTTGTAACTATTTCCACCATGGCATGCAGTTTAATTATTAGGCTGGCACTACTAACCCCTAACTAAAGTATCAGTACTTTTTCACCACTAATATCAAAATCCTCGTTGATATTTACAAGAGGTATTTTCTAATTCCCTGCATAATTTATTTATTTTATTTAAAAGGGTACTGAGCAGTGCTGAGTAGAGGGGGGAAAAGGAAACAAAGGATTACTTTTCCAAGGAAAAGTTCTTAATCCAAAAGTTGAGGCTGGGGGATGAGTGGATACAAATTACGGGCAACTCAGTGAAAGCCCTTGCTCTGTTCAGCATATCATTACACATCTATCTGTATCAGAAAAACGGATGCTGAGAGGAAATAAAAACCACACCAAAACATAAAAATCTGGTAGGATTTTATACTAGCAAAATGAATATTTGGAATCAGTAGATAACTTTTAAAAATATTTTATGTGAGATTTAAAGACCCAACTTTTTTTCTGAAGACAAAACATTAAATATTGAAGGATCTTTTCCTCTGGAAAAAATTAGGTCATTTTAGGTGGTTTACTGAGTTAAACTCCCCACAGTATTCTCAACATCTTTTGTAAATTGAAATTGCTAGAATTGGTAACATAGCAGAGGGAATGGGAGAAAATTCCAATGAGACAAAAAGCTTCCATCTGGATTTCATTAAACAGTCATTTTCACATAATTTGCTCTATCATTTTAAGGCATGGAAGTCAATAGATATATTATTGTATAATGAAAAATCTCAGGGATTATATAAAAAATCTGGTTTTACTCAAGCTTTTATTCTCTGGTTTCGTGTGCTAATATTTCCTAAATTAATTATCTGTTCAAGGGAAAAAAAAAAAGCTGTTCTCCAATGGTGTTCTGCCTTGCATCTGTCAGAAATTTCACCATGGTTTGAACCAGCCATGGACCTAAAAACTAATATTCTCTGAAATGTAAGTGACCATAATTTTATATACTTTTCTATATAAAAAATAGAATATGTTATCCACTCACCATAAAATACGTGCTGTGTGATGAAAGACAATCCTTTTATTTTTCAGGAGTTATGAAAAATAAATAAGTATCTAAAATTATAACTGTTACTCAATTTCACAAATACTTATTAGAACTTTAAAATCACACTTCTAATCTGATTAAAAATGCAACAGGCACGAAGCTTTTTTATTTGTTTTTTGTTTTAAGCTAGACTGAAAGAAAAATTAAGCGATTGCATATTGTACTCTTAGCCAAAATATTATCCTATTACATCAAATTTCTTAGAGAAACAAAATAATTTAAAATAATCTGTGCTTTATGTCTAGTCTCTGTGCTAGATCAGCATCTCCACATAAAAAGCTAGTCATGACTGAATTGCTCAAACACCTTTCAATTCCTGAAGCTTGGATGCCACACTTATATACTCTTTAGAGAGTATTCTTTGCAAAGCAGTAATTACTGCCACAATTTTCTGTTTGTGGGCCTCTCTGCACCCCAGGTTTGTCTCACTTTTCAGTGTTTGCACAGCAGTGCCCAGTACTGAATTACCCTTTTTGTGATTCCTTGCACCATTCTCTCATTCTTCCTTTTGTTTTTACAGAGTACCAATATAGATATAGAGAGGTTAATCAGGGAGCAGAAAGAATCTACAAGTTAAACAGGGCCATCAGAGGTATAAGCAAGTGAGTGTGGTACTGGAAAGATGCATCTAGCTCTGGAATCTTTTTCCACTAAGGTGCTGACAAAAGGAAGGAAGGAAGGATCAGTTTAAAGCTGTTTGTCAAGTGAGAAATATAAGAAAAGTTCTCGGGGAAAATTACATGGCACTTTGATCATGGGCTACAGTATTCATGTGGGGAGAAGATTTCCCAAAGAATTCAGGCTGTACTTAACAGAAGTTATGGTCTGGCAGCAGAGAAGATGCTGTTGCAATTTATGAATGTTATATATTGCAGCTATTATAGACGCAGAAGCTCATTGCAGTGCTGCAAATCAACAGGTCTCTCCTGCTCTCTCCTGCAGAGTTCAATAGGGGTTACCTATGGAGACACCCAGTTACAAAATAACCCATCTTTGCAGTCTAACATTGAAGAATTTTAGAATTTCCCTGAAGTATTTAGGAAGGAATATTTGTATTCTAATAAAGGATAGGGAGAAAAAAAAAATGTGGTTAGTAAGGGGTGAATTGAGCACTTAACACTTGTTTCAGTTTACAGGTCGATTTTAATTTTGTGTTAGGGATTACAGAGAAATCTGTCAATAAGACAGTGGTACAGAAAACACTTGAAGGTGGTAGAAAAGCAGCTCTTAGTATCTAATGGAAATGTTCTCATGTAAATTATAAAACTGAAAGCAAAATAAACTTATATTTTGTTGAAACAGACTATCTAGATTTTAATACTCTGAGAGGCATCAAACTGGCTGCTTCAAACTTCTAGATATTTTACATAAAAGATAATTCCAGGAAAACAGAACAGCTACATAAACTGTTCACAGCTTATTTAATTGCATAAACCCCAAATATCAATGGGATTTAATTGCAGAAACCCCAAATATCAATGTCAACTGAAGCACTTGGAATTATTATTAACTTTATAATACTTTTTGTATTACTAGAAAATCATCTTCACCAAAGCAGCTCTCATAAGACATTTCCAGTACATAAACACTCAGAGGAACATTTCCTTAGTAGCTGTACTCTGTGCCTGTTCTGCAGCCTCTGAGTTTTGAGGAGGACCACTTCTGAGCGCAGACTGGAATCTCTCACCACCACTAAGCATCCTGTCACTAACATTCCCTTTGTGTGCCCCCCAGCAAGAGGACAGGAGTAGTAATTGTCCCTTTTAAGTCCCTGTAATTGTTCCCAAATTAATTAACTTCAGTGCACATTACTAGATTTCTTAAACAAAGTAGGCATTTAGTGCCCCAAGACAGGAACTGTAGAGAAAATAAAAGATGGGATCGAATCAGAGGTCATTTGGATTTATTTCACCAATTATGCGTACATCTTTTGCATTTTTTGCCACACCTCAGAAACACAGATCTAAACTACTGTTCAAGTAGTCTGAGAATTATAGAACAGCTACAATCCAGTGACTTAATCAAAATGCATTTGTGCTGTAATTTACAGAGAAGACAGCAGGAGGAATGATATGAAAACACAAAGTATGACACAAACTCCAGAAAGGGATCATTTTCGTAGGGGTGATGGTGATGGAGATGCCTAGCAAGCCAATATTGAAATCCTAAGAAGACAAGCACTCAGAGGATGGAAGCACAAGCAGTAAATGGTTTATAGAGCGGTGGTCATACAAGAGAAGTCTGATAGCCTTTCTTGTCAAAAATTAAGAATTTTAAACAAACCTAATCGAATGTAATATAAGATTTCAAATGTATTTCCTGAAAACATATTTACATCTAGAATTCCACTGAAATATTAATTTCTTAGGAGTTTATTTCATAAAAAGTCCTAAAACTTTTAGAGTAAATATCCACATTGTGATCAAATGGTTTTTTGAATAGCGATACTTATTCCCTCTTTGAAAAGATTGAAAATTGCAGATGAAAACCCTGTTTAGGTAACATTTTTTTCACAGATTCTGAAGATTTCCTTTGTATCTTCTTCCAAAAATAATATTAATTTCCATTAAATATGGTTCTATTCAATGTAATATCAGGGTACAAAATTTATTAGTATTACCACTGTATTGAAGTCATTGTTCAGACATAGTTAATTTGATTAAAGACCATAATAACAACCAAATAATAATGCTGATGACAGTTGAGGGAATAAACCTTAATTCCAAATGTCTGTTTTTCTCCAAATACCCTTAACATAGCTTTTTCTTCCTAATAAAAGAAAGAAAAATATTAGTATATGTCATCTCTTCCTAAAACACAGTAAAAGTGGGGGTAGCGAACTTAGATAAAACTTACAAGAGGTAAACAGAAATGCAATATTTTTAAAGAATTTGAGAAAGTGGTAGAGTAGATTTCATTAAAGTGAATTTATAATTTATATCTGGAGATTTACTGTCATGCACTTCCTAGCAAGTTTCATAGCTTCCAAGTAACCAAACTACATGTTTTGATATGCTGCAGGAATAAACCTATTACCGAGGCAACAAAACACAATGCAGTGTTTGCCATACTTTGTCTATTAAACTTAAGCATTTGCTTTAAAAAAATCACATTTGCCAACATATTATGAGACTTGTATTTTAAAAAGGATATTTTCCTTCCTGTTTCCTTGACTCTTGAAATTATTCTGGCTTCAGTGCACATATAATTATGCTTGTATAAATGAAAACTATTGAGTTGTATGCTCAGGGAAAAATGCAACAACTTAAACACAGTATGAGATTTTTAAAAAGTAAGTGCTTACAGAATATCGATAAATAGAAAGCTTTTCCATTCAAGCAAAGAACACAGCAATATCTGGTTAAACTGAATTGCTTGCATAATTCTCTTAATTAGTAGAAAGCCACTAAAAAAACCTTTGGTCCTGATTCTAATGTTTTTACTTACATAAAACCAATCTAGCTCAAAAATAGACAAAATTATTTAGTAGTCAGTATTCACCATATAATTTTTTTGGCCTTCATGACGATTCATTCCATTAAAAAGTAGCAGAGATGCTCACTATCTCTGTTATTTAATGAATGCTTCTGTTGATTATACATTATTACTGTTTAATATAAGTGGCAGCAGGTCTGAAATTGTCCTCTACCAATTTCAGTATCACAGAACTTTGCAGGGTAGGTAAAGACCACAAAAGTTTCAGGTAAAACAGAATGTGGAAATGAAAACCAGAAACACTTGAGCAGTTATTAATGTGAATTTATGGACCTAGAAGATGATGGCCTGCTTGGTTTTAATGCAAGTTGGTCACAATAGGGCTGGATATGCCTGGCACAACCCCCCTGACAGTCTTCCTGCTCTGACAGATGCTCCTTGAGCTTATTCTGCTAACCAGCCATTTGTGAGCTGAAGCTGTTGCTTGTCAAGATGCCTGAAGACAACTTCTCATGAGTCAGTCTCAGCAATGGCAATGACACAATTTTAATTTTAATGACATACATTCTTGATTTTTGAAGTACATGACTGACGCTTGTCATTGGTATTCAAGTTAATGGATAATAGCAGGAATTTTCCTTCTATCAGAAGCCCATGAATTCTTCAGGATTTAAAGCTGTGGTTTAGTTGGCAGAAACTGGAGGAGGGAATGCAGTCGCATTAAGCCACCATGTGACTGCATCCACATTTTTTAGGAAAAGGTGCATATATAATTGCCTTTCACTGTCATGGTTCTCCTTTTTTAGAGTAGACTGATTTAACAGGAGGGCCACAGGCTCACGTAATCTAAAGTACAGTAAACAGAAGCCCTTAATAACTTCACTATTTTAATAACACATTTCAACAATCCCTCTTTGCTGGGATTAAAGAGCTCCACTTGCCAAACTGGAGGTGAGGAGGGACAGCTGACAGAGAAATAGGAACTGTGAAAGCATGAACATTTTCCATATTGTTTGCTGAGTTGCTAAAAATATATAATAGAAGAGGTGTTACCTTAACTGATCCCCTTTTCTTTTTAGAGGGAAATTGCACTGCTAATCCATACTAATGTTAAGCCATCAGAAAACTGTTTTAAAAAATCAATTACAATCCGTAACAGAAAATGCATTGGTGTGACAAAAAATGTTACCTCCAGAGAGTCATTTACCCAGTCTGCCTGGGAAGATATTTCCAGCAATTGATAAAGAACAATAAACAATAAGTATGCAAAAAATGTGCAATTGTTTTTTTTAAATTATTAGTGGTAATCAAAGTTCCAGTCCTTTTACATTAACTAGGGGAGCAGAAAAGGATTCTTCTTTCAGATAGCTGAGCTGATACACACAAGTATAGTCCCAGTCCCCTGAGGTCATTATATAAAATACTACTAATGGGACAATCCCTTTTACTAGCCTTGGATATTTCCACTCCATTCTGCATGGCTGAAACCATACTAAAACTGTGAAATAATATGTTTTGTTTTGGAATCATAATTACATATTGACAGGTTAAACTGTAAGACCTAAATCAAGGGGATTTGTGTTATTATATGAACATTCTCATGGGACAAACCTAAAGGGACATCGATTATTTTGCCACAGCCTAACTCCTTTTCAATTTTACCATCCTGTGTGGCATTAAATACTTGGTGAAAAGGAACTACTGAAATAAAAAATGCAAGCCAAATGTAGAAAGGTTGTCAGAAAAAGTTGCAACATAAAATGAAAATAAAAATAGCTATGCTTTTCAAGGAAAATGTTCAGGGAGAAACATTTTTTATTACAAAATATCTCCTTTTGCTTCTAAATTATTTTTCTTTCTTTAGTTTTTTTTTTCCCATCTTAAATAGCTTTGATTTTGTTTCTAAATCCTTACCAAAAAGGATTGAGAAAGATCTTATTTACTTAACAATCGCCATTGTGAAATTATTGGTCAGAACATTTTCCAATCATCCACTGGTTGATAAAATAAATGACATATGTATTATCAATAACACATAGTGAAGAATTTTTTTTTATTAAGCTTATAAGATGCCAAAATTTAAATATGTTTTAGAGGCAAAAAATATAGTGTACATGTTCAGGAATAACTAAATTATTTAGTTATTGAGACATTATTACACATTATGAACTCACTCTTTATGAGCTAATTTTTGTATTTTAAATGATGCATATCCTCCCTGTGTTTATATTGCATTTCCTCTTTACCCATATCTATGTTTAATTTCAAGAACATATATATAAAAAACAAATTAATGCCATCTATATTGTATGTATTATCTACATTATTGGAAAAAACCCTGCTAACAATATTTTGACTTAAATGTCTAAGCAAAAAGTCAAAGGAAATTATAAAATATAACAGATTATCAAAAGAAAAGAAAAGACAAAAATATATAGCTAGCTAAGTACCCACAAAGTGCAAAAAAATTCATTAATTTTCTGAGAAAAAGAGAAAACTTCAGTGGAAACGTGCTGTTACGTAAAGACATGCTGAAGTACAGAAATAACTTGGTGAATTTGCATCTAATCATAGGAATACCATAAAAGTGTATTATTACGTATGTTTGCATAATTTGTTCTTCTGCGATATTTGATCTTCTGCAGCTAAATCTCACTAAAGAGAAAACACTGCAAGCACTGCTGGGATTGGTTTTACTGAACTCCTATTAAATTTACTTTACAAGCATAAAAGTATATTGCCCGTAGTATGAAAATTCAATGCAAGTACTTTTTTAAGGTTAACTTTAATTCTTGCTTGAAGGTTAGGGTTTGGCTGTGTGGGAATATGACATTACTGCACAGATGTTGCACTGGCTTGGGTCCCCCAGCACCTATCAATGAAACACATCAGGTGCAGCGTGTCATAGCTCATGTCTGCACTTTGATTGCTTGTAGAGCTCCATAGCAACCGAAATAGAAGCAACCTGTTCAAGCAACTGGAGATTGCTTTCATATTTTACTAAGATTGGGTGTTCCGCTTGAGTTGTATAGTAGTGGATGACTTACTGGTTTGAAAAAAATAAAAATGTTTACGAAGCAAAAGTTTCGCCTCTTTATAAACTTGGATTTATGAAGTTCAGCAAACTTTGTTGATTCCCACTAAGGCATCTGATTCACAGTCAATAATCAAAAGATTATATGATTGAATATTAAATTAACAAGCTTTAGGGATTAAATTTAAGTGAAACTGGAAGAGTGAGCATGAATCTAAACCAGAGAAGGGGAACAAAAAATCAACCAAACAAACGAAACCAAATGAAAACCCAAAGTGAAACAAACAAACAAACAAAACTCCCAAACAAACTCCCCCAAAATGGAACAAAAAATAATCCAAAGAGAAACAAAACTACACAACTATAATGAGATGGCATAATAATTCTGACCTTTCCCAAGGGAAACTATGCGAAATCAAGAGGAACAATGAAAACATTAAGAATTTCTACATGCCATTTTTATATAATTCCTTAATTAGACTGCAGTTTGATGACTAAACCCTCTTCTCTCCCCAGTTGTAAATAGCAAAAGCAGGGTGTTGTATGATTTTGAGTTCTATTTCTGACCTTCTTGGCAGGTTCTACACTGCAAATCTTACTTTTATCCTAAAAGAGATATTTACAAAGGGAATAGTGAACATCTACTGTTTCTTTCATCCTCACTGCTTCTCTTCACTGTAGTGAAGCCCACAGAGGAGTCTGGTATGTTTAGAACTGATATAGTTGAAACAGCCAAAAAAATATTTCAATTCTGTTTACCAAACTATTTAATATGTGACTACCTAAAAAATCATTGCCTCCCTGCAGATGGAAGGTTAGAAGGGACAGTCATTCCCCAGGCAGTACCTGGATGCTATAAACATAGGACACTAATTCTGGTCCACTAATGCCTGCTATGCCTCATAACCAGTTGGGTGCCTCCAAGTAAGAGCAACATGACCATATCTTGAAAGCTGAAGAGTGCCTTGCAATTTTCTGCCTATTGTGTTCTTGGTTCTTATTCTTGATTCAAAATAATTTCTCTTCAGTCTGCATACTTGAAATCTTTATTCCTTTATGACTCTCTCCAGTGCACAAAATCTGCCCACAGGTTTTGTTTTTAACAAGACTAATAACTAGGCTTTACCATACATCTGTCATTAAATTATGGGACTGCTGTCAGTGGGCTGTCCCACCTATGTTCCATGAAAGTGCACTATAAAGATTTTTTTTTTCCACAATTGCTGCATCTTTCCTGTACTCAGGGAATGTAGCATCCCATGAACTCTGTGCTCTTAGCCAATTCCCAAGTCCTCTGCCCTGGTGATGCCAGTGACTACCACAGAGTAGTCCTTCTGGGGGGAAATGACAGACTCGTATAGACTTCCCCTGGTTTCCCCTTTCCCTGTTCCCTCATGGGTTGGATCCCCCTGGTGGCTGCGTCTGCCCAGCCCTTAGCTCTGCCCCCCACCCCTTCCCCTTCTTAAGCTACCTGCACCACGTGGTGGTTCTCTTTCTCGCTGGGTTACCTTCAGCCTCATGTCATCTGCCTCGCTGGAATAAAACCTTGCAAAAAGAGCCTTTCTTGCCTCTCTTGCTGAGCCAGCTGCGGTGAGTGTGGTATGTGAATCTAACTGCATTGCCTGAATGTTTACCCAACCTGCTTTTCTGCAGGAGAGGTTTGTTGGGAACAGATATTAGGCAGCAGCACCCACCATCCATCTCCCACATTTTTAAGGGAAGATTGCACTGGTTGTCCCCATTTATTACCTTGAAAGCATTTGTTCTCTACTATACGTGTCCAGTTCCTTCCACTGTTTGTCTTCTCTACTTTGCTTTCCAGATTTCCACACATAGTGAAAAATGGTAACCCAGGAAAATACCGCAGAAGCAGGAATAGGACAGGTTGGTACTTCTTTACTATAGTTTTTCTTTATACATTATATCATTATGGCTACAATGTGTCCAGTGGTCAGAAGGCACAGGCAGTTTTCTGTGGTAGGACAAGACTCCAGCATCCCCCATATTTCAAGGGAATCTTTTACTATTCGTCTGCAATGAATTTTGTGTTCCTTCCTCAAAGCAATCCTGCGTGCAATCTCCTACACTCTTGGGTGATGCCCCACTTAATAGGTTATTATGTAAAACTGAGCATCACTTATTTTCTTTCTGCAGGATTATTAATGCCTCAGCTACAAATTCAGGTCCACAGAAGTTATTTACATCAAATATTAGAACTGGATTTTTAATTGTGAATTCCAGCCTCAATGAGAAAACGTAATTTGAATCACAAATGAACAATTAAGTTTACTGAAACACCAAATCTTTGTTCTGACCATTTCTAACTCCTGATCTTAGACTACTTTTCCTCAGTATAATGACTTCTTGAATACTGTTATTTTGTAGTTAGAGCTCTGTAAAGAGTGCAGAAACTAATTTTCCAATCTTTCAGCTTCCTGGGATCAGGTACATGCCTCACCTGTCTCTTAATTCCTCAGCAGGGTATCAGTTATGTTAACTAATGGTTAGGTACATAAAGGAAATTATGATATACAAGATAAGAGAGAATAACGAAGCTGGGGAACAGTAAAAAACATCAAAACCTGGAAAAACTGGACTGTAAATAGCATAATCATGTGCTCTCACATCAAATATAGGAGCCTAAATTCTCTTTCTTTCCTCACAAATCAAGTAACTAAAATAAATATCAGTATACCTGTTCAAAAAGATGTAGTGTCTGATTTCAGTACAGATGCTCTATGCTTTAAACTCTATTTATAAGAATAACATCTTTATTCAAAACATAAATCACGAAACTTTTAAACTGAGTTTCATTTTGCTGTTAATGAGCATATCCAACTCCAGAGAACTTCAATACTGTAAATGAGGACAAAATGTATCCCTTAAATAATTAATTGCAAGTCACATTCATAATAAATTCTGTAATTTAAAGTTTGCTCTACAGCTATTCCTTGTCAATCAATATCACACTTGCTCAGAAGAAACAGATATTATATTATTATTATTAATAAAAATGGCTTGATACTGCTCTTCTTTACATTGAATCATCACAGTTTAACAAAATCCCATAATAGGCAATAGCTTCAATTGGTTTTAGTAGGCCTTTTTACTCAAACTCTGAAAAGACAAGGTGAAAATCTCTTGTTCTCATACATAAATTCTGCAATTGGGACAATTTATTCTGTAAACTTTAGACTGAAGCACAAATCTTCCATAGGATTTCAGCATGCAGATCTATGGTTTTAAACTAGGCAGAAATGATTTTGAGTGATGGCTCCTCTTAACATCAGGGGAGTGCTTACCTCTTTCACTTTACTTTGTACATGGAAGGCCTCCAAAACTCCTACTGTTAAATCTGAATTAAGTAGCCTTAATATGTATGATATTTAACATTTTCAGAAGCTATGCATAAATCTGTAGCCTAAAACTTCTAGTTAAGGAATAAACCCAACACTTCAGGGCTTTACATGCATTTCTTTATCTCTAATTCCTCTTGCCAAGTGTATGTTTCACTACAAACTATATAAAAGTTCACATCACCTGAATCTTTTTCTGCAAGATTAGTGGAGTAACATCTTAGTCTGAAAGTGATCTTTTTCTTTCACAGTGTTTTATTCCCTGAACTCTTAGGCTTGTATTAAATATGAAATAGGTATAATGAGTTTTAATTTTTAAAGACATTAAATACCCTGAACAAGATGGTTAAGAATTGTAGAGCGACTTTGTCACTAAAAAGAGCTTAGCAAATCCAGTAAAGTACCACATTAGTTTTCTATATTCATGATTATATATGTTTGCTATGTTATCAGTTACTGAAAATGTGTTCATTCCTTGAAGCTGAATTTCTTCTGGACAATGATGAAATAAGAATGAATTAAGAAATTTTTTTTTAAATTCAATTATTTGCATTTCTCAACATGAATTTACATTCATTTCTACAGCATTAGTTGGCAAACAAAATTACATGAACTAAACCTCTCAATAACAGCTATCAATAATAAGGTGTTTATTCAAGCAGAGAAGGTATCAAGATATGTGCAGTTGCACCTCATCTGCAAAAACTGACAATTTGTGATACTCTGAGTCACAGTCCAGCACTTTACCTCCTTTACCCATAACCTCCTTCAGGCCTGATGTTTTCCCTGTTGACATTAGTGTCTGACAGACCTGAAACTACTCCATCAATGCTTATGATAGTTCGTACTTCAGCTGGCATATGTGTCATATTGTTTCTATTAATATCTCTCTTTTTGTCAATGGTGTTTCCATTGGAGAAAAAAATAATGAGACACAGTCTTGGTATATATATACACACCTATGAAAGCCTTTACAAAGTAAATGGTAATCTCAGAAACTGTACCTAAAATTGTGTCTATAATCTGATCTAAAGTAACTGTCATTTGTACAAGTGGACCAAAGACAAAAGGACAGATTGGAAGAACTTTATGTTCTGCTTTAGATTAAAAATGATGGAGAAGAGGAGACAAAAGTTAGGTGGACTGATAAAATCTTCTGTCCCATGGATCATTTTAAACAGATCAAGCATTCCCCAGAACGCTATAAAGGGGACCAAAGCTACATTTTTAATAGGGTCCAAAGTAAGGATGTTGAATATTAAAAAAAAAAACCCAAAGCAAAACAAAAAACAAATAAAATAAAATCCTAGTGTACAGAAACAGCAGGATAAATAAGACCTTGTAATCTGTGGGCTGCACCGCTGTTAGTGGCAGCTCAAAGGAAACTAAAAGGTCACATTGCTGTCAACTCTCCTATAAATAATCAACCTCTGATTTTAGTAGCGTGGTGAGTTGACCTTGGCTGGTCACCAGGTGCCCACCAAGCCACTCTATCACTCCCCCTCCTCAACAGAAGAGAGAAAAAATGTACAATGGAAAGCTCATGGGTCAAGATAAGGACAGGAAGATTACTTAGCAATTACCATCACAGGTGAAGCAGACTCAACTTATGGAAATTAATTAAATTTACTGCCATTTAAACATAGTAGAGTAATTACAAGTAAGAACAAATCTAAAACCACCTTCCCTCCTCCCCTCTCTACTTCTCAGGCTCAGCTTTACTCCCTATTTTCTCTACCTCCTCCCCTCCAGTAGTGCAGGGGGATGGGGAATGGTGGCTGCGGTGAGTTCATTACACATTGTCTCTGCCACTCCATCCTACTCAGGAGAACGACTCCTTACACTCTTCTTCTGCTCCAGTGTGGGATCCCTCCCATGGGATACAGTCCTTCATGAATTTCCCTAGCATAGATCCTTCTCTGGGGTTGCAGTTCTTCAAAAAATGCTCCATCATGTGTCCTTACCATGGGGTGCAATCCTTCAGGAGTTAATTAAAGGGTCCCCCACAGGATCACAGGTACTGCCTGGAACTTACTCCAGCAAGGGCTCTGCACAGGCTGCAGTTTCCTACAGAGCTTCCACTTGTTCTGGCACACGCTGGACTGCAGTGTGGATACCTGCAGTGGATACCATGATGGATACCACCATGGACCTCCGCAGGCTGAAGAGGAATCTGTTTCTTGTGCCTGAGGTTCCTCCTGTCCCTCCGCATTTGCTGATCTGTGGTTCTCTCACATATTATCACTTCCCTCTCCAGGTGCTGCTGCACAGCATTTTTTACCCTTTCTTCAATATCTTCATAGTGGTGCTCCTAATGTCACTGACTGGTCCAGATTTAGCCAGTGGCAGATCTCTCTTGGAGCCCTGTGAAACTGGCATTGCCTGACATGTGGGCAGCCTCTGGAATCTTCTCACAGAACCCATCCCTGCAAACCCATCCCCCCACTAGCAAACTTTTCCACATAAACTCAATGCAAGAAGCTGCAAGGGTATCACATGATAACATACTATAGGAAATGGTGAAGATATGGAAATGTATTTCTGTATTAAACTAAAGATCACTCTGTGAGTAAAATTTTAGGGTCCTTCCAGTACAGTTTCTTGTCCCACAGTACAATTCATTGTTCCACAGTACAATTTATTGTACATTATATATTAGAAGGTGAACTTACGCTATTTCTCACTATTTACTTTCAAACAGGATTGCAGCATAGACCACACTACCTGCTATTCTCTCTAAGCAATACCTTAAGGCAAACGGGGAAAACAAAATATTCTTGATGCTGAAGAATATCTTAATACCTATTTTCCATGTAGCTGCTAACAACATATTTCCAACAGTGAGAACACAGATAGCTTCCTGCAGAGTTTCTAATCTCAGGGCCATTTTGCAGAGCAGCCAGGAGGATGTGCTAGTGTAATAAGAAATCTGGTAACTACTGCCTAGAGATATAACACTTCACGTCTGCTCACTTTTCAAACTCTCTTGGCTTAAAACAGGGATCCTAGCTTGGCTCCTAAATCTTTCCTTCCCTAGATAGCAACACATTATTCTCACACCAGATAGCTTAACTTGCTGGCTGCCTACAGAAGCCCTGAGAGCCCTTTTAATTATATACAAAACTAACACACAAGGTTCATAAAACACTTCCAAGTCAGTCAAGACTGCTAACAACTTGGATTTGAAGTGAGCGTGCCTGTGTTTTGGTTAAGTTGGTACTTCTGTTTACACTGCCAATGAAGACAAAATATGCCACAGATCGGGGGGACTGGTTGTACACTGGACTTCAAAGTTAGTGTCCCAGATTTGCTTCATTTAAAAGACAACTCAGGGTTATTTTGGGCAAAAAAATTTAAAGTATGTAAAGAAAGGATGCTATTTCCGTAGGATTTTTCCCACAATATATTTTAAAAAGTCTTCTTTTTGCTTGACATAATTTCCCTGTGGCATTGTGCCACCTCCACACAGCCATCCATAACTCTTCTCCTGCTTGAAACAATCTTCAACATGCCACTCTTGTTAATGACTGAGATACCCCCTGATGGTGCTTAACATTTAATAGTGGTAGAGCTCCACGTTTGCCCAAACAACCTTTTCCATTTACCTTACCTCAAAGGCGTTCTAATTTTTCTTCAGAGACAGAAATCCTTTAAGCCCATTGTATCCTTAGGCTACAAATTTACTGAGATTTAGGTTTCCAATAAGAGCTCCAAGATGAATGCCACCTTCTCATTTATGAATCAATTTTTGCCCATCGGCTTTTCAGTGTTATTACTTTTTATTTTATTTTACACTCAAAGGAGAGAACCTCAGGAATGCATACATATGTACGCACACAAGGTTGGGATAAGGGGGGAAGGAGGAAAAAATTAAATCAGAACCAAATAAAACATATGGCATTTTCCTCAAAATATTATGAATACAGAAGTGTCAAAAAATGTGTAGCCACAGATATAGTAACTTTTTTGTCTTCAGAACTCTTGTTTTGATCATCAGCACTCACCACAAAGGCAAGCATGCTATTTCTTAGTGTCATGAGCTATGTTTCTATAGAACAGTTTTCAGCAGTTAAAGAAGCACTTTTCCTTTCTTGCACCACAATTCAACTGATGCTATCATCTGTCTTCAGTGGTTAGCATGTGTTTGTTCTCAATAAAGACAACACAGTATCTTGGAAAATTCTGTAAAGGAGTAGCACATGAAAAAGCTTTACTTGCCTAAAGTAACTAAAAATCCAGTGCAATTCATTTGGAGCTAAATTTCAAACAGGTGAAGCAATAAACTGAATGGTTTAAAAAACTTAATTGCCAGAATCACGATTTTCAAATCAGTGACTTTTAAATTCTGATTTATTTAATGATGTTTTGTCTGAAATGAATGTTGAACTTCATGTAAAGCCCAACGCACTGCACAATTCTAATTGGGGAATTATGTTTTTATGGTCATGTATCAAGTATAGATAAACTATAATCATTTTAACTGCTTTCTGGGAGTCAGATACTATTTTTGCTCTATGGTTTAGAATTCAACCCATTTGAGGAATACAATGAAAATCAAAAGCTGGAACCAATCTTCTATCAAAAGTTAGCCTGCCATGGCAGAACTCTCCTAGACTTCAGAAACATTCCCTGCAAAATAAGAATTGCCTTGCTTACCAGGCAACATGTTTTTCAAATCCTGATGGTACTAGCTCATTAGAATTTTATCTGCATTTATGACAGCTGTTATATTACTTTTAGTTACATCATTATATCATAAGCAATTATTTAAAAACAAGAACAGGTTCATTTGATGGGAAGGGAGGTATCTTTGGAGTTCATAATTTATCTATAAAGCTAAAAAAACTGAGCAGAATCTTTCTGTAAGTGGGACATTTGGAAATCCACTCCTGAAGATTTTTTGAAGAAACAGAAAGCATCTTCCAGTATAGCTATACTCTGACAGTAATGAAAACAACTGGAATTAAGTATTATCTACGTGAATGCTTAAAGGACACTCCTGATCAATGTGTGACTCAGGCCCAAGAGACTCTGCATGACCATTGAGACACTGACCCATGGGAGGTACTACAATCAGTCAAATCTCTCTTTTAACACCACAGAACCTGACACACTGACCAATTTGTTCCTTTTATGTCTTGCTCACTACTAGGGGTTTTTCACCGCTGTGTTCTATGTCTCGATTTCCCATTGCACAGGCAGGTGGAAATGATGTAAGAATTGTGGGCTTACTCTCCTAATTATTCCTTGTAGCCAGATTAGGAATAAAGGTGAAAAATAATCCAAGAAAACCAAATAAAGCAAACCAAAAAGCCTCAAGAGTGTTGTTGCTTGCACTTGGAGAACAGGTCTTGCATACCAAACATCAGGAAAAGCCTTTTTCAAAGGTTATCTGAACTCATGTTAAATAGTTGACTACTCAGCCAAGTGAAAAATAGATCCAAAGGATGAAATAATAAAGCATCAGGGACAAAAGATCTACACACTATTTAGCAGAGAATGAGGCTTTCTATAATGGAAACAGAAGCAGAGACTCTTGCAGTACTTTCAAAGCATGATTGCAAGCAAAGCCTTCTGAAACATCAGTGCATTCTGTGACAGCTGTTTACAGGTTTTCCTTTTAAGTTGTTCACAGTTGTATGTCAGAGCAGTAATTTTAGGAAAAAAATAGAGATCTGAATGCTTTTCCAGATACAGGCATGCAATAAAAATACACTCACCTGAAAATAAATGATAATGGTATTTTCGGGTTAAAAAAAAAGGTTTGTGTACTGCAAATTGAAAGACAAACCCCTGAGTTTTCTAAAATGCATTTTTCGGGTTTAGTTATCCATTATTTAATACTCAGAATTCATTTTCATAGTTTCTGGATAAGCCATACAGAATGGCAATATATTATAGTTGAGAAGGAATGGAGGGAAATAGAACATAATACAAAGCACATACAATGTCTTCTGCTCCACTTCCCAAAAAAATACCCCAAAACCTGTAAGTATGAAAATCCAACATTTTTTGTTATGATAAAGCAAGGAAATGAAATTCTTACAGTACTGTGTTTGAGACAAAGCTATATTCAATTCGAAAAGGGGTACTGCTTCCGATAACATTGGGCTCAATACTGGCTTATGACAGTAATG
The DNA here is from genome assembly GCA_013399945.1 of Ploceus nigricollis. Taxonomy (NCBI): domain Eukaryota; kingdom Metazoa; phylum Chordata; class Aves; order Passeriformes; family Ploceidae; genus Ploceus; species Ploceus nigricollis. The sequence goes on along the minus strand of VXBC01000927.1, from coordinate 928,175 downwards.
AAGGGCTTTATTTATAGTTGCTGTTTTGTAAGAACTAAAGGGAAAAATATGATTTAAGGAATTAATATGAATATTTCAAAGCATTCTTATTGTGCTATATCACTATGTAAAGCAGTCTTCAAAAACTCTGGGAAGCAGTGTAAACGAGGTGAGTGATAGCACAGCACAGGCCATTTGGCACCGTAAGAGCTTCTGTTGCACAAAGTGGATTGGCAAATTTCGTACTTTTTCTTCCAAGGCTCCCTTTTACTTATATGGAAAACAAAACCCTGTATTGTGGAAGTGTTTTATTTGAATGGTATATTTACAACCCCTGTAAGGAGCTGAAATAGCAAACTGACTTAGTCTACAACTCTTTCACAGAAGAAAACAGGAAAACAATCTATATGTAATAGTTTCTAGTTTCTTGCTGCTACCTCTCCCCGCTGACCATAATACAGATGAGACTCAGCTTATTATCTTTGGCTTTATGACTACAATAATATTCTCTTGCCACTAAGGAAGTTTGCCTTCCCGGGCAGGAAACACAGAGCAGTACAGCTATTTTAGGAGAAAGCTTGCTGTTCCGCACAGGAAGATTTTGTTTAAAAGCAAAGGCTTGAACAAAACAGGGGGAGAACAGTACCTCTTTCAGCATAAGTCCTATTCTGCAATCTTACACTTATGAAAGTTGCCTCAGTGACATGACAGAATCCTCTGAAATGCAAATATATATATATTCCAAACATCATTAGTTTCTCAAAACTTCATTAGGTATAATCAAGAAGAGTTATGACACCTTCTGCCAAAATTTCTCACATATAAGTGTATGGTAATGTCACAGAGGTAGTATCTGACAAATTTTTCTTATAGCTAAGCATGGCCTAAATACACTAGAGAAGATAAATCTAGAGAAGATTCAGGAAGATAAAACAGAAGCTGAGACACTGGAAATCTAGAAAGTAAAAAGGTATAGGATTTATTAGAACCTGGCCATAATGTTTTAAGAGTGGTCTTCACTGGTAAAAATTAGTATCTATTGAATAATATTTTTCTCTAAAGTCCGAGGCTACTTTCCTAGGCAACTGGTTTAAACTACCACTTGTGGTGTGTTGGCCTTGCCTGGATACTAAATGCCCAACCAGGACCTCTCTTACTGCTTCTCCTCAGCAGGACAGGAGTGAAAGATAAAAACACTTTTGGGTTGAGACTGAGATGAGAAGACTGATTAACAATTACTACCATAGGCAAAATGGGCAATACTTTGAGAAAAAAAAAAATTGTTGTCAATTAAAATAGAGCTGGATGGTGAGAAACAAAGAAAAAAGAAACAAAAGCAACACCTTACACTCACTCCCCCCTTTCTGAGGCTCAACTTCACTCTCTCATTCCTGACTTGTGAATATACTTGCTCTGGTTAATCTTTCTTCAGAGCTCAAGAATAGTCTCTGCTCCAATTCCTGGAACATCTCGTTTCCCTCCTTCACTGACCTGAGAGTTTGTAGCGATGTTTCTCCAATTTTTCCTCACTTCTTACTGCCAGGCAGTGTTTCGTACTGCAAGTGGTGCTTTTTACCCTTAAGCATATTTTCTGCAAGATGCCACCTCCTTGGTGGCAGGGCTCAGCTGTGCCCTGAGGTGGGTGGTCTGGAGAGAGATGGAACCAAGTTATGCCCACCATGGGGTAGCCACAGCTGCTCCTCACAGAGGTCACCCTGCAGCCCCCACTGCCAGTGCTAGGGCACCTGCACCCAATTCTTACCTACATAATCCTGGAAACCCACATCCAATATATATAAAAAATGAAGAATAAAAAGGAGGTGAGCAATAGAAAATATTAGGTGAAGACGGTTGAAAAGTATAAATAAAAAGTAAAATAAAATAAAGCAAAATAAAAGTGCACTCTTGTTTCCTTGCATAGCGCCAGCCTGCGTAACGGGGTAGAGATTCTTTCTGTATAGTTGAAGAGAATTTTTCATATATTGTTCCAATTGTCAAGATTAAATGTGAAAAATGAAATATTTCTCTTTTTTAAATCAGGTTGAAACAGTTGAGCCAGAAAGGTTAAAACAAGTTCATGAAACAATCACACAAACAATTTAAGGCCATGATTTATTTAGCAGGTTCAGAGTGATAATGAGCAAAACCGCTAATCAGTGCCCACAGATATTAAATAATAAATTCAATAGGTCGAAATGGGTATTTGTAGAGCAGCAAACGTTAGTCTAATGATTGAATTAATCTTCACGCAGAGAAATTACTGCATGCCAAATTTGTTTATCACATAACATGCTAATGAAGATAAAACTGGTGGGTTTTCTTTACCCTTACAAATTAAGTGCTACTTGGGAAAAGTTGAAAGAGCATCAAGTGGCAAAGTTTTGTAAGAGTCACATGAAAAGATTGAGCAAACAAGAGACAGCAAGAGATAAGGTACTTGTTCTGTATTACACTTTGAATGGCTGAATATAAATTACTGGATTAGTACAGTTTATCAAAGAACCTATTATGTAAAACAGAACTAGAAATAACCACAGGCTTCATAATTAGCCAATCATTCTAGTGCTTCCTAAACCCACTTTTGTTGGATAAGGAGGAAAATCTGTGTATGTCTGTGCACAAAGGCTGGAAGTTCAGACCTCTCTGCTAATTAATGTCGTTGTTTTTTGGGTTTTTTTCTGATCATCAAAGGTGCTTACAATGATAATTAAGGACAACTTTTGTCAAATGTCTTGTCTAAAAAGAACCTTGGATAAACAAACAGACAAAAAAACCACTAACAATGAAAATCATTGTTTTTTCCTCCTTTAAAATTATTCAGTATCTATTATGGGGTACAATCAACTGTTACAGTAGAAAGTGCTATTTTCAGATTGCTCACAGTTTGGCATTTTGATGCACAGATTAATGGCCCAGTTTGACAAACCTTTCATAAGGCAGATTATCAGCAAAACTGATTCTCAACTACAGAAAGAAGTTTATTTCCAATTATTTATTGAGGGGGTGGCTATATATTGGTTTGCTGAATTTTTGTTTTGTTTTGTTTTGTTTTTATTTTTAACTTGACATTTCTTAGCTATTTTGAGCTGAGACTTTGCTGAAGTATCATCCAGAGACATACACTTGGCTACACTGACCATTTTTGACTGTGACAGGCTAATTCAAATGATCAAAGCTGTTGAATACACCCCATCAAAACAAAACTAGTGCTAATGAGGTAGGCACTATACCTGTTTAAAGTCACTTATGTGTTTCAGTGAAAAATAGATTTGAATTTTTTCATCTAGTAAAATAATTTAAATAACTAAATTAAGTGAAATTATTATTGGTGAAAGACCTAGAAAATAAGTCCTGTGAGGAGGGCTGAGGGACTGGGGCTGTTTAACATGGAGAAGAGGAGGCTCAGAAAAGACCTTATTACTCTCTACAGCTGGAGGCTGTAGCCAGATGGGGGTCAGTCTCTTCTTCCAGGCAACCAGTGACAGAAAAATGCAGCACAGTTTTGAGCTGTACCAGGGGAGGTTTAGGCTGGACATTAGGAAGAAAAGAGTCATTGACAGAAAGAGTGATTGACCACCAGAATGGGCTGTCTAAGGTGGTGGAGTCACCATCCCTGGAAATGTTTAAGAAGAGACTGGACATGACACTCAGTGCCATGGTTTAGTTGATGAGGTGGTGCTCAGTCATAGGTTGGACTCAATAACCTCAACTGTCTTTTCTAACCTGATTGATTTTGTGATTCTGTGAAATGATCTAATTATTTAATCTGGCTAAGGTGCAAGATTTGCTAAATTTGCTTAAAAAAAAGCAAACACAACAAAACAGTATTTTGTCATCTTTTTTCTTAGACTAAATACACTATTCTATGCCTGATGTGTTAAGGAGATTCATATGCATATCACATATTTTGATTTCAGATGCACTGAACAGAATGTATGGGACTTCTACACATTTGAGGAAGTAATACTGCATATGATATAAAAAACAAAATAAAAAACACCAAAATCCTGTTGCTAGCAGAAATGTGCAATATACATATACTTCCTCAATACCTTTCGGAGATCAGTGTTAAGTGCTCTCAAGTATTACATCTGGCACCACAACAGTTTAACGTCATTGGCTAGTCTAGACATGCTACATCCAATTTCATAGCCTCAGCCTAGTTATACACTATTTTAATGGGCAACCAGATAGGAAAGTAGAAGACTGCTGTCAATGTACTGCCAGATTTGTGAGATGCCATATATCTTGTGGCAGAATACAACACTGAGTAGGCTGGCATCTTGTAATAGGCAAACATTTGACAAGACCAAAAAGGAATGAGGCTGAATTAAGCAATATGGCACTCATCTTTTCCCCCGGTTAAGCACTCACTCTCTCAATTTGGGTTGTTTTCCAGATTGTTCTGGAACTTCACTGTCTTCTGAGGACAGGTGTTCTTTCGTTCAAGTTTCTTCAATTGACAGAATGATTCATGGACATTTTTGAGCCATAAATAAAAGAGCTTTCTAACTTTTGAGCAGCACAGAGCTGTTCTAAAATGTTTCAATGTACATGGAAGCATTACCTATAACAATGTCAGTTCCACAGCACTCAACTTTTTCATTCACAATGCCCTTTGGCAGTTCACCTGACACCTTCCAAGCCATTCCTTTCTCTGCTGCCCTAATAACACTCGTCTAATTTCTCTCCTTTTCTCTCCCTATACTTGTGAAACAGAATAGGCAATACCAGCAGTTACTTCTGGACGTGACCCACTGAGAAAGGCATTTTATCTTCTCACCAACCTAAACATATGGAATTCTAAACAAAGGACATGAGATATGGAGAGGCATCAACATACAGAGCTACCAGGATTTATTCTTTCAAAGTTAATAAATTAGCAAATAAATGCATACAACAATTGAACAAGATTAGACAGAATAGTAGAATATACTTTTTGTCAAACAAGCAAGCAAGGGAGAAATACACACTTACAAAAATTCACAGAAAATGCTCCTCCAAAAAGGAAAGACTGTGGACAATAAGTCTCTTTTGTACTAAAATGTCTTCCAAAGCATTAAATTGCCTATTCTTAAGTGGTTCTTTAAATGTTATTGTTAAGGATTTTTTAAAATTTATTCATGCATGTTCTTGTGAATCACCCTTTAGTCCAAAAGAGAATAAAGCATGTAAAGCAACTTACTGTTTGTATTCCAGTACTCTTCACTATTTTTTGCTTAACCAGACTAATTCTCCTCTTTTGGCATGACATCTTCTGCCATTTACACAGAGTAGCTCAAAAATGCTGTCTGACTTTTAGGATAGAAAGTATTATTTTATTTTTTTTTAATAGTAAAGTACTTTGTTTTATTGGAAGGCATAACTCATAGGCTAGGGATTGAAGTATGCATAGTGTATAATTGGGGTTAAAAAATCATAGAATCACAGAACCATATAATAGAATGTTCTGAGTTGGAAGGAACCCAGAAGGACCATTCAAGTCCAACTCCTGTCCTGGCACATGACAACTCCAAGAGTCACAGCAAGTCCCTGAGAGCACTGTCCAAATGATTTTTGAACTCAGACCCGCTTGGTGCTGTGACCACTTCCTTGAGGTGCCTGTCCCAGCTTTATGCCATTCGTTTGAGTCCTGTCACTGGTCAAGAGAGTGACAAGATTGGTACCTGCCCCTCTGCTTCTGCTCATGAAGTTGTAACTGCAGTGAGGTTTCTCCTCAGTCTCCTCTTCTCCAGGCTGAACAGACCAAATGACTGCAGCCTCTCCTCACAGGAGGAATTTCCCTGTAGACACTTCCCCATCTTCATGTCCCTAAAAAGACTATTTTAGTTAGGTTTCTCAAAGATGACCTGGGCAGTCATCCTATGCCTAACACAGCAGTCCAGATATGCAGAAATAGAACATGTGAGCATAGCTAGAATTTCTTGAGAATGTGGCCATGAGAGTCTGGTAAAACTGCAGAGGGTATTAACAGAACATAACCACTGATGCATCAGATTATTTTTAATGATGTTCGTCTTTAAAATCAGTCATGGTGTCTTTAAATGCTGAAGGGAAGTTGGGTAGACAAAGGTCAGTATCATTAACACCTAGATTGTCTGAATATCTCTGTACCCTAGCGGAAAGTGTTATATCTGTGCATGTCTGTATGCATAGATATGCATATATTTATCTATTACATCTGTCACAGTGACCTATATTCATCTATAACATATGTTAGGTATTTTCAGTATTCTGCAAAATGTATAATTAATATGTCTCCAAACAGTGTAGCTGCTCATGCAAGAGGGATTCATATTACTAAGTGCCTATTTACATCTGGAAATATATGTTTTCCATTCATAATGAACTAATAGTGAAGGACAAGTATGTGTAGTATATGAAAAATTAATAAATAAATATTAAGACCTGGAGTAATGGCACAAAACAACTATCTTATACAATCCTTTAATTTCTCATGAAAAGAAATATATGAACTGTGAAACTATAATTCAAACAACTAATCCATTGTGGTGTGGATGATTATTTTTAAGTCATTTAGTTTCTCTTCTGAATGATCCAAGGAACTTAAATCAGCTAAAACATGCAGCAGTACAGGGAAATTTTTGATCACACTTTTAATTTCACAAACTAACCTACAAATGACTTTAAAATTGCTAGTAACAGTACAGTATTACTAACCACCTACACGTTTTTATTGAAAGAGTATAGCTACAATCCATTAGTTAATGACTATGCTGTGCATGCCAGATCACATTCATACTCACAACAACCGTAAGTGCCAGGGTTTCAAGGGCCTTGGAATAACACCACCAATTAAAACCAGCCTCTTTTGTTACATTTTTGCAAAACCAATACATTTAAAAAAAGAAGAAAACCCCAAAACACTCAAATTGTATTGGCTTCTCTACTGAAAACAAAATCAATTCTGTACGCCTTTGCCCTGTTGCAGTGTAAGTCTTCAGAAATATTGCAATATGTGCTTGTATACATTAAGTACATTTTAAATAGCAATGATTTAATGTGTTTTTACTAATAAATTGCTTTCCCTTAAATTCAGTAATTGACTACTGCTCTTTAACAAAAAAAGATTTTTTAATATTCAGTAAAAGTTAAACATCAAAATGGTCAATTACTCCATCACAATCTCTTGTCAGTCAAATATGTATTTTGCATAAGAAAAAATGAAGGATGTGTAAAGTAATAAACAACACACCATTCGGCTCTTGGATTATAAAATATGCAATTATTATAATGTTGAGAAGGTTTTTAGTTTTTCCCAGCTATTTTAGATGTATGAGTCATTTATAACTGATGTTTTTGCTTGATATGAGTATGTCTTCAATAGTTATCTCCATGACACTATTTAACAAATGCAGATATGGAATAGAATAGTTCAGTACAGTAAAGATAAAGTAAAAGAATTAAGTTATTCAATCTTTCTCAATGAACTTAAAGACTTTCTTTAGATTTTGAAGACAACACAGATCTAATCTAAAGGAGTAGTGGAGCATATCACCAAGTGAGCAAAAAGAATCCTTCCCATAAATGGTAGACACATACAACTTCATTTCAAGTTTTGTATTGAAAATGACATTTTGGGTGGTTATCAGAATGAAGAACTGAAAAATCACCATAAATATGCTGGGAATATTTGAGCACGAAGTACTTAGATGACAGTTCAATAATGCAGATTTGTTTAAAATAATAGGTGAGTTGTTTCATGTAAATAGAAATATATCTTACTAAATAATAAGATAACATTAATTTGCAGGAGTGTACTTCTGACATGAATCGCCTAATCACCTCCACTTGACATACTTGTGAAGATCTTTTGGATCACAAGGATGGGATTCCTTTGGAATAGAATGAAACAAATTCAGTAACGAATGAGCATTCAGCCCATGGACCACAAAAGTCCAGAGCAACTGCCACGGAAGTATGCACAGTAAACTCTGTGTTCTCAGCACCAGTTCTGGATCTTCACATCCAGATCTGTTCCTACTGTGCTGTGCAATACTTCACTGTGGAGCTACAAACGCTGATAAAGGTATAAAAAAATATATATAGGCATACACAAGAAATTGTTTTTCTACTTTCTCACAAAGGTGTCCAGATGTTACTAAATAAACTTTCTCTGTGGTTTTTTTGGTTGATTTTTGTTTGTTTGTTTTGTTAGCGGTTTTTTGCTTGTTTGTTTTTTGGGGGTGGGTTTTGTGCTGATGTAGCATAGGATTCATACTGAAAAGCTTTTTGCCGAAGCTGCAAAATTTTCAACCTGTCCTGAACAGTTAAAGATTGATTTAAGTCTTTATCTATTTGTTTGTTTCAATATGGGAACAAACTCCAAAGTTTTTAAATGTTTTGGGAAAGGTTTTTTATATATTTTCCTTTCCTCGCCACAGGTAAATATGTCCTAAGTTTAGTTGCTTGTGTTGCTACCATGTCTAGATGGATTCTCTGTAGCACACAGGCCTTCACCTTGCAACCACAGAATAAAGACATTTAACATGCAATGCACAGTTAAAAAAGGTAAGTATTCTACTATTATTTTCCTTCTCCCTACTTATCTTAACATATATTTACCTGGATTACTATGAGAGAGGGTAAAGCATTGCACTAAGAAATTATTCAACTCTTATTTCTAGAAGGTTTACTTTCATGAGTTTTAGACTGCAAATAGAATTCCATATTTTTTCCTTATCTACTTAATTCATCTTTCCTCCCCCTTCTCTTTCTGTTGAAGACAAACAGAGCAAGTGTATGTACGAAACCATAAAACATTCCTTGCAAAGGCAAATATTTGAAAGAAAACGGAATATTCATTACCTACATAATATAATTTTCAAATTTTATTCAGAGAACCTCCCTTCTTATGCATGGATTTCTCCTTAGGAAAAAAAAAAAGCAAACATAAAATCTGAGAAAAAGAAAAAGATAAATCCATAAGATAAGCATAATAAAAATAAACACCTAGTTTCTGGACCAGTCTAGGTCAAACCTGAAGACACTTTTGCATAAGGTTATTTCTTAAGTTAGCACACTTTTTCTTCCAAAAGATTAGATTTCCTTCCCAGAAGGTGAAGCTTACTAAGATATTTGCTTTAAGGAAGGAACTCGTGGATTCCATGAACGTACCATACAGATGAGACAGTCAAAATACATCATCTGCACTTCAAGGTATGCTAATTTTCAAAATGGCATGAGACTTATAATACTTCCCAGTCAAAATTTGGTGTTTGTTTGGAGGAAGGAAAATTGATTAGAGAACAGAAATTATTTTTATAAATCCTTCCTTAGAATTGTGCTTTTAAACAGTAGGATGTTTTAATTTCAGCTATATTAAAAAAAAAACCAAACAACGAAAAAACAACCACCCCAAAACCACAAAAAAACCAAAGAAGAAGAAAAAGGTATGGAATTGGTATTTTTATTTAATCAGTACTGTAAAAATGAGGCATGAAAACTAAAAATGCTTTTCTGCTTTGAAAAATGTTATGTTCAGATAGATAACAAAAACTGATAAATCTCCCAAAAGATATGAATATTCCCTTAGCAACAAGAACAGCTGAGATTTATCTCACACAAAAGGTTGGATTTGTGGGAATCAGCTAAATTTAGGTGTCTGAGCTTCCTGTATACACAATTTCAATCCAGTCAATATAGTTTGGAAAACTATGCCTCTCACATTAAAGTAGACACATCTACTACACATCACTCATCAGACCCAACTGTCTGGGTCTCTAGTCTCAATTATGGCAATTGACATCTCCACTGACTACACCTGGATCTCAGACTAATTCACATCTACCGCCAACTCACATCTGAATGAGTCACTGATACATCACAAGGTTACACACAGGGCACCTGCACTCATAACTTTTTGAATGAATCTCAGCCTGAACCTCACTTCTCCTGTCTAACCATCAACAATGCCAGGTTAGACATATCCTGGGGTTCCCAAACTGTTCGGATATGGATGTCAAACAGGAAAAAAGGGAGTGGAATTAACAAGAAGTAGGTATTCAACCAAACGCCGATGTATAACAAATTATTTGAGTCCTATGCATATAAATTGCGGAGCTAAATTTCATCCAAAATGTCTTTGTGTGAATTTGGTGTTTGAGTTCCTATTACACTCAACAGAAATATGGTGAATGGACTCTAGAGTGAAATTTAGCAAACCTGGTTTAGTTTCCTAGTTCAAATGAAAGATTTTGTGCTCAGTAAATTAAAAAGGGAGCTTAGACATTTAGGATAAAGTTTTAGATTGCTGCACGTAAGATTCCAAATTCAGAGTATATAATATGAAGCTGAGTTCATCATTAATTTCTGGAACTAACAGGGGTATTACTCAATTACTTTCTACAGCTTTCATTCATAACCTATGGTGGGATGAAGGCATTTCTTTACAAGATTTACTTGACCCATTTCAGATATTTACCTCAGGAGCTAAACTGGAGAAGAAACTAGTAACCTGGATAGTACCTATTTGTGTTTGATTTCTGTATTGTGTATAGTACTACATCAGATATCCTACCATAAATTTACAAGTTTATACTTGATTTACCTTAGAAAATACAGATTTTTCTTTCCTTTTTTTCTTCACATCTGTATTGCACAGTCTATGCAAGACAAATTTAATTAATTTATAGGATTTCAAAATCATAGAATGGTTAAACTTGGAAGGGAAGTCTGGAGAGGCTTTATTCACACCTTCCTGCTCAACCCAGGGAGTTATCATGATTCAGCTATAGAAATGTCCTGTTTGATTTCCAAAATATCCATGAAGATTCCACAATCTCTCTGTGAAACTTGGTGCAGATTTCTATTGTTCCGATAGCAAGAAAATGTGGTGAATTTTTCTTCCTTATGTTTAAAGAAAATGTGTCTGTATTTCAGTTTGTGCCCAGTGTCCCTTCTTTGATTTGGTACACTACTGAGAAAAGTCTGGCTCTCTCTCTACTCTCCTTCCTGCACCACATCACATATTTGCACACATTAATTAGATCCTTCCTAAGCCTTTCCCTTCTCCAGGATGAACAGTCACAGTTCTCTCAGCATCTCCCCATGTGACAGATGCTCTAATACCTTAATAATCTTTGTGGTCCTTTTCTGGACTCAGTCCATATTTCCATTTCCCTTCCATGCTGGAAAAACCAGTACTGGACTTGGCACTTCAAATGTGTCTCACCAGTGCTGAGTAGAGAGAAAGGATCTTTCCCAACAGCTTGCTGGCAGTACCTTTTCTATTGCAGTTCAGGAGATTGATTTCTTTTCTTCAAGGGTGTCTTTCTGGCTCATGGCTAATTTGCTATCCATCAGGACTCCCAGTTCTCTCACTGCAAAGTTGTTTTCTAGTTGTTAGGCCCAAGTCTGTGTGGGTGCAACGAGGTTATTCTTCCTGCATTAAGTTATTCCTCTCATTGCAGTCATCAACAACTCTAATTCTACTTAGAATTTGTAACCACTTAAAGGCTGAAATTAACAATGACATGCTAATTTCAACATTTTATTCTCACAAAAATAACCTTTCTTTTTGTCAGCTTGCCATTGGGAATAGGAGTTGCACTGCTAAGACTCCATTAGTAAAAGAATATGTAACACTGGGAAATTAATTGTCATTTCAAGGTGACAAGGAGTCACAGTTGGAACAACTTTCACTGAATTTCGGAAACAGCAACCTCAAAAATATCAAACAAATATTTCTGCCATAATCACACTGTCACACTTTTAAAAGGTGAATTGTGTTAAACACAGTTAGGTGATAGAGCACCTAGACTGCTATAAAAATCTTTCAAATATATTTCATGATGGTTAAAGATATATGTGAACAGTTGTGATTTTGACTTTAATTTCCTATGGAAAGTCTTTAAATAGTAGAAAAATCAGTCTGTGTTCTATTCCTAAAAAGTACTATTTAACATCATGTTTATGAGGCAGAAAAAAACCCCACTCAGGTAAAAACAATGACTGATAAAGAGAAAAACTGATTTTAAAACTCTNTATATTTTTTTTTTTTTAAACTGGACAGGCATTGGACCAGTATTAACATACAGAGAGGAAAAAAATGCTTAGGAACAAAATGTTGCAACATTCAAAATACTACTACGAATTAACCTATGTAATACAGATTGAAGAAGACTTGAGCACGCCATCTGAACTATGCACACTGAAAACTCCTTTTATCAAATAAAAGCCTGATTCAGTTGAAATCAGTAAGCAATGTAGTACTATTTCCTCTATCACTGAAGATCATTAAATCAAGAAATCATTCTGTAACATATGCTGTAGATACCAGCAGAAGACACATGCTTTTTTTAGGTTATTGGCTAGGATTTCTGATCTGTATTGTGCAGGATGCTGTACTAGTCAAAAAAGTCCCTTGGGTCCCAAAATATACTTGCATTTCTGGAAGTCACAGAATTCACTTTGACAAACGGTGGTACAATCACACAGACAAGAGGTAGAAACTGAAAATAAATGCTTTCAGACTGAGAATACAACACCAGCTTTAATATTCTGGTGGGTTAACCTTGGCTGCAGCCAGATGCTCACCAAGCTGCTCTATCACTCCCCCTTCTCAGCAAGATGGGAAGAAAATGAGATGAAAAAGCTCAAGGGTTGAGATAAGGACAGGGAGATAACTGACTAGTTACCATCACTGGCAGAACTGACTCAGCCTGGAGAAGATGTATTTAATTTATCATCAATAAAAACCCAAGTAGGATTGTGAGAAACAAGAAAAACAAAACTAAAAACCCCTTTCCCACTACCCAACCCTTCCTTCTTCCCAGGCTCAAATTCATTTTTCTATGCCCTCCTCTTCTGACTCCTCCCTACCTTACCCCTGTCACTAAGTGGTGTTAAGGGATATGAAAAGGAGTTGCAGTCAGTTGGTAAAACTTTGTATCTGCTGCTTCTTCCTCATCATACCCTGGCCAACATGGGGTCCTTTCCCAGGAATACATGGGTCCTTTCCACAACCTGTGAGCCTTCAAGACAAGACTGCTCCAGAGTGGGTTCCCTGGGGGCCACAGTTCCTGCTCCTGCATGTGCCCTCCATGGACTGCAACTTCCTTCAGGGAAGGCATACCTACCTGTTTCAGGGTGGGGTCCTCCGTGGGCTGCTGGGGGCACCACCTTCTCCACAAGCTGAGAGGGAATCTATTTGGTGTCTGAAGCATGCTCTCTACCTCCTTCGTCATGGACCTTAGTGTCTGCAGGTTTGTTTCTCTCACATTTTTCTTACTCCTTCCCCTCAGCTGCTGTGCAGCTTTGGGGAGCAATGAATCTGTTTTAGAGCCACTGAGAACTTGCTCTGTCAAACATGCGGGGCAGCCTCTGGTGTCTTCTCAAAGAGGCACCCTCTGCAGGCCCCCTACCCACAACCTTGCCATGTAAACCCATATAAAACATGTAATCAAACACCAGTGAAAATAAATCACTGGACTATTTTATCACTGGAATATTTTAAAACCTCAGTTTGATTTAAGGAAAGTTGTGTGAAACACTAAGTATTATGCTATGGTAGAGGTTTGACTGGATAATGGTATCACTTTGAAACTTAAAAAGGTCTGTGAATGTCTGTAGTAGATCTGGACTTGCTGTGATATGAAGAAAAGCCTTGTGAGTAGAAAATACTTACAGGAGAAAAATTGCTTTTAATTCCTTAAGTCCCTTGTTTTAACCTGGCAAAAGCATCAGAGGTTTTAAACTGTCCTTGGTATCATCCGTGATGGCAGACAAAGGCATCAGCTTTCATCTCACGTGCAGGCTTCCCCTTCCTTTAATCCTCTAACCCTTGTCATAGTCCCCCTGCCCCGAGTAGCCTTTTCATCTCACTGCTGAGGACCTGCAAGTGCTCTTCTCAGGCAGCAGCAGCTAGGAAGTTTTGGAAAGTTATCTGTTCCTCTTGGAGAAGCAGTGAGACAAGTTCCCTTCCTACTGCTCATTCAATGGTTATGGCCTCCTGATTTACACTCCAATTAGCTTTGGTGTGTGGAGGAAAAGAGAGTAGAATAGGAACAGATGTAGCACAGTGGCTTTTCTAAACGAAGACAATTTTTAAATCCTCACTGCAATGAGGCATCAAAGAGATGTGAAGAGATAGCAATCTTCTTATGCCTCTCAGATTTTATTTATCTTTTTAAAGTCATAAGTGCATGGGCTAAGATTGAATTCAGACTTCAGACTATTTTATAGCTCTTCTGTAGGCTAATTCACCAACCTGACTCCAGTTTTTCTTACTCCTGCTTGCCTGTAGCTAAATGTGACAGTGTTAGATTCTGAGTGAGGTATGAACTCGTGTTTAATGAAATGGAGGATATGACTCAAAGGCAAATGTTCCTATTTTACTTCTCATAGCCTCATATTATGAAAACACAAGAATGACTATGGACAGCAAATTATCTAGATCTAGGCATTAATACAGTAGCATTTCTTTCTACACCTTAGGCTGTTTAGCTATGGACTACTCCAATATTGCCAAAGAAGAAACTTCGGAGGCAGCAAAATGAAAGACAGGATTAAGCAGAGGGTATGCCCTCAAGGCTAAACCATCATCACCCATTGGGTGTAATGATAGTGACACCATAAAACCAAAACTCTTTGCAGGAGAGGCTTAGCTTCTCCACATGGGACACTATCATATGACCAAGTCTAATACAAGGCAGTCTTGCCATTACTCTGAACTTTAATCATAATTAAGCCACTGCCGCAGAGATATTCCTACTTACTACTGGAATTAGAGTACCATTTAACACCTCTGACATTACTTGACTAAACTGCCATAATATTAGGTTTATTAAAAAGTGTGAACTCAGGTATTTATCAGCCAAATTTAACCACAGAGTTTTTATTGTACTGGAAATAAAAAAGCAATCTACAAACATTATTATTGAAACACAGCACTATAACATAACTTCCAAGAATATGGAATTGCTTTGGAAGTAATATAGGACATAATAGAATGTTCTATTTAATTTTGCTAAATAAAAACATGATCTTGAAACTGGTGGGTGTGTTACAATTTTTGCTACAGCTCCATGTTTTTATGAAGCTATTACTTTGTTGATATATATTGATACTACTTATTAATGAGGTGTAGAAATTAGGCAAACATTTACTTAGCTTTGTAAACATGTATCAGAAGACATAAATATTATATTTCTGTCTGGTTTTAAACCGTTGGAATTATTGCATAGATTCATCCACAGTGTGCAGTAGGCTTTTTCCCTAGAGCAGTTCTAACACTCCACTAAATATATGCTATTCCTCTTTATCTCTTTGAAGAAAAATGAATCACATCCACAGCTTGCAGCTATCAAAATGTGATTTATCAAGCATTTTCATGAAAATGAATTTTTCCCCTTCCTTACACTAGGAGGCACATTTTTACTTCGTACAGTTCTATTGCACAGCTCTGCTGCATGCAGCAATTCCAGTCCAAATTTAAGTCCCTGACAACCTTTACTAAACCACAGTGAAAGAAGAATTCTTCACTAATAAGGTGGGTTGCTTTTTCACGCTGATGAAACCCACACTTATAGTAATGAAAAGTAACAGTCTGCACCCAACTGCAAGAGAACAAAAGTACAGGGTTTTTTTAGCAGTACCTGAAAAAATTGACATTAAAATACATCAGAGAGCTGTACAGTTTTAACTCAACTGATGATAAAAATGTTTGTGTTAAAAGTACACTTCCTGATATGCACATTGAAAACCATTAGAAAACAGAAATTTTGGTAATGAAAGATGTTTTAAAGTAGAATAAGTAAATTCAATTTTACCTTAACCTTTTTTTTTTACATCCTAAAGAAACTGGAATGTTTTCTAAATTTTTACCTGATATGCTAAAAGGTAAAGAACTTGTATCAGATGATAGATCTTTGGAATATATTCCTTTTTATAGAAATCAAGTGTATCAAGCTGCAAATGAGACAAAAGTGAACTATAAGGAGTTGCAATTGACAGGTTAACATCAAACTCCTCTGACTATCGATAATACTGATCAATTAATAATAGGGAAATGGAAAATATATCTTAGCAAAATGAATACAACCCTCAAAATAAAAGACCTAAATAAAGAAGACAGGTTTCAGTGATGCAAACCAAACTTGGACTTACATCTCATTATGAAAGACTTCATATTTCTATCTTCCTGCCTTTCTCTCATAGCTATAGTGACAGTGTGTGGCTGACAATGCTAATATTTGTCTCCTCTCTTCATTTCAGTTTCACCTGGCGTGAGAGATTTCTGTTTTCAGATTAGCTAGATGAATGTACTCTCACTGTGTGTGTTTATTTCATTAAATCATGTAATTGTAGTTCTTGTGTCTCTGTAGAAGCTAATGACTGCAAGTAAATATGGCAGCAAGGTTTCTCATACTTTTGTGTAAAAAGTTAGCAAGACTTACCACATTTTTTCCCCCCTATTTCAGGTTTTGAAGACCTGAGCCTTGGTCACTCTTCAAATATAATTAAAATAGCAACATTATGTTGAGAAACAATGGCTGTATTTTTATTCACGTAACTTCACAGTGTACAGTAATAACCCACACAATTCATTGAGCATTAAAGTCATTAACCAAAATTGCTCTCAGCATGAGGCAAGGACTTTACTATCAAGATTAACATCACATTCTTATGAGCTGAAGCGAAGTTTTACTTAGAATGAACTTTCATAAAAATACAGTCGAACAAATCTGTATTTTTGATGTAGAGGTCATTTGAAAACATTCCCAAAAACACTGTTCTTTCTCTTCAGTTTAAGCATTTAGAATAAAAATATTGTTATGCAACACTTATCATCCAAAACTGCTAGAAGTACACGTACATGATAATGCTACAACTCTCCACGAGGGCTTTATTCCTTACTTTATAGCTGTATCTTTCACCTTAGCATGTCCCAAGTACTTTCATAACCAGCAATCCCTTAAATAGCCACTGAAACAAAACTACCTCTACAGTTAAATACAACTAGGGAACATTTCACTGCAATAAAATTCAGCTTAGGAGTGTCAAGGAATACAATGTTCAAGTGATATTACATATTTTAACCATGAACATATGTAAATACCCACAAAGTAACTTTGGCCAATACCAGACAGCATTTTTCTCTTCTGAAAATTGCCACAGTATCTTCAGTAACCATAAACTGCTTTAAACCTTATTTCACATCTCATTAAAACTTGTGCCTACAGTAGCAAAATAACTTTTGATACAGTGCTTAGGCAGTAGCTTGATACTGAATACAATATAGAAATTAAATCCATCTAATGAACAACATGATTCCCATCCTGGCCTGGATTTTTCTAGGAAAATTTCTGTCACAGTACTGACCATATAATTCCTTTCTTAATTTGTGAGATTTGATGAGATACAGTGTACTGTTTCAATATCTAGTAAAAAACCAAAAAAACTATACTTAAATACATCACTAATAGTTAGTATAGCTTGATAGTTAGATTTTCATAAATTCGACACAAATTTAGCATCTCTAAGGCTAAATTAGGTGTAACCACAAACATATTAAAACTTTTCATATAGCTTTTAAGAACATTTACTCATTCTGACTAATCTTCTATTAGTGTCTATATTAGGCATGAATAGATGATCATGATTAATATACTGTGTTTGCACAATGTGTTTAACACAAAATTTCCAAAACTGCACTTTTAATAACTTGCTATGACGTTTACTAAGCCCTTTTTTCCTAATTTTCCTAACTCTCCTGGAGTGCTTTTATGCTGCCTTTTGAAGAGATGTACAATTCAGAATCTGTGAAGCCAATGCGACAGTGCCAACATGCAATGCTGCCTTAAAAACTCCTCTCTGAGGTTTTTGCATCTTTCACAAGTCTCAGACGTGGTCAGAGAATTAACCAGATAATTCCACTTAAGCTCCTCGCTTGCTTAAGCAGACATACATTCTTGCTCCAGAGTCAATCCATTCATAGTTGCTATTCTTTTATCATTCTTTGTATTTGTACAGATTAAGGGTTTAACATCACAGTTCCAAAAACATTTCTGTTTTGGTAAAGAGAAGAAAATGCAGGTGTCATATCCAGGGGAGGGAAAAAAAAAAGTAAAAGGAAAATAGAGGAAAAGAAACCAGAATGCAACTCTCAGTAAAACATTTCAAATTGTTTCTTTGTAGAGTTTCATCCAACAAAACCTCTTGGTCTTCCTATATACATATGAGAAAAATATTTCCAAAGTCAATATTCCACAGTTCATGTTGTCATCTGCCATGATGTAAATGTCACCATTCAGATCCAGCTCTGCCCAAATGAGGAGATGGACCTTAATATTGTTCATCAGATCCCAAGGCCACGTTCTCTCCTGGTTTGTACAGGCCCAGTGACAACTTAATCATCTATACAAAAGGGAGAAATGCCAAAGATAGAAACTATTTCTTATTTCTATACTCCTGGGATGCAAGAGAACTCAGGTTCAATTACCTTCCAAGAGCACAGATAAGATTTTTAACCTTTGTCTCACATTCTAGACAAAACCCAAGAAACTTAAGAGCAGTGCTACTTCCCCCTCCCTGTTTTCAGTATGTCTAAGTCTCCACATTCCACACTGCAATGTCAAAATACTAGTCACACTATTGGTTAAGATCTTGCCTCAATTTTTAGTGCTCTCACAAAAACACAGCAATAATGTAAATGTATTATAGAGGAGGACAGAAGAGAAAGGCAGAAGTTCCCAAATCAAATAGCTCATCCTTAATATTTGTATGAAAACCTGTATCTGACAGTTCCAATACATCATGCCATTCCAAGTTAACAAAGAAACCCTGTGATTCTTAATGTTAGAAGGGGGAGTTGTAAGGCTGTTAAGAAATTTGGGTTCTTTCAATTTTTCAGTGCTTCACTGATTTACTGACTTCTTTGTTAGTCTAAAAGACAGTGCAACCTCCATGTCCTTGAACTTAAATTGATATTTAGAATGACTTTCCTAAAAAAAGTCTAAAGCTACAGAGCTACAGCACTGCAAACATCAGGAAAAACTTGCTACCTTGTAGGACATCCTTCTCCCCTGCTGTTGTTACTTACTGTGCAATTAGTACGAAGCCATTTATTCTACTGGATATACTTTTCCCTCCACAGTCAAATTACAACATGAGGCACTTCAGACAAACTACATTATTTCCAAACAATCCTTATGAGCTAATATGATCAAATATTCATGCACGTGCCTAAAAACATCGCTACCATTGCAAAGCTCAAAAGGATGAAAAAGAAAGTACCAAGTTAGCAAAGCAACTCAGATAAGCAGAGATAAGGTGGTGACTCACCCGAGTTGGGGTCAGAATTGCCATCAGCTTCAGTCCTCTTGTCCGGTGAAGCCTGGTCGTAGAATTCGTCCTGCGGCTGAACCAGAGGGAGAGGGTGTGAGATCAGGGTTCCACCACCCACTGGCTCGTGGTCTCCCAGACCACTGTCACTGCAGCTTTCCTGGGAGCCATCGGGGAGGTGAAATGTAACACGGCGCTGGGACTACAAAGAAGAGCACAGGACACACTGATTAGTGCTCTTCTTTTCAGTTGTCTTGACTATTGTTTTTTTTTAACATACAAATAGATCCCTGGCAATGCTTATGGAGCAATTGCTATTATCATGTCTGCTTGCTGTTTGTTTGTGGTTTGGTTTTTCTTTTTCCTTTTTTTTTTTTTTTTTTTCTGTCTTGTTTTTGGATGGGAAATTGGCAGATGGGAGAGCCAAATTTCAAAGGTGTATATGTGCTCATCTGTGAGATAAACTTCTTCTAAGAAATTGATCAGTGGAAAATTAGATATATTTATCTATTAAAAAAACCTCTCTCTGAGAAGCATAAACCATTATGAAAAGCAAATGACATGCAAAAATTTAGTAAGTATATATTTCTAAGGTTAAAAACTGTATTATCATTATTCTAACTGGAAAAAAAAAAGACATCCACCAAGCTAAACAAACCCATAAAAATGGTTGTCATCTTTCAGGAATAGTAGCATGAATAAATAGCTGTCTATATTTAACTGATAGTAGTCAGTCAGTCAACTGATGCACCTAAAATGGGTAATTAGGATTGATAATATATGTGTGAATTCACGGTGGTCAGCAAAGAATCATAAAATGCAATGACAGAATAAACAATTATCAATTTGGTAAGAGAAATAAAAATAAAACAGCACAGAGTTTGTACAAAAAACACAGGGACTGAGAGGCAGAATTACATATTTTACTGAACTTAAAAAAATAAATTTATAGCCATTTCAAAAGGAAAAAAAACTTCAGTGTACACTTAGATTAGTTAACTGTTATTGATTTGGAACCTCTCTCATCTGGAGAAATAATCTGACTTTTGAATTGTGGCCACAGAATGATACAGTGATTCCCCAAGAGCTTCAGAGCTGATAGTACCGCACTAAATTGTTTAGCAACCATGACAGTTGGATTCATGAAAGGAATATCACAGGTCTTCATGGATCAAAATACTGCGACTTTGAAGGATCAGAAGCAACTAGTTTAAGAGTACCTCAAGAGAGTGGTTAAATTAAGTTAAGCACATCTTCCCACAAAAAAAATTTCGGCAGTTTCACAGGTCTGGTTTGCTAGATTAATTTAGGATAAAGTAGAGATTCACAGAGCTTGTCTTAAGCATAGCAACTGTTTAGTTTAATAGTTATTTCTTATCAATATTAGTCATCTGAAATTTTTGGGGTATATCTAAGCTAATGATTCAAGATTTCTACAGAGCCAGAAGAGAAGGAAACATTAGGAAAATGCTACAACAGGTATCTTCCACTAGTTAACACTTTTTAAAGTAGTCAAAATCAGGTGTCCTGTATCTATCCTGAAACAGCATCAGGCCTCAACTTTCCCTTTTTTTCCCCCGCCTCTTTTTCATTTTTCTTTTAATAAGAAAAACCTCAAATTAATAGTACTAACTGTATGTTTGCTTATTAAAGACTATTTGTTAATGGTAATTGCTACCATTTTATATGATGATCAATATAATCTACCAGGTTTCTTTTTATTCATCTCCCTTGGGTGGATATAGTTGATTAAGTCAACTTTAGATTACTGCGCTGTTCAGTATAGAAATAAATGTAATACTATTTGCTCTTGGCTGTGATTTTATAATTAGTATTTTGCTTTTAAGTTCCTTTTCTAGCTTTAGGATTAGAATCCAGCTGTAGAAAACCAAATAGATCTTCTGAGTCATTGGATGTATTCATTACATCAACAGAGAACCTAACTATATATGTCACTAAGAAAAACTACAGCTCACACTTTGATACTTTTTTTTACAACTTTTTTGTTCTGGAACTACCACCCTGAACAATTTCTAATTGCTATCCTGTTCTTTCCCTTCAACATGAGCACAATAGAAATGTAGCTAACTACACAAATTAAAATCTTCTCTTTCTGCAACTACTTTCAGAAAGATAAAATTGGCAATCCATTTTTACAAACTAAGAATTTATGTCACTAGCAAAGTCAGCAAGTGGCAAACTGTGGTGGTGCATCTCCCTAACCCCACCCCCTCCCCAGGTCACACTATGATCTGAGGAAAGGAGATTGCTTTCATTTGTTTTAAACCTAAAAGATTCTATAAGAAGACATAAATGACTGAGAAAATTAAGCCCTAAAATAGGGGAGGAGATGACAAATTAAGTTTTAGGATCGGCAAAATAATAAAACTATAACTAATTAACCACCTAAATAAACAGAAGAACACATAATTACAAAAATGTCCTATTTCATGAGTTATATAGTAAAAGTACTGATCTTGGGTAACAAAAATTCCTCATACTAGCCAAAATCTGCTCTGACTCTATACTGACAGTGACAGGGACCAGTTAGCCAGTAAAATGACACAGGCCTAACACTTATATTGACAACTTCTTAGATGATAGTACTATTAATTTTTAAATCCGTACTTTAATTGATGAGAGAAAAGTTGTCTCGCCTTTCTGAGCCACTGTAGCAGGGTGATCTGCTTTGGAATGTGGTCAACTCAAATAATGCCCTATTTTGCAAGCTATCAGTAATGGGCTGAGATTTGCTGTCATGTGCTGGTTTTGGCATTGAATTATGCAAAAAGCAGTCTGGCTCACCAACTCCAAATTAAGATCCTGACAGTGAAGCAAAGATTTGACAGAAAAGCTGCTAAGGAGACCTGGAGACATATGACTAGCAGTCGATCATTATACACTGTAGAAGTCCAGTTCACTTTCACATGGTTGGGTTCCTCTCACGTATTCCTTCTTGGAGTGTATGAAGTTTTCTCCCTTGAAGTGGGGAAACCCCTTCAAGGATACTCCTTGAGGCTAGGTGAAAGAGATGCCCATGAGCATCTGTGTGGTGAGTTATATCAATCTTTACTTAACAATGGTTTCTTTTTTGCTAGCTTTATGTAATAGCTTTGATATAGCGCACTATACCTATACTATACACTGCTAGTAGTTTTAGATTTTACATTCTGTAGTAAATAAATCTGATTAAGATCTTTTGTCTAATCATTTGTCATCTAAATAATAAATTAATTCATCTTTATACAAATGATTTGCCATCATTAATCCTATGGGACAAAGTTACTTAAACCATTGACAAAGTCTGGGGTTAAGACTGGATCCAGTGACAGCTAAATTCCTCTCTGAGAAGTTTAGAAAGCAAGGGGGGCCTTTCTGCACCCCATGACTCAACAGCAGGGCTTCTCTAATAAATTTTCTCTGAAGTTTCCATTCTAACTCACAACAGCCATCCACTAAGGAATCCACAAATCATTACAAAGGGTTATAAAAAAAATCTCAGGGTCACGTAAACAGTGACCCAGTCCCAGAGATGATGGATGGACAACATGCAGTACATAAAGAAGCTTTAGATTAAGTTGTGCTATCAAAACAATGAGGGGAACAAGCCTTCTGCAAAAAGAGACTCAAAGCAAATTTTAAGCTTGGGCATATCAGTAATTGAAAAGAAAGACTGTCCTCAATGTACTGAGAGCTTACAAGTGTCAAGTAATGTGATATGTGGCCACTGCCTCCACTGATGGGTCCAGAACCCTCCTGCCTGGCTGCTGGAGCCCAGCCTGGGATCTCAACGCTAGGAAAGCTGCTGCAGTACCAAGACTGAGTGTGTAATGCAGACACACATACGGACACTGATTTGGCCACAGCTGTGGCTACACAGCCTCAGATAAGGCTCTGGCCCCAGCAGCCCCTACATTCAGGCCTCACACCAGGCACAGTCATGCAAGGGCACATCCCCTCCTCCTCTTGAGCTGTCAGAGGCAGAAAGTCACAAGTGCAGCACACACCCTACACTCTCCAGGTTCACAAACACCTTTACAGCTCTCCCTAGCACCAGCAGAAGCCCTCTGCCTGCCCAGCACCCCTGCCCAGACCCCAGTCCCCCTTACCAACCCCACAGGTCCCCAGCTCACCAGCTGGTCTCACCGGGGGCTCACTGCCCACATGTAGCACTCACATGCTTGTCCCACTGGCAGAACACACTCATGGGTCCCCCCCAAATATCAGCACTGCTCCACTGCTTGCCAGATACCCCCACCCAGACCTGGGGCCTTCTACTCCTGGCTGGTCCAGCTTCGAGTTTGCCAGTGAATCCACACCAACACACCATGCATGGGGCAAGGTACAGAGACTCTCCACCAGAAGCATGCATCACAGGATGTGATGCATGGTCCAGATCCAGCACTGGGTCCAACCCCTCACTGATTGTTCACTGAATTTCTTGTCACCACGACAGTAGAGACGGGGACTCTTCTTTCAGAAGAAAATCCAACATGCTTAGACTATGCTCATGTTTATCTATCACTCACGCAACAAAATCCAGGTTTGAATTCTTTTTACCTAAAGACAGATTCAAGTTATTTTGAGTAATGAGGTTAATAGTTGTTACAACCCTGGGACTAACGATAACAAGTAATTACAATTTTAATTACACTACAACATACGTGGGATTATATACAGCATGAGGTAAGGTTATGGTTCAGGTCCCAACACTTGGCCAAAATTCACATCTAAAATCTGTGACATATTCAATCATGAACAAGCATTTGGTGGGGAGGAATAGGGGTCTTCTTCAGGTCCTGAAAAAAATTCAGTCCTTATTTTTAATCAGGAAATATCACTTCATTGTTATGTGAAACCCAAAACTGAAAGGAGAATTCAGTCAAAGCAATATAATCTTACCTGTGTCAAAGCAACTTCAATATATAATTCTGAATAATTAGACTCAGTGGAGTTTTTGAACCTGGGCTGAGTTTAAAATTCAGGAAAACAATCAGGAATCATTCTCCTTTAATCACCTATTGCAGCAGATTCCATGAAGCTCATCTAGGTGAAGCATGACTTTACACCCACAAGAGAAACACCATCTCAGATGGTGATAATAAATAGCAAACTCTTGTGCTGAAAATAGGACAGTTCAAGCATAGTAGCAACACATTTTTTTTCCTGTTATCGGACGATGTGGTCAGCCAGTCAACACTTTTTTAACATGGTAACAACCAAATTATATAAAATCAAAGACACATGAAACTGGTCTGGCTCCTTTTTTCCTGCTACAACAAAGTCAAATAGGTGCATAGTACGTTCTAACAACTGTAATTTGTGAAATTACAGAATATAAGTAATAGCTGTGGAACTTGAAAATGCCGATAAAAATAGCAACACAAACTGTGGTGTAGAGATGAGGAATGGATGGCAGAGGATGGGGACATTCTAATCTTACTGATCAAGTACAAAAAAAGTAGAACTTGTGTTTGACATAGCATAATGCATTTTTCTTTGTTAATATACTTTATTAAAGTGAAAACACTTAAAAATATATTTGTGTTGCAGCTCCTCATTTTTCTTTCCACATACTTTCCCGTTCTATTTTTCTCATTCCTTTTTAATATGAGGAATTCAGTGGTGCCCAATGACAGAACAGGCAATCATGGGCACAAACTGAAACACCGGAGGTTCTGAACATCAAGAAATTTTTTTTACTGGGAGGGTGACTGAGCACTGGCACAAGTGGTATAGATACAATGTGTAGTCTCCCTCCTTGGAGATATTCAAAAGCCATCTGGACACAGCTCTGGACAAGCAGCTGTAATTATCCCTGCTTGATCAGGGGGTTGACTAGACGCCCTCCAGAGGCCCTGTCTAACTTCAGCCATTCTGTGATTCTGTGATTCTGTCAACTCTAACTGAAAATAAAAGAAAATATGGAAGCATTTGAGGCCATTTTATATTTTCCCAGAGCTGAAAACATAATTTTGTACTGAAATACTTTATTTTTTGTCAATCTTAGCTGTATAAAATCTATTCCGATACTAGAGTTTCTAATTTCATCCCATACAAATCTATGGCTTTGGAAAAGTTGCATAGAGCATATATTTACAATATTGAAGTCCTTACATAACCAAAAGAATTGGTAGAAATTGTACCTCAGCATGGATTTCTAGAAAAGGTACTCCAATACTAGTGAGCTTAAGGCATTACTTATGAGACTAAGCTTTTTCACTGCTACCCTATTTTCCCAGACACACTCGTACACAGATAGAAAGTGGGCTGCAAATAATGTAAGATATTTTGTTGACCTGAGTGCTAAAAGCCTGAAGTACAGGAAAAATCATGCCATGTGATATCAAGTGTTTGAAATGTCCTGTGGCAGGTGAGTTATGAGCTGTGTGGAAATAGAACTTTAATGTAGAAAGTGTAAGCACTAGGTTTCAAAATTGTTCCGTTCTTTCCATTGTGCACTCGCTTCTAAAATGCATTTTATTTCCAATTATGTGCTTGAATCATACAGCAAGTTACAGAAATCAGCATTAAGAGGAGATTTTGCTTCTTTTTTACTCCAAAAACCAAACCTTCAAGCTTTGTACAGCTATTGTATTGTTTTTGCTAATCAGGGATCCCAGAAATAATTATACTATTGTTCCATTGCTGAATGTCTCACAGGGACAAATTTGGCTACAGATCCTATCCATTGTTATAAACCAAACTGTAATTAAAAAAACATTTCTACACTGGGTAGCTGGAAATAGAACCTGCTGAATTTTAACTAGCCGAGTTGCATTTTGAGTTTACAAATTAGGTACTTTAAACTTCTTCACTCAATACAGTTGTGAATGAAAAGCCTTGATTTCTCTCTTTGATTTTCCAAACAGGAGGAAGCCACTAAAACATCCAGTTCACAGCAAGTCAAATTAAACTTTACAGAGTGGGATGTAGGTCTGCATATCAGAATGTATATTCAAGCATGATATTTTTTAAATTGTCATGGAAATATTTTATTTCAGATACAGAGATTTTGCATCAACAAAAACTATTTCCCTTTGTTTTCTGAACTATTATGATATACTTTGTGTTAAGATGACAAAGATATATTATGAAGGAAAAACAACTTCAAAGAAAACATTCTGGGACTATTTTCTTTATGGAAAGATTGTTGATATGGAGGCTTAAAAGTGAAATTTGAAAAAACAATTTATCTTTATTATGGAAAATAAACAGAAGAATCTATACCTGACATAATTTACTGAAACTTCACTCATGAACAAAGAAGTCAGAGGAGAAGCATATTAAAATAAAATCAAGTGTAAACAGTAGACAACTACCCTAAAAAGCCAGTGGGATGATTAAATGATGATGAAATTATGATTATGGAGAAGATACTGTTTGTGCACACGTTTAAGAAGATGTTGTAAAGACACAAGAAAAATTGATGCTTAATTCCAAACATCTTTGTGGAAGATGTCTGTTTCATAAAGTTTGTTCCTTCCAGGATCAAAACAAAGATTCCTATTTTGTGTACTACAACATGGATTTTTTTTTCTAGGAGATCAAGCCTGTAAATGAAGGCCAAGTCACAAAAACAGATTAGTAACAGTTTCAACGAAACATATCTATGTTTGTATTTGCTCCACAGAAAGAACTGGCAAGGTCTTTGAATTAACATATGGTTGCTGTATCACTTTGTTTTATAAATAAACAATGATTTGTTATATTTTGCAGTTCTGATTGACTTAGTGAAAGGCCCCTAAAATATACATTCCACATTCTCTTCCAGTTTGGAAAGATCAATCAAGGACTGTTGTAGTGTATCTCACAAGAAGGCCACAAAGCACCTTGAACAGACCTTTGTATAACTCAGCTCACTGATACACACCTTTCAGTTTCACTGAACTTTGTAAAAAAATGTAAATCTGAGATAAAATCAATCTACTTTCTTAGTAAAAGCCACTCTTGCTTTTCCCTGATAAACTTGGCTCAAGTCTGTGTTATGTACAAATTGTGCAGTAGATCCCTGCAATTTGCTAAGAGAAATAGAGTTATTTTTTCTTGGCTGCTTCTAAACTAAACTTCCTCATGCAGTCCCCATGGCAGTCCTTATTTAAGGATCCTGCTTGCAGGGGATAATCCATTCTCCATGCTCATCTTGATATCTTAGCCACAGCACCAAGATAATGGAGATAGATAGGGTTTCGGCCAATCTTTCAAGATAAACTAAGAATGAAAAAAAGAAAAAGCAACTGATACAGCCTCTTCATGCTACTTCTTCATACCATGCTATCCATATAAATAGCTGGAATGCCTCAGTATATACTTCTTTTTCCCCTTAAGGTAACAATGTTGGTATTGATTTCAGAATGTAAATTGTTGCTATACCAGACAATAATTTGATTTCTTCTGCTCAATTTCTCAGTATTAAAATTTCATAGAAATCTGTAAATTGCACTGCAATGTATTAAAAGGAAACATAAATATAATTACCTATTATATCTGTCTTGCTACTAAAGCTGCACAGAACGGGTCTTTTCATAAGGGTGAAAAACATTATTAATTACAGTCTGACGCATGACTAGGTAGGAATTGACAGAGTGATGGTCCCAAGCACATTTAAACATGGAAAATAAAGAGCCTGTCTGGCTGGAGAGTTGTGTTAGTTTTTCAGAGACAGTGAATGAAGAAAAACCTGCAGTCAAATCTTGGAGTTTCCATTAACTTTTGAGGCAATATCACATTCTTCCCATATTTATGTGGTGATGTTCCTTCGTTTTATTTCATGAAACTATAGCCTTTATTTCATAAATTCTTCCTGTGTTTTGTTGGGGTTTTTTTGGGTTTGGGTTTTTTCTTTTTTGTTTTGTTTGGTTTGGTTTGGTTTTTAATTGGACATTCAAAAGACTGACAAACCTTTAACTAGGGACACTAGACACAGGACTATCATATGTTTTAAGTTTTGCCTTCCTAATATCCACCTAAAAGGCAAATAGTCCTTTTCTTAATAAGCATTCCTATTTACCTAAAATCATCTTGACTGCAAGGTAAATTTGACATAACAGGAAAGCTAAGCGTAAAATTTAATGTAGTCTAAATCAGAGCATTACCTTGTTCAACTTTGGAGTCTGGTAAAAAACTAATAAATCTTGAACATTTTAAATATTAGCCCACATCCTCCTGAATTCATTGTCTAAGACACAGAAAATCAGTTCTAAGCCTACGATTATGAAAATTAATATCTGAGATGCATGCAGGAAAGGAAAATGGAGAGAAATATGGAAACTTTTGTACAATACAACATAAAAGAAAATAGCCATGTGTGTTGCCAGTAGAAAACTAAGCTTATGTTCAGAAATATCATTCATCCAAATGCCTAGATGTTAGTAAACCATGTTAGCTTGACATATTTATTGCATTTTTTTACCAGAAATTCTGTGGAAAAAAAGCCTGAGAAAGGATTCATTAAAAATGGAACAAATTTGTATATTTACCTATCAAAAATTTAAAAATTAATGGAGGAGGAAAGGCAGCTCATATGAGCATTCGTGCCATCCTAAAAGATATATAATTGTAAAATAAGAGTACCATGCCTTTTTGGAATGCCTGTACTCAATCATTGACTATAGATGACAAGGTACACTTAGGGCATGTATTAGAAGATGTAACACAGATTAATTCCTTTGACAACTCTGTTGTTATAAGCCTTGACATTAGAGAGACATGAAGTTCAGAGATTTCAAATTTAAATGCCCCAAATTAACCTATCTAGATCTTGCACTCTGTTCATAACTATTTAGCCACCTGACTTTAGATATTCAATACTTAAAATTTTTACCTGTGTTCAAGAAAAATATTTAAGATGCAAGACCCTGAAGTAGTAGAACTCACTGACAAAAAGATACTAGACTGACTTACATATAAACAATTTAGTTGCAATAGAATTGCATTTTATGTGATCTTTAGTAATTTGAAGGCTTCAGCGATCTTCAATTTATTTATTTAGTTTTATTTTGGTGACGAGATGCTCCTAGCATGACAGATAATGCACATTACAAGTGCACTCAATTGAAGAAGCATTTCAGAAACACTGTACCAATTACAAAAACCAGCGTAACTTCTCTACACTCTGAGAAGTTTTACATTAGTAAAAGCATGTGTTGATCAATAATGCATATGAAGTACTAAATGTAGAAACAGCTGTTGCTGAGATTTAACAAGTTAAATTATAATAATATATTTACCCTGATTTACATTCTGTAAAACTCATCCAGCTTCCATAATGTGAACAGGATAATAAAGCTTCAGGGACTTACTTTTACCTATAAATCACACTTTTAAATGTGAGAAGGAACAATTGAGAATATTTCCTGTCTCAGGACTGTACATTATCTGAAGGCTGCTTATAAAAATAATCCTATTATATTCATATATGAAAAAATTGACTACTATATTTGCATTTACATGTATAATGTTAACATAAATTATGTTAATAGTATTTAATGAGTTACAGAAGTGTTCCATCAACTAAGACTTATTAATTATATTGAGTAAACCAATACATGTAGTATGATGTCAACAATCATTACTGACACTGCGTCTTACTGTTGAAGCCTAAAATTACTGTGCTACAGAAGTACTGTGTATTTAAGGTTCCATCGCTGTCAGGAACTACAGAAGATATGCAGAGTTCTGCAGTGCAGAGAAAGCAGGAAACTTTACAGTGATCTTCAGCAAAAAGACAGATGTGATAAAAACCCCTTTAGTATTCTGTTCCATTAGCATTCTTTAGTATCACATATAACCTTGGAAATCAAGAAGTCCATGGATCTTGTGTGAAGGTAGCAATCTTTTGACTGGTGTGATGCAGCCCTTGGTCTATATCAGAATTAATCTGTGATTTGAATGCTTTCATTTTAATAATGCGTGTAAAAGGAAGAAAAACATACTTCAAAATCCTCAGATTTAACAACAAATGACCAGTGTCCACTAGGAAGTTTGTACCAAAGGGCTTTAAAGGTAGTCACTGTCCTAAACTGAAAAAATGGTCGGGGGCAAGGGTAGGTAGAAAAAAAGAAAATCTGAAGGCCCTGTAAATGATCACACTCTAAACTAACCGGTGTTCATAGTGACATCATGATGGAAATCTTCACTTTTATTTATGTGAGTTTGAGGAAATTCAATTAAGATTATATGGATCCTCAATAAAGCAAGGATTAAAAAATGCAGAAAAAAAAGCAGAATTCTCATAAAGACTCTAAGGATATTTTGTATTAGCATGGGGACAGGAGGAGGTAAAGGAAGGAGGCTCTCAATTTAGGGATAGTATTGGAGAATAGTAAATTAGGACATTGCTTCCTGAACTAGTAGTGGCATGTATGGGTATCTGTCACTGTCAACTCACCGGGTTACAATTAATTCTGAGTCAGCAGTTGTGTCTTCTCCTACAAGCACAGAAAGCAGAAACGGCAGCAGCATTGCTCTTTGAGGACAAGAATGTTTGCATGCTATGATTCTAGAAAGCAGCTGTACATCTATTAACACAAGGAGCACTAGAGCTGTCACATTAGATAAATGGATCCACATTAGAAAAACTGAGAGTGGACATGATTGTCAAGGATAATATGGTTAAGCTAGGGCATCCTGGGAGAGATGCAATTTCTAGAATATTTTAATTTTGAAACTAATATTATTATCCCAATTGATTCCACATGCTATAAGCTAATTAAAACACCTTTGTTAACATATCTGCATCTCTAATAGAAAAAGAACTAGACAGTAATGCATTTCCACCATAAAAACATACGTTTTCTTACTTGGGACAGGATGTCCTTGAGAACTGCTTTCCTACCAACAGTTTTCTGAATTTATTTTAGGTTTTTTTGTTTGGTTGTTTTTTTTGTTCTGTTTTGCTTTAATTTAAACTCCCAAAGCTTTGGAGTTTTCATTTTGCATATGCAGATACGTGATACAGAAAATTAAAATTAAGAAAAATCCCCAGCTTTTCACTTAGGATTCTCCAGGGAATAACGCATATTAAAAATACTGACTGCAAGCTTCTCTTCCAGCCCATATAACACGTATATAACGTATATCTGCCTTGCACTATCTTATGATGTCAAAGCTTGAAAAACTGAATCCACAAAGCATGCTAGTATTTTCTGTGGCTGAATGTTTTTTGGGGTTTTGTGTGTTGCTCTCATAAGGGATCTTTCATTCCCTTGCCATGTTAACTGTTGGGGCAAACCCCTGCTACATGAAATTATAAGCCCAAATAAAACACAAAATCAAGAATAAACCTATGAAGGTGTTTCCGCACAGAGATTTCTATTAAAAAAAAAAAAGTACCTGAAGCTTAGCCAGAAAGAGAGCTAAAGCCTCATTAACAAACAGGATGAAAAAGGAAACAAGAAAAAAAAATTACTTCTTGCATGGAAATCAGCTAGGTGACAGTGGTATTGCTGTACTATCAAAACAGCAGATACTCTTAATGGTATCTTACTGTGAGGAAAAACAGTTAGGATGTATTTTCTGCTGGCCTCAAGCAAAAGTCAAATGAGACCTGACAAGAATCACGATTATTATTAGACTCCATCCAATTTTCAGTATTTTCCACAAATTACATATGGCATGCTCTTGACACATTAAAAGTTATAGGGAAAACAAGAACTCTGACTATCATTTGGGTAGTTTCAGGTAATGCTGCCAATGCCATGTTCCCCTTAGAACAAGCAGAAAATGTTTGATAGTCCACATTATATTCTGATGTTGTATAATAATTTACTTTGTGCTGCTTGAGATTAATGTTAGTAAAATAAAATCACACTGCTGAACTTCTTTCAGCAGCCTGAAAGAATAACTTTGCAGAAGTCTCTGAAGTTACATCAACTGATGCTAATAGTCATCTATTTTTACTTGGCTTCTGTTGTAAAGACATTCACTAAGTCACATTCAGAAAACTACAGAACTTTATATGACCTTGGCCTGTGACTTCTTGACTTCTTCATTTTCTGTCTACAAAACTGGAGAAAGCAGGAAGTTGGACACCTACTTTGAACATAAAACAGTTTAGTGATTGGTGCATATATTTTTCTAATGTGCCTACTAGCAAGTTTCTCATTTCACAGAATTTGTTGGATGCCATTACCTTTGATCCCAGTGTTTAAAACTGATGGATTTATTTGTGCACTTTCCACCTAGTACACATGACCATGTTAATTAATACAAATAGCCAAGGACTGCTGACTTTTGAGCTCAACATTTACTAACATTTCAAGGGTAATTTGTACCTGTTTTGCAAACTCTAGCTTTTCATTAGGCAAACTGAGAAACACAAAACTTCTGTCTCATATTTTATTTTGCGCTATAATACTAATTTAAATAAAAGCATGAAAATCACAGAGCCACAAAAGAATGAAACTGCACTTCACAAAAAAATTGTAAAGGTATATGCACATGCCCTATGTGCCTTTATTTTCCAGACAATATTAAAAAAAATAAGTCTATATAGGTTATATCCAAACCTAAACCAATTGTTGAAAAATATTATGTCTGATAAATTCTACATTACTTGTTATCTACTGAACAGACAGGACACACTTCTGAGTAAGAAATTAACATTAGAGAAATTATTAAATAAATTACTTCTATATATGGGCAAATGGAAATGGCTTGTTTTAATATTGATTTCTCACATATAGTAGCTCAGGATCATTTCTGATATGATCCTTTCTATGACAGATGGGTGAAAATGCATGGTGGCACTTTGAGATTTAAGGTCTTATCAAACTGCAGAATAAATCACAGAGCACAATGCCTGTGGAAGCCACCTTATCTCAGTCTTCACAGGTTGACAAGGCATGTAAAGAATGCATCCAAACTCCCTGGTTTGATCTCTATTGTTGACAGATCACAGATATGGAAGTCTCAGATATTTCCACAGGAACTGCAAGTAGGATGATAGCCAGTCAAAAATGGCAGACAACCACACCTATTTCATCAAAAAATGTGAAAGTGGAAAGGTGTTTATTTTCTTTAGAGAGGGTGACCAGAGGAAGAAGATTACTAGCAACATTACAGTTGCTAGTAATATAAAAAAAAAAAACAGTGAAAAGAGCAGGCAAAACAAGTTTTAGAAAATTCTCTGAAATGAAGACTTTAATACTTCTTCGCACAATTTTGAATTTCCTTAGTAGAAAGAATAAATGTGGGCCTAACTTAGAAGCTAGTATAGTCACTGCAAAGTTTTCTACTGATCTCAGTGGTATTAGGATTGTCTTATAAGCATTTCTGCTACCAGTAAATTTAATAAAATTCCATGTTTTTCCTATCATCTAACTGTTATTGTTATGATTGTTTCTGACTTTACCAACCTTTTAAATCTAAATTACATTACTCACAGATATTATCTTTTGTACTAGAGACACTCATTATACATATTTTACTTTTTTGCCCTGTGGTGTTGGATTTTCTTTTCTAATGTGTGCTAATAAGTATTCCTTGGATACAAAAAATTAAATCTGATTATGGCTTCTTAAATAAGCTTTAAGTATATTAAATAATCACTTTGGTTTGACATTAAGTGTTTTGTGTGTCAGTGTTTTCTCTGTGCGTGCAAGTTTCTGTACCTGAACTTCCTAGAATTAATTAAACATATATTCCTTTAATAGCTTATCTCTCTAGTTTCTAAATGGAGATCAAATTCTTATGTGTAATTAATGAACTCTATATGAAGCCTGCCCTTAATTTCTGAATTATACAATGTCCAAAAAAATGCAATAAAAAATT
This sequence comes from Ploceus nigricollis, assembly GCA_013399945.1. Classification (NCBI taxonomy): domain Eukaryota; kingdom Metazoa; phylum Chordata; class Aves; order Passeriformes; family Ploceidae; genus Ploceus; species Ploceus nigricollis. The sequence continues at coordinate 894,119 of VXBC01000927.1, read as the reverse complement.
ATGTGGCAGTCAGAGCAAGATCGACATTTCAGTATGGAATGACAGGCACGCTTCATTAAAGGCCAAATCCTGCAATTATTCCTCAGAAGGTAATGGAGGCCTTGCACTGCAATAAGGAATGCTGATTTCATTGACAGGTAATTACTCTGTTAATGCCTCCATTATGCAAAGACAGACCAGCCAAACTGCTAAGGTGTCAAGCATCCATCACTTTTTTGGTCAGACCAAACCTCCCATATATGCAGGTTATAGGACAGCCAAGTCCCACTTGGCACAGATGTATTCACTTGAAACACCACATGCGCTGTGTCCAGGTAGAGTCACAACAGCTGAAACCATGTATCGGAGGAAAAGGGCAGCTAGGGGACTTAGATTAGTCTTTTTGGTATCATTTCCCTGTAGGAGTTCCTGGAATTAGGGAAAAAAAGCAGGTATGACTACATTTGGATAAGTGCTTACCACAAAATTATCCTCTTCCATGGGAATAATTTTAGGTAAAGTTAGTTGTAACTAGTTTTATTGAAAGGAATACAATCCAAATTATAAAATAATTCATTCTACATAATATGTAAACAAAAGCCTAAAATACGTATATATTAGAGAAATGCCTTCTGTGCACTTTGAAAAAGACCAGAGGGTATGAGCTTTGCTCTGTAGATGCAAGGTTATTTATCATTATTACTTAGAAAAATGCATAGTTTAAATTCTCTAGAATTGAAATTAGAAGCCCATTGGAATGATGTATTTTGAGTAGCAGTCCTAAGAAGAACAGTAAAAGTACCAAAAATAATCCAAAATCAAGCTGTACATGGATAACTTCATAATAAGGAAGCCAAATGTTTCCCTCACTAGGAAAAAAATGATATGGTACATGCCCTGGGTTGACAGATGGAAGAAAAAGAAAGACAGATGTGTTCTAATTTCTTGGGTAGGGTTTGTTTTTTGTTTTTTCTTTTTTCCTTTAGTCCTTTTTTCCGTAAGATGACGATCAGGCATAGATGAAACTGCTTACTCAATAACACTGGCTACAGATATTTGCCAGGGCAGTAATGCCAAATATCCTTTAGGACTTTGCCCACTAGTATAATCTCGAATGATATTCAGTAACAAGCAAAATGAGTAACAGCTGGCACTTTCCTTAGAAATGGCAAAACACCAACCAGGTCCAGTTTGTGCAGCCCTGGTAGAGGGGACCATCTGGAATGCTAGCCTGAATCTTAACAATTAAAATCAGGGGCCAGGTCAGACAAGTGGCATCTTTAAGAATTCATGATACTGAGTTTCTAAGCTAAACTGAAAATGACAGAGAAGCCAACATGTGAGGGAATATAAGTAGTCATTCTCACCCAGGGGATGGAGGGTGATCATGTGCTTAAAGCACATGAGTTAGAAGAGAGACTGTGACACATTTGATACGTAATAAAATGTAAGTCACTATAATCAATAGAAAGTTTCCAATTAAACTCAGAATAAGGTACCTGGGGTCTATCTTCCTGGTACTGAGAACCTCCTGATGGTGACTAGTTGCTGTCAGCTGCCAGTGATGTGAAACACTTAACATTTGTGCTTATTGGTAAGTGGGAAAGATCATTGCCCTTTTTTTTTGTTTTGCATGATGTTTTTGAAAGCTAACATGATATTTGCAAATGAATTTAAGATGCTCAGATGGCAAAAGCTATTCAGAGAATAAATACTTTATTATTTTATAATTTGAAGTAGAAGAAATATGCTTATAATTTCAATTCACTTGATTATAAAAGGCTTAACACTGAGAAGGGGAAGGATGGAAAAGGGAACAGAAGAGTAGCACTGTGAGAGGAAATACTCGGATAAGATAGGAAAGAATGCTCTTCCCTTACAAAATTTACAATCTGATTGAAGACTGGATGAAGTAAAGACAACAAGAGAGCCACGGGGAAATAACATAGGTAGCAGTAACAGCTCCACATGATTACTGTGGTTAGCAATGTGTCCTGCTTGATGGATCTAAATTATTATGCTTTCTAGTTGTTTCTGGGGATATACTTTCCCTCTTAAAAAAAGAAAAAAAAGAAAAAAAAAGAAAAAATAAGAGAAGAAAAAGCAGCAGATCGATTTTTGCCTCTTTTGCTCTGTTCATAATGTATCATTATTTTCTTTAATCTCTTAATTGCAATTCTATAAGAATGAATTTTACTTTAAGATATTCATGGTTATGCTTTGATTTTTAAACCAGTAACAAATATAAATTATATTTATTCTTCTCCATTACCCACCCCCCCAACATTTCCTTGTAAAATCCAATAGTCAACTACCTGCAAACAACGAGGGCATCTTTAAGAAAATGAATATAGGAAGACCGTTATCAAGTGATGGCAAGAACAGGATATATGTGATAGAATTAAATTTTCCCAGGGTTCACAGATGACAAGAAAAGCTTCTTTATGTATAGCAGAGGTAAAAGAAAGAGAATTGAAATGTGACCCCTCTGCAGAAGAAAATGGGAGACTTGGTTACCTGGGATATGGAGAAGGCTGAGGTACATAACAACTTTTTTGTCTTGGTCTTGTCCAGCAAGTGCTCCAGCCACAGCATCCAAGTCACAGAAGACAAAGGGAGGGACTGAGAATTAAAAACTGCCTGCAGTAGGAAATGATCAGATTTAAGACCATCTAAGGAATCTGAAGGCACTCAAATACTTGAAACATGATGAGATATATCTGTGGGTCCTGAGACAACTGGCAAGTGAAGCCACTATCCATCGTACTTCAGAAGTCATGGGAGTCTAGTGAAGTTTGTTCCCACTGGCCGGAAAAGGGGAGACATAAGCTCAACTTTTAAAAGTGGGAAATAATGAAAGTCTGGTGAACTACAGGCCAGTCAGTCTCAGCTCATTGCCTGGCAAGATCATGGAGCAGATCTTACTGGAAAATATGCTAAGGCACACAGAAAAGAAAGAGGCAATTGGTTACAGACAACTTGGCTTCACTAAGGCAAATCGTGCCTGCAACACTTGTTGGCATTCTACAATGTGATTACAGTGTTTGTGGATAAGGGAAAAGCACCTGGACTTGTGCAAAGCGTTTGACCCTATCCTGCATAACATCCTGGTCTCTCAACTGGACAGGCATGGATTTGACAGATGGATAACAGTGGATAAGGAATTTGGTTGCACTCCAAGAACTACAGATAGCAGCTTGATCTCCAAGTGGAGACCAGTGACAACTGGCATTCCTTAGGGGTCCCTTTTAGGGCTGATGTTTTTTAACATCTTTATCAGCAATGTGGACACTCCATAGATCTGTGGAGTGAGTCCAGAAGAGAGCCACAGAGATGATCAAAGGGTTGGAACACACCTCCTGTGAAGGCAGGCTGAGGAAGATGGGCTGCTCAGCCTGGAAAAGAGAAGGCTTCAGGGTGACCTTACATCACCTTCCAATACCAAAACTGAGCTTACAAGAGAGCTGGAGAGAGACTTTTATAAGGGCATGTAGTGATAGGACAAGGGGGAATGGCTTTAAACTGAAAAGGGTAGACTTAGATTACATACAAGGGAGGATTTTTTTGCTGTGAGGGTGATAAGGCACTGTAACAGGTTTCCCGGAGAAGCTGTGGATGACCCAACCCTGGAACTGTTCAAGGATGTGTTGGATGGTGCTTTGAACAGCCTTGTCTAGGTGGAAGATGTCCCTGCCGTAGCAGAGGGGATTGAAACTAGTTGATCGAGTAAGGTCCCTTCCAACCCAAACCATTCTAGAGTTCTATGACATTATGATATTCTGCATAAACACTTCTATCAAATGGTTGTGAAAATACATAAATGCAAATTTTGGTATCATTACAGGAGTTGTTTTAATCTTAGATGATGTCATTAGTCTGTGAGCATCTACTCAGCTCACTTACTCAGTTTTCCTTTATTGCTACTATAAAGATATTTTTAATTATTTTTTTTTCAAATATGCAAAGATACGTAACTAAAGTGACATGATAACATACAAGAGTCATTCAAGTGAAACCATGGAACTATTAATTTCTGGGAAAGTATGACTGCATCTACACACTACCTGATATGGGCATTTATCTATGATAATATCCAAATAGTGCTTTTTAAAATAACGGTGTGACACTCCTTCAAAGCAGCAACTCAAAAACTGCTTTACTCAATCCTGCTTTCTGTCTAAACTTTAATACAACACATATGTGCATTGTGCCAAGCTCCAGAATAAATACTTCAAACAGTATCAACAACAATTTTCACTGGTATCTAGCACAAAGGCCCTCTATGTTTACTTGTGAGTGTTTTTAATTTCATCTTGAGATGATTAATCAGAGTAAATGTCTTTATTTTCTGCTTTTTTAACTTCAAGAAATGATCTCTTCTGGTTTATCCTATTATAAGGATCGTTACAAAAATGGGAAACAATTAACACTGGGTTTAATGCGTGAATGCCATAGAGCTGAAGTAATTGCACTCAAGGTCTGCTAACTTTTTAATCAGGCATCTGGTTGCAAGCTGCTCACGATTGATTCTAAGGGAAGAACTAACGCAATCTAGGCAGCAAAAGCAGGTGCCAAAAAAGCACACATGTTGGCAAAACCAGTGAAAGCTCTAGGGGTTAAATGAGGCAAAAACTAGTGGAAAATTCTTCTTAAAAGACCTTTGCTTGGGATCCAGTCAAAACTGAGTGAAATTAAATGAGGCAAATGAGCATAGTGAGAATTTTTTTAGCAAAATAATTAAGAAATATGAACAGCAGAACCACAAAACCTCAGCCTAGAGAAAACTTGTCAGTCAGAATATTAGTGAGCAGAATTAATTAGAATGGGGAGTCAAAATTTTCACATGCATTTTACTACATAAAATAAATAAATATCATGAGAAATTTCTGGAATTGCAATTAAGACACTTAGATTCTCAGCATTTTTGCCTTGTTTTGGAGAAATGAGCAGATCTGTTTTTATTTGCTAAAAATATACTTTTTTTTCCTGTATCTAATAAATCTATCCTCCATGATTAAGAGAGTCCTGAATCTAAAAGTGCTTACACAGCAGGGCACTGGGAGCACTTATAAATTACATGTGTTGATGGAGACTATAGCTACACTCACACATATCTGTAGAATTACAGTTGTATCAGAGGCAAGTGCAAGAATATAATCTATACGAAAATTGCATGCTCGCATCTCTTTTCAAGTGAAAATACCCCTCCCTAGTTTGTATACAATACTAACAACACTAAAGTCCTTTCAGGATTGCCCTGAAAAATTTCAAGAAAAATTTGTTTTGGCATATATGTTTGCATATCATCTTCAAGGCTGGTGGGTTTGGGTTTTTTTATCAATATTCTTAACTGAATCACGTTTGCACCTAATTTTAATGATTCTGGCACCCTTCTTTATGAAATACATAGTTTGCATAACCTATATAACTGTTCTGCATAAGGACTTTGGCCAAACTCCCTAAAACATCTAGATTAGAAATAGAAAACCATAATGATAATAAGGCTCTGGCCCTTATTAATGGAAATCAGGAAAGAATCTCACTTATAAACCTGTAAGCACCATCCATCTCAGGAAGAAAAACCAAACCAACATAGATAACAGGTAGTGCAAGAGGTTTGGAAGCTTTATTTCACAGAAAACTCTGAAAATCTGCTACAAATAACATTTTTAAGAGACTGTCAAAAACCAGGATTGAGCTGAAACCTAGACATTTCTAATAAATATTTTGCAAAATCCTAATCCCTCTGCCTAGTAACAATTTTCCTGTAAATTCCAGAAATAGGTTTCCTATTCTTTAGGCACACTTTGGTGAAGAAATAATTACTCTACCATCTTCCAGGCTTTGCTCTTTCTGAGACAAAGCAGGCAATAATGACTTAGAACCAGACTAACATGTTACATTAAAATAAGAGTATCTAAGTATTATTCTAAAACCTTCTTGTTTGGGGTTTTGGTTGTTTTTTTTTTTTTCCAGCTGAGTAAATCCCAACAAGTACAAGATGTATTAATTGACTCAGAGCCTCACAGTATACAGAAGCCCACATCAACTGCATGAATCCAGCAGCGTCACTTCAATTTCTTTTAGACCTGGTTGAGTACAGATGCAGTAGGATATCAAAAGCATTAATCATTCCCTATTTGCTTAAATCAAAAGCATAATCTCTTCTCAGATTGTTTACCAACACTTGAAATCAGCAAGTTGCAGCAGCTTAGGCATCAGCAGAGCAAAATAGCAAGGACAGCTTCTAACTAAGGCAGATAACATGAGATGTCTAAAAGTTTTTCTCTCTTCCTATGCCTAAATGGCAATGGTTTTGCAAAGCAATGCCCAGTTCAATGGCCAGTATCTCGCCTTGTGATAAACATGGAAGAATAGTCACATATTTGTGAATCTGCCAACACTCCAATGACAGCTTTCTCTCTTTCACTTTCTTTCTAACAGATATCAGTCAGTCACTCTACTGTCTGTCATCTGCAGGTGAAGGTTTTAGAGAAATAAAAAGCAGTGGTCTGGCAGAGGGCCACTCATACACTCTCACAAAGAGACCCTTAATCATAAGGGACTTTCACATCTCTCTGATCTAGGAGCAATTCAGGATATATGCCAGGAGGAAGAAGAACAAAGACACGAGCATTTGAAAATTCCCTCAGTGCCTTAATAATACTGCTGAGATGGCTTTTGCCAGATTAAACAGACATGCTCCTTTAGACCCTAAATATTGGTCTGAAACTAATTCCCTAAGCATTGTCCAGTGTGTAACAGGGTTTAGGATACTAACAATCAAACTTTGAAGTAATTCTTCAAATTCCAGTGGAGTTGGCTGCAGAGGCAGCTAGAATACCCAGGTCTTTCCAGGCAGAGGAGAGAGAGGGCAGCTTGATTTTTTTTTTGCAATTGTTGCCTTTAAAGGACTTGGACAAAGCAATTCCAACACAACAGCTTATTTCTAAAATGGTTTACAGTAAAGGCTAGATGTGGAGGTTCGGGAACTAGCTGGTATTTTCTAATGTTGCCTACACTCAGCACAGGATTCTGACTCTGAAGGAGAACATGACAGGAGCTGCAATACATTAGTGAAGCCTGACAGGGCTTCATTTCAGGATCTTCCTTCATTTGCCATTTTGTTTTGAAGAAACAAGAAACTACAGATTTCAAGATGAGGATTCTATCTGATATTCACATGAAGCATCACTGCTATACGATCACCCAAGTGATGTCAATAACACAAACCATAACTGTGTATAGGCAGAAAAAATAAATTTTTTAAAAATCTTTGAGGAAAAATATTTGTAATGTGGCTGAGGCTTTAGTTTCTTACATGCCAGTATTTGCCTTCATAATTCCTCTGAGACTCACTCAAATGTTAAGAGAGCCCATTTGCCTATCTGTTCATTCAGTTGAACACTCAGCAGGATCACTTTCTTGTGATGTTTCTAGTACTTGGGTTAATTTCATTACACTCTGTGAGATATTCATCATAAAGGAATATCAGGATATCAAAATGCAATGTAATACTTAAATTCTAGTTCACTTACATGAGGAAACTAAATTAATGTCAACCTGGAAATTTGCTCTGAGTTATAAGTGAATAGATTCGCTCTTTCCAAGCTCTTATCAGCTTCTGCAGAATCTAAGGTCTTTAAAAAATTCTGAAAAAAATGGTCTTGAAATTGTAAACTGAATGAAGGCAGTGCGGTGCTTGCAGACAGACAGCTGGAGTGCCACTGCTGTAACCCAAAGATTTGACAGGCTACAGCAGAGTTAAAACTGACAAGAGCCTTTCTTCATATTTTCCTGCTGCTATTCAAAACTCTCTGAGCAGCAGGAGACTGACGAGAAGGAGGTTAATTTTGCTCTGCAGTAGTTTAGACTATGAAAGTCTGAAGAAAGTAAACACTATAGAACAGCTTCATTCCTATCAATTGCTGAACATGTGATTTGGGGGAGATGAGTTAGCAAGGCAGATATGTTTTCAACCAGATTTCATAATGTCTTTAAATGTGGTGCTTCAGTTTCTTTGTTTGGTTTTGTTTGGTTTTGTTTGGATTATTTTATTTATCATTTATTTACTGATTTCACTTTTGACAACTAAAATCCAGGAAATCAAGCCTGAATATCATTTTTAATGCATTGCATTGTTCAAGAATACCTTAATTTATGGGAAAGCAACACTTTCTCTTGTATTTTGGAGCCAGATGTAAGAAGCAAATTAAGGTCCCCAAGGGGACATGAGCTAGATCATTGAAAAGGAAGGCATGTGCACTGACCAAGGCAGTGGAAATGAGGCTGAGTCTTTAAAAAGAGCATAACAGAGAGATGACTGAAACAGGATAGAAAGAGGAGGACTGAAGTCAGGGAAGTAGTTCGAATCTTGTAGTTAGGAAAGAAGAATGACATGAAAGGCCACACAAAGATAGTGGGTAAGACCAAGTGGGTATGACAAGCCAAGGACAAAGTAAGGATAGATATTGATTCTTACTTACCAGTGGGGAAAGAGGAAGATGGTAAAAGGAAGCAGACGTTACAAAGAATTGGAAGAAAAGCCTCTAGCTGGCCTGAGCAGTTTGGACTAGGAAATGGATGGAAAAGACATGGAGAAATCCACAAAGAGAATGTCTGAGAAAATATGCCCTGATTCAATGGCAATAGGACAGAACACTCCTGGGAATAAGGAAACTTCTGTTGCATATAGAATTCTAGTGATCAGGAATGGATCATTCATTCCAAATCTAGGTATTAAAAGGTATCAGTTAAAGGTTTAAATAATGCTCCTGGAAAAGCTAGATGATGAATCCCACTCTATAAGATTTTTTCCCTACTTTCACTATACAGAATGTATATGGTACTAAGGAAGTTGTTGCATTTTCTGCAAATGACCAATTAGGGTGAAAAAAAAATAGATTACTCTTCAAGACAGTGGAGAGAAACGGGCATATGCCAAGGATGCCATATTAAACACATCATCCTTAAGGTAGGATTAATTCCTTTCTGTCAAAGCCACTTGCTTTACATTGACTAAAACCAATGTCTGCAGGACCTCCCCTAAGTAAGATGAAATGTTATTGAAGCCAGGTAATTTTTCCTTTAGTTTCTGCTCTGTATTTCCTGAATGGTTAATTTAGGGTCTGAGACTTAAGGTCATGCATACAACAGTGGCTTATGTGCCACTTCAAAGCCACAAAGGGTGCTGACATCCTTATGCTTCTTCACTGGAGTGTAGCAACAGTGTGTTAATATTTGCATAGCATTCAGAAACAGTAGTGATAAATGTCATAGCAAATTCCGTGAGAAAACTAATAGCTCTGTCTTCAAAACAGGATATGAACACTGGAACAAATAACATCAACAGATAGTGAATAAGGAGGAAGGCAAATATTGAGTTTAGCTCATTAACTGGGACTGAAGATTTTGTGCACTGAATAGGATCAAGATTCTCTGGATATAATGATTGATATGTGATTAGGTAATTAAATACTTGTATTGCAATTCCTACACATAGGGGGGGCTGAATTGAGTTTCCAGTAAGCATCATTAATAATGGCTTCTGGGTGCTAGATTCTGAAACTTCAAAATAATGATTAAATATAATTTGTTCTTAGTGGATATACCATGGCAACTTGCAAACAGATCAGGGGAGAGGATGCCTTGCTAAGACAGTCCTGCTTAGGGGAAGAACATCAAAGTAACTGCAAACAAACTCTAGGCTTTCTATATAACTTTTTGCATTCGTCTTTGCAAAGTTTTTTTAAAATATTTTGGATCTATGGTTCAGGTTTATTTTCTGTTTATTTTATTTATATTCTCTTGATCCTAGCCTAGGAGTTCTGATCATTTCTATTTCTTATGAATTAAAGCAAAATGACATTACAAAAACAGCCATGTTTCTGTTTTTCAATCTGTCTGTTAAAGACATCACCAGAAAATAGTATTTTTGACCATACATCCATTAAAATAAATGCATATTTGTTTGACATTTCTTCATATTTTTCAACACTCACTGTTTAGTTTTTATTTATAAGTCTCATGGATTGCAGACTGAAATACTTCCACAAAGGCAAACTTGGCTCAATTTGTATGCTAGTCTAACTGGCAAGAAACAACAACAGTGTTCAGGACTGACTGTCTCTCTCTCTCTCTGACTATTTCTCTTTGGAGAAAAAGCTGCTGTGAAAAGTGAACCAATGCACACAGTCATTGAAAAATCTGGAAGTGACAATATGGCTTGCTTAGTGAGGATTTGCTTTGAATGCACAGCTTCAGAATTATTTACTAATTAAAAATGTTTTACCATGGAGAAACCCTTTGAGGTTTGCCTCTTGTTTCCTAGGGTGCAGGAGCGTGAAATCATGGATGAATGAGCTATAGCACCATAATTTGCTTCTGTCAGTTTAAATGAAAAGGTCTGAAATGAACTGGTGAAATTAGTTCACAACATTTTTACCCACCAGTAAATGCAATTTACTTTTATGATAACCTGTAACTACATACCCACCTTTCACAAACTTCTAATCTTACAGCAGACAGCAGAATTATGTGGCCTATATGCTATTCCATGCCCTCTTTAGACTGGGGAAGTGAAGATACCAATTGGCATTGAATTGCCAACATTTAGCATTGAGAATATATTGTTTGCATCTAAGGTCAAAATTCACCTATGCACAGAGAGAGCTCCTACTCTCCAATTTGTCTCCTCACACATACAACGTAAACTGGGGCTGTTTTATTCTGATATATACTGTGCTGAAACAAATAGCAGCTAGAAAGAAAGACCTTAACTATTGGGGTGGAAGAAAGAAAGGACACTTGCTAGCAATAATATACATACATGTGCCTAAAGAGGACTAGTGTGACTCTTACTAATAGAAGAATAAAGTCACTCAGCTGTGAAATGACTCATAATTAGGAAGACCTCATTCAAAACCCAGTTACAGCAAGATACTAGATAAGCAAATCAAAATCATCACTTCAGTTCTTTAAAGACAGATAGCATGCAGTATCCATCTGTTAGACGATACCACCTGTTCTATCAACTCATTACATCGTCTGGAGTATTAAGCAGGAAAGTCAATTAAGTCAATCCATGTGCAAGAGGACCTTCATGGAGGCTGAGCAATTGTTCTCTGCTACCCCCTATCTCATCCCAGCAAGGAGGAAACAGGATAACTCCGAATGATTTCATCTGTCCCTTGTCAGAGTTCATCTCCACCTCTTGATTAAAAATATAGAAGCACTGAAAAAAATACACGGTCTAAATAAAAATTGGGTTGTCTTTTATTATCAACACAAGGCTGTTATTAACCATTCATACCCAGAAAGAAATTTAATGAAGTTTTTCGTTGTGTTCCTCTGAGGGAAGGATAAAGTTTATGTGCCCAAGCCCCTCACCACCTCAAAATGCTCAGCTTACCAGCACACATTATTTCAACTAAGGCCTAATATCAAGTTGCACTTATGACCTGTGGTTGCCAATATATGCACATTTACACAAAATAACGTGTGGTTGCCATATACACCTGTTTGCACAAAATACACATTTTAGTGCATAAAGAATCTAAACTCCACGATTCAGATTCTACTTTAATAGCTCAAAATTATTATCTTCATATTGATTTAACCATTTGCTTCCAGCAAGCAATCATAAGAAGAAAACATAATATGCTGTCTTGGCAGAAAATGGCAAAGGGCTGTTAGTAAATGCAAAATCAGAAAATTCTTCAGGAAAATTCTGACATTTCTATCACAACTTAGAGAATACCTCAGTGAGGTTTAATTCTCATAAATATAAGGTGAGATTGGATATAAAGGTCACACACAGCCCAAAATCTCTTCAGTGAGGACGCTCTTAAGTGGCATAATACTGACATAAGAAGTGAATCCCAAATGCAAAAATGAGAAGTGATTTTTGTATCTTGACACCTGCTAAATACAAAGAGTGAAAAAAAAAGAAAAACCACCCCTTCTCATCACCAGAAAAGCTGACAAGGAAATCACTCTTCCAGGAACTAAGAGGCAGTGTGCCAGGCAGTGTAACCTCTGCAAGAATGACTTATTGTATTGATGGTGTTTGATTAGGGAGGGTTGTAGTTACCTTAGTTAGCTTGACGTTTTTAAATTTAAATCTTTAAATCTTCTGATTTATATTTAGTAAAGCTAAAAAGAAAAAGATGATTTAATGTGTCCTTCAATGATATTCATTCTCTTTAGCTGGACAAGACTTCTCTATATATAGGCATAATCTTTCCCTATCTGCACTCTGGTGCACTTACATAATAACAGAAGTCAACATTTACTTTAATGTGTAGGTAAAAATGTGGTTTAGTCCCCTTCAATTTTCATGTGCAATTTTATGTAGATTTTTTTCTTCATTTTTTGGATAATGACAAATAGGAATTGTGATGAATTGAATAGGAAGGAAAAAAAACCTTAAAAAGAAAAACAAACAAAAAACAAACAAAAAAATCCCAAACCCAAATACTACCAAGCCCCCCACCTTTCATTGTAATGTCATTCCTTTAATAGAATATTTGTAACACACCCATATGTTTATTAGGAGAGCTCTGTTGTACCATCCAGGCCAATTTCATGTTACTGTTACAGTTATCCATTTCTAATACAACCAGAAATTCAAATTTCAACTGACCGGCAGAGTAATCATGAAATCACAAACAATACAGGTCCTCATCTACACAAAAACTGGAAAGGAGGAAGCTGAACAACGATGTTCTAAAGATCAGGTTATGCACAAATCGTGAGTAAGATGAAGAGCAGCATATTGCAGAATTTGCTCAGATGGTCAGAACATGATGCAAATAAACAAGTTTGTGGGTTCAAACCTTTATGGCCCATTCACTTGAGTTGGATTCAATGATCCATGTGGGTCCCTTCCAATTCAGAATATTCTGTGATTCTGCTAGAAATTTTTGTCAGCTAACCATATGTTGTTGAAATCCCATAAAAATCCCAGTTTTGCCAGTTGTGAATTTATTCCATGAAGCTGCTTTTATATTTTTAGTTTCTTTCTGAGACTAAGAGATTTGCAGTCTCTCAGTCAATATGGGTGTTCAAGGTAAGTTTTGTGTTCTTGTGATGCCTTGTGAGGCTACCTAGAACAGAGGCTAGACAGTTTTAAAAGAACAAAGTAGGTATTTATTAAAGTAGATATTTATTAAAAAGGCCTCCAAAGGATACTCCTTGAGCAGTACAAGAGCCTGGCTGAGGCTACACCCAAGATGGACAATGGATCACAGGTTTTCACACTTTTATAAGTTTTGGTCCTTTATAAAATGTGGTCCTGCTCCATTCATTTCCATGTTGTAATGACAATACTTAAGAATCTGAGTTCAAAAGAGAAAAGAAAAAAAAAAAAAAGAACAAATCTTATGCACAAAACTTCTCTTCCCTAAATCCCTGTCTTTGGATCTTTATAAGGTATTAGGCCCTTCTCACTGCACAAGGGCAGCTGAGCCAACAGTGTAGCACCCTACATCACAAGACCTACTTGCTGAGTAAATCTTCCAAGCAATAGCAAGAGCAGTCATGCTGCTCAGTGAAGGAGAGGGCACGGGGAAAGGATGACAACAGCTGGAGTGAAATGCAATGCTGTTGCCTCTGCACATATTTCAGGAGCTAGATATGGTTGTCAGTTATCTTTATTTTGCCAGTACATATCTGAGAGTGGCAGCTTTTTCCTGTCTGGAATATGTGTACAAAAAGCAGGCCTATTTCCGCACAAAAACTATTCTACCCCTGATGCATTTTCTAATTAGCTTCTATTCTGCAGTAGTTTTTCTGTGAAGCCTGAACTGCCAGCCTGCTGTGACTGAAACACACCCATAATGAAGGACATGAAACCCTCTTCTCAAGCAGTATTTTTCACTGGTACATACAGAATACAGGATAATATTGAAATAGGTTTAGACCCTTCTAGAAACCCACATATATTGTGTTTTTCAGAAATTTCTCAGCTCGCTGGTCATAATGAACTCAGTCCCTTACTTCAGACTCACTGATCTTTTCCAAGAGAATCTGTTAGCTGAACCAAGCCAAAAGACTCTGAAAAAGAATCAATGTCCTCTGTACCTAGCAGTTTTTGTTCCTTTGATAAGAAACTGCAAGCTTGTCATTTAGGTGAACCCCATTCTTGAAATACTAAGCATTTAACATACTTCCTTTAAGTATGAGCTTACTTTCCAACAAATCTCTTTTTTCACAAAACATGCCAGCTATAAAATGAGGTGCAGCTATTTCAGATTCCTTCACTGCTGCTCTTCTCTGCCATACAGGGGCAGGCTGAATCTCTTCATTGCACTGAGATGTTCTTAGTCAGTCCTGTTCTCAGGCTGCAGCCAAGCAGGAGGTTTTGTTCAGCATTTATCACCGTGATCTGTGACACTGGCTCTAGCTTTATCATATTTCAGAAGTCTATGTAGTTTCATATGGTTTAAGGTGAGAGGGGTCTATTAGATCATCTGCTCTGACCTCCCATATATCATAAACCATTAAGCTTCAACCACAAGCTCTTAAATTAAGCCCAAAGACTTTAGTTAGTACTTTGGTTCTCAGAAGACTAAGCTTTTTGCCAAAGGCAGCCAGAAAATGAGAAAAACAGATGCTACTAATCCAAACTCCTCTGCAATGGAGGACAATTGATTAAATGAGATAAGTGATTTATACACACCTCTGGTGTTAAGGCATTTACTGTAGGGACTAAAAATTGTGAAACATGAATTTAATACCCTGCTCTGCTTTCTGACTTCAGATAAGCTTCTTCCCCTTTCTTTGCTACAGGTTCTAATTTCTCAAATAGTTGTAATTAAAATCTCCTTTCTCAAAGCTTGTTATTACAATGTTCCTGAGATAGAGTTATTAAGTGCTTATATAAGCCTCTTGTCTTTTAGCAAGTAATGCTTAGCTAGGTAAAGTCTGAGTAGAATGCTTCAGTATAGCATTCCTGCTTGCTATTCAGTTTCTTAATTCATATCCTCTGCTGGCTTCCACAGGGCTGCAAGGTAGTAAGGGCAGTCCTCTGGTCTGCACCCTGCTGATGCCTCAGGTTTTAGCTTTTATATTTTTCAGATTCTGTACTGCTTTAGTGTGTAGTTCTGAGCTTCATAATAGGGGATGGTGAGCTCTCTTCACAGAGTAGGTAGACAAATTCCTTTCCGAGCTGGGAACCAAGGACAACCAATCCAAATCTCAGGCCCAAGAGCATAAACAATGGTGGACTGAAGAGAGAAAAACAAGAAGGATGGGACTTCATAAACTAAAGCTATAATTGGACAATTAACTCAAATATTCAAATGGACCAGGATTTATAAAAGTGAGGGACCCTGTGACTGGTCGTGCATTTTGTGACCATTTTGGGCTCGTCTTGGGTGTAGCCCTGGCTGGGCTCTTGTACTGCCCAAGGTGTATCCATTGAGGCCTTTTAATAAATAGCTACTTTATTCTTTAGCTCCATCTAGCCTCTGTTCTAGGTCAGCCTTCACAAGGCATCACTGCCTTTCCGGTCTGCAAATGATGCAGTTCACTAAAAAATTAGGTGGTTCATTCATTCACTCTAAATTAAAACCCCATAGGAAGGGGAAGAAAAATGCAGGTAGAAGATTGTTATTGGATTACTGATTTATAAGAGCAATTGAATGTTACCAGCACAATTTCACCTTCTAGCAGTCCACGCTGAAGAAAAATGCTGGCACAAACTCAAAGTGCTGCTCTGCATACACCTTTGTTACAAAATGGCAGTCTACTTCTACAAGTAATTTTTAAAAATGTATATTAAACATATTTTCTACTGGATCAGTGAAGCAGCTCACAGAGTGTTGTAATTTTGCTGAAATTTTTTTCAAAGAAGCAAAAAGCTGATGATGATGACTGTCTTTAATCCTTTCTTCTGAAATTACTATTCACAGAATTGAAAGAGATCTACTAGGTTAGCAAATCCCAAATCATGCTGCCACAGGCAGACATGAACTGTCATCCTGTTCATTTTCTATTTATATTATTCTGTGGATTACAGTACAAAATAGAATTTAAATAAAAGTGATTAAACTGAAATTATTTTTTAAAATCCCTTCATATGAATTTTCAGATTTAGCTCCAATTCAGAAGGAAAAGACATTTCAATAGCTTGAGATCATTCATGAAAAAAAAGAGCCTTCAAAAAATCCTAATAAAAAGGCTTCTTATAAATGGCAGACTTCTTGTAACATTTTTTCCACTGCTCCAAAAATTCTTTCAAGTAAATCTGACAGGGCAGCAAACAGGAAAAAGAATTGGTAACAAATAGTAAGTGCAGCTCCCACTGTTCATCTGAGAAGAGAAACCAGCAGAGAAACAGTGTGTAAGTCTGGTACGAGCACTGCAATAAAAGCACAAAAGCCAACTCAGCAGGGTACGTACCATCTCCATTCATGCCTAGGTTAGTTCCATGCAGAAATCCTTGCACACGGGAGTCAGAACATACTCCCTCCTCTATGTCCACACTGTGCACTGCACAGTTTCTGCATGCCACACATTTCAGACTACAAGCTGTTCTTTTATGCTAAATTGCAACTCCACCATACAGACCTGCGCAAAAAACTCACAGAATTTACTATCAACCAAACCTGCTTTTAAGCCACAGGGGGTAGCATGTTTAATGGATGCCAAAGCTTCTAAGATGTGGCATTCAAAGCACTCACATCTGCAGGAAATATACAGCACTGTTCTTTTTTTTTTTTTTTTTTTTTCCCATTTTTTATTTATTTCTTCATTTTATCCTTCTATTTGTATCATCATGCAACATTGCTGAGAAACGTATTGCAAAAGTAATGGGTAATGAATGAAGGGGAAAGTGAGCAGGTGTAAAACCTACTTTGCTTGTTGGTGCATGAAAATTTTTGTATGAATAGAATGGTTTATGTCTTTTTCTTTGCAAAGAATTCTGAATTTTATCATTTAGGAATGTAACTCTTAATAAAAAAAAGTGAAGCATAACTGGAATATATAGAAACAGCTTGGACAATATTGCTTTTGGATTATATTTGAACTCTACTATGAAAAGAGGAGTAATTATCCAATTGTTTGATACAGAAATCAAACACAGAAAATACTGTATGCCCCTGCAACCACAGAGTCAAAGTCTTCTGTTTTTTCGTTTGCTTGTTTGTTTTTTTTCTTTAACAGTGTGCTTAAATTCTGAAGCTCCTGGATATCAAAGATGAGAATTACACATCATGAGACACTTTTGTGTCAGTGTTAAACTAACACATCTAAATCTATTTTGCTTCCCAAAGTAGTTTGCAATAAGTAACTTTGTCTTCAATTATATATTCATATGGGAATCTCATTTTACATTTTATTCATCAACAGAAGAGATAAAAGCAGTTAGAAAATACTTGATAGCAGAGTTTTACTGCAATAGTAAATCATACCTCTACCATAAAACTTGAGAGAAGCATTATGTGAGGTTGTGTTACACTCCAGGATTTTATAGCCTTGAAAAGAATCAGCAATAAATTTGAATAAGGCTAAGAAGGAAAGCAGCTGGAGATGCAAAAGAGAAGTGACACTTTTATACTGTACTTCTATTTACCATTTATCTGTCATTTTTTATCTCCACATCTTGAGATTAGAAATCTCTTTTTGCATAGGTAAAATGTCAGTGACAACTTTCTATTTTAACATCTTAAGCTGTCGATGACACTTTGTTTTAATAACTTTCAAAGAACTTCTGATTATTCTGTTTCTTACTTGGTAGAATGAGAAATACAGAAGGGAAAATGGTTGCAGATGAAATACTCTAGACCCATTTCCTTTTAGTATTTAAAACTATTGCAGGTTAAAAGAGTAATGAACACTTTGGGATTGTTTGCTACAAATTCTCTAAATTAATATGGGTTACTTAAATTAAAATACTTATGTATAAAATAGAATGGATACCTTGTATGCACCCATGTTTTGGCTGTTGTAAATTCCACCCTTATTATTATAGGAAATATAGAAACTAAAATCTGATTATAACAAAATGTTTGATATTAACTTGTTTTGTTTTGAAGGTAGTGAGGTAGTTTCAACAACTTTGAGATAATGCTAGTAAATAATTTTAAAATATAATCCTTAGCCAAACTATAGGCTTAATCCCCTTCTCAGTAATTCCAGAGCTAGTATGGAATTTAATAAAGCATTTAGATAACTTTGTAGCTAAGGGTCAGTTTTTGGTTTTTTTCCTATATTTCTAATTTCACAGACTTCTGAGCTATTCTCACAAATGCATCTGTGGGTGTTTGCAGAGAACTAGAAAATTCATGACATAATATAAAGCCTTTCCTTTACACTTCCCACTGAATCAAGCGACTTTAGAAACTAAATTTTAAAAAGTTATTGCAAGAAATTTATTGTCTTTTTAAAATTACTACAGCAAAAACAACTTTGTATCACTTTTTTCATCATTTTTAGTGAGAAAAAATTCCCCACTCCTTAGAAATGAAAAAATCCCAAGTTTGCTAACATTTTCTACAGCCATCTTTGTTGTACATTTAGGACTTCTATACACAAGCATATCCCATTACTGTTTCTCCTGTAACAATTCTATATTATAAGGAAATGGAAAAGGCGGACAGTATTTTGTGTCGTTTTCTAGTAGGTTTAACATTCAGAATCTTTTGTCAGCTACAATTTGAGACATTTTCACCTCCTTTATAAAGAAATTATATTTTAAGATATTGATTAGGAAAATAAATTGTCTCAACCGGAAGTGATGAAAAGACAATAATTTTTTGCCCTTTATGAATTTGAAAATACTGAATGTCAATTCCATGTGGCTTATTCCAAGCAATTTTAAACTTGAATAAATTGTAAATGCTGTGCACAAGAAATGAGAACACTTTCCATGCTCAACCAACCCCTAGTGTGCACCTGTTACCTTAACAGGTTTAACAGAGATGACATTAATATAGCTGTAACTTCAACATCAGCCATAGTTGAGGGAGGTTGTTTGAAATACACTTTCTCAACACCAAAACAAACCCAAAAGTGTCCTTCAAAGCCTTCTTAACCAAAGATGAAATCATTACAAATTATTAAAGTATATGCTTTAATTTACCTTTAAAAAAAAATCTAATTACATCTATAAAGCTTCTATAAATTACGTCTGTTATCCGCTTCTGATAATAATCTGGCCTAAAATATACTTGACAAAATACTTCATAGTTTCATAGCCATTATATCTGTGTCTGCACAGCACTTGCATATTTACAGGTCTTTTTAAATGTGGATAGACCACACTTCAGAAATCCACACTAAGATTTTATATTACACAAAATATTCACAAATGTCTATATTTATGTCTCGTTATCCAGGGAATGTACTGAAATCACAGTCTGGGATTCTGTAAAAAGGGGTGTCTGTGTGTGTTTCTTTTCATATTTCCACAGATCCATAGAATGCTACCAAAATAAAATATATAGAAAAGAGTAATAGCCTGCATTATTTTAACCCTCAGCTAGAAATATATTTTCAGTTGAATTTGCTTATAATAATGTTGTTTTAAATTAGGTTACTCAACATCATTTACCTTCACCCAGCAGTTCAAAAAATAAGGGATTCAGTAAACTTGAAGTGACAAACACAAAAATCTGTTCATGAAGAAAATTAACATGACACGGCACTCAATCAGTTACTCTAAAGCTTTACTCCCATCCCATCACTTCTGCATTATATAACTTCTCACTATCAAAATGAAATATTATCATCAATATGTTTGGCAATTTATGAAGTAAAGAGATGTGGCTGTATGGGAAAATTCCTAAAGTAGCCTTAAGAGGTGTTACCAGGTTAATATAAGGAAAGAAAATAAAATATATCATTGTTTTCTTTGCTTTCCTTTTCTTTCAGCCCAATAGTGGCTGTTTGCTCAAGTCTGGTCAGAGATCATTCAAAGCAGTCCTCACTTAAGAATTGTTTAAGAATTTCAAATTTCTTGCTTCACTATACAGATCGATTAATTTTTTGAGCAATTAGTGAACTACCATAACTAAGTATCACTATTTCAGAGATGAGTCACATTGTAGAGGGGCTGCTTTTCATTTTTATACCTTAAATGAGGGGCAAAATTTCATATATTTCACCACTGGAAATCAAACAATGTGAAACTCAGAGAACAATATTATTAAAATTAAGGATGCAATCTTAGCTGATTGTGCAAACCTAGTTCAATGTAACTGATATACATTGTCAAAAATTAATGAAAAAAAAAAGAAGTTTATGATGTGATTGTATTTAGATACAAACATATCTAAAATGGGTCAGGGTAAGCAGCCTATCAACGTGCCTATATCTTTCTGCTTCATCAGACAATTATAAGGTGTCTGATTTTTCAGACAGTTGAATCTATTAAAGTCTAGCTCTCTGCCAACAGTGCTCTTGGCATGCATCCACATGATGTAATTTTATAGATAACTGGATTTTTCCTGTGATTGGTATTTTTAAAAAATCAAATTTACTAATACAGATTTTTTTTTAAAAAAGTGAAAATAACCATTTTATATTGAATGCTCCATTTATAAGTTAGGCATCTCACTAAACCAGTGTTTCAAAAGACTGTAGAATGTCAAGAAATAGATTTTTTTTCAGTCCTGAGGAAAAAAAGTTTGCAAGCTGTCAATCTTCTGATTTTAATAGCGAGTTCTGAATGTTCTAAATTAGTTTATGCATTTTTGTGACCACCTGTCTGCTGTTACTGTCAAAACTGATTCTGGTCCTCTGAGTTTTCAGAAGTCTTAGCTGTGACACTGTAAAGTTTTAACCCTTTCGGGAAGTGAGTGAGGAACACCCATACATGGACCTCTAATAAAGTGGCTTCTTGATTAAAAGACAGAAAAAAAGCCCCAAACAACTGAAAGATAGGGTGTCGTGGTAACATGGGGCTCTGGCCTTCTTTCAGTGAACTTGGTGGGGGGTTTGACTATGCAGAACTGCAATGTGAGGAGCTGAAGTTAGCTTTTCTTTCAGCTGAGCTCTTTGATGATACTCAGAGACAGCTGTCAAAATTTAGAGAACGGCGTGATCAATGCATTTCAGTCTTGAAATTTAAAATCAGATGTTTAAGTTGAAATTAGACATCCTGGATAACTTACCCTTAACTTTTTATTCAGAGGCACAAATAGTTACAGAGAGAAACAGCCATCTGCAGATTACAGAACAGTAAATCTTCTTTATTTCCCTTGGTCACAGAAAGATGAGTGTTCTAAGATGTGGGACTTGGATGTTTTAAATAAGGTAGAATAAATCTTTTTCCTAAGAAGAAAATTCAACTTGCTGACTTTTCCAAACCACTTGCTGGCTGAGGACTTGAAGCAGTGGTGTCAGCAGTGAAAAGCATATCTGCTGCTTTAGATTAAAAATCGCTTAATTCAAATGCATTTAATTTTACATTATGTTAACATTAATTTGAATTTAAATTAAATTCCTAACATCTGATGCTTATTTATGAAACCAGAGACATGAAATTGCATGCAGAGCTATACTATACATACAATGCACTCAGCTAAGAGAACAACTCTTCTGACATTTATATAAAAATAGACAATACATATTTATACTAATCTCACAAAAATATTAAGGATTGATGTTTTTAACTCCACCCCTCCAAAAGGTTCCAACAATCTTCTGAAAAAACCCACACTTTGTGTGTGAACCAAATATATGCAGGTAATACCAAGATGGCCACAATCAACAGCTGAAACTTATTCCATCTTAGCAGGCACAGAAAGCAGTCCACCATTCCTGGCTCACATACCAATAAGTTCTGAAGCAGGCATAATTCTTCATCAGGCTGTGTTGTACAATCTACAAGCTTCTTATCTCCCTCCCCCCTTTACTTCACAGGGCTAGGCCTGTGAAGAATGTTTTTTAGGTCTTTACAGGATTCTGTTATCTTCTACAGAAATGCCACTTCCCAAGAAAGACAGAAAACAATGTGACTGATTCTTAGCATCCCCCAGATGCAAGGTCATACTGAACAAAAACAATTCCAAAAAGAACTCCTTCTCCTGGCCAGTCTTCCATTTTTAACCCTTTCAGCCCCACATTCAGAATTCATGAATGAAAAGGACTTTTAACCCACAGCCATTGAGATCAACAAAATAAGAGCATATCACAGAAGTTAGCTGAATGTGGTCATTTCTGGTTTTTAATACTGTGCTGTGTATATGCCTCATTTGTCTTCTAGAGCTACAGTACTACAAGCTGATCACAAAAATGCATTGATCAATTATCCTAACTGGGTTATACAATGCAGTCATTACTTACTGGTAAATCTTCAACACAGTCATGATATTTTGTGTAAAATTCAGTTCTGGTGAGCCATTTACTACAATACTACAATTGTACCTTACAATTTTGAATCATTCTACCATGCAACTTGAAGCACAAAAGCGAGACCTAATCTAGGAGTCTATTTAATCCAGTCTATCAACTTGGGTGCCTCATTAGCTGCTAGAAATGAAAGCATGAACCTTCAATTTGTTGTAATGGCAACCTAGATTTATCTTATTGCAGGTTTGGATTCATGCAGGAGGATATCATCCATGTATGATCAAGCATGCAAGTACCTGGGGATTTGGTTTTTAAAGATTTTTCTAGTTGCTGTGAATAGTGTAAAAATATTACTCAAAAATTTACCACATTGCCTTTTAATATCTTTTATGGCCAAACAAAAAAGAATTATAATGAAGCATTATATAAGAGATGGCTACAAGAGATGTGGCTTTGGATTATAGAAAGAAAATATACAGGTATGTGCATTTTTCAGTAGCCTTGGAGAACCAGTTATGAAGTACACTTACATCCATACATCCTGAGAAGAAAACACTCAGAACACGCACAGGTGCTTTCAGGTGCTGTAGCACTTGAGAAAACTCCTTTATTTTAAGGGGGTTTTCAGCTAAATAAATAACTGCTCTAGCCATGTTTTATCTGTGGGACACATCTATAAAACGAGACCGTACTATTAATTATAATTTCCTGTTCATTTTAATGACATTTGAAAAGCTTTTGTAGCTCACTAAATGAGCTGCTTGGGCTCCTTTTCTGCCTGGTTAGTGACTAACAGCAAGTAACAGCGTACAGCAGGGATAGTCTAATTACTGTCAAAAGCAAAGGTCACCTAATTCCAGGCAATGCAAATAGACTAATTATATTGTTTCTTAAGGTGTCTTCCAGACATGTGTCAATCAGCAAAAATAGCAAATAGCAGAATAAGCAGTCCTATACCAGCCTAAATTCATCATATTTCTATTTAGAATAATGCAGTAAAATGACACCACATGAAAATGGTTGATAGAGTATTTAATTACTACGCTTTATAAAAAAGGAAACCGTAGGATATTAAAAAAAACCTGAAAACTCTTTCTGTGACCTTTAAGTAATTAGTGTTTCATAATTATGTACATGCAGTCTGTAGTTACTTTTTAAAAAATGTCAATAATTTCCCTCCCTCCAACAAGTCACACATCACAGTTATTTTCACTTATATTCCGAATAAAGAGACTTCTTATTGGACAAAAATTTTTCATTATTAATCTCTAAGGAAAGAAAACAGAAAAGCACATACATAATTAGCCATTACAGAATTCTGCTTTTGTGATTGAGTTTCATGTACATTATTTTTAAATTTTTATTTAAAGCCTATGTAAAAATTATGCTCTCAGAGACACACATGTCCAAATCAGCAAGAGATATTTCAGTGTGCTCACCACATCACTTCAAACAAAAAGCTTTCACTAGGGCCACATTTTTAGTTTAAGACTATCAATGTTCCTGATTTGAAAATTCTCTCAGAAACATCTATCCCCAGAAATAAAGAGACATCAGTGGCAGCACACCAAACCATCCTTGTATTATTCTACCTTACAGATCATAACATAACATGGTCATTAACAACAAAGCTTAAAAAATTAACAAATTATTATGCAACGCTGTTGAACAAGGAATCAAGCATGTGAATCCTATATATTATGCGATAATACTGCTATCCATCACACAGCTACTATCCATCACACTAACTGAAAGTACTGCCTATCCTGCCTTCATATGCCTGAGTAACAGACCATCCACCGGCTCCTGCGGATGATCCTGAAAACGTGTCAGCTCTGAGCTACTTCTTTAATTCTCCAGCATGAATTATATCTGAAACGGCACTGATATTTCCTAATGTACTACATGTGTTTCACTTCTACCTTTCAAAGTTACTTAGCAATGCCATCATTACTTAGATATGAGGCTTACAAAGGCTTTGAAGCTGCTGATAGGCAGCATGTATGGGTCCACAGTGCCAGCAAAGTCTGTTTCAGAGAGCTGAAAAAGTCAAAACCTGAAATGCTGAGACAGAAGCACAGAACATGAGAGGGTACAGTCCATCTTGTCTCACAGGCTGTCAAAGAGGAAGCTGAAAAGAAACAAAAAACCCAACCTCTGCTTCTGATATTCTCTTCTCTGTTGGTGCTCAGGTGACTTAAAAACCAACTGATAGAAAAAATATTACCAGTCAGACCCACAATAGCTGTGAGAATCAGAGGGTGCTTTGGGTCAGCAGGAAGCTTACAGATCACTTTGTTCCCGTCCCCCAGCCATGGGCAGGGACATCTTTTTCCACTAGACCAGAACTCCAGGTATGGGGCATCTACAACTTTTCTGGGCAACTTGTTCCAGTGCCTCAGCACCCCCTCAGTAAAGTATTTCTTTCTAATATCTAATCTAAGCCTACTCTCTTTCAGTTTAAATTCTGTACGCCTTTTCCTATCACTACTAACTTGTTAGCTCAGTCTACAGCCGTCATTTAAATTTAGGGTTAGGATTTTAGGAGTGTCTGTCTTCAAATCCTACAATCAAGAAAACTTTAATTTTGATAGCAGGCCTATTAGACACAATTTTTATTTTTTGGCCCACTAGGCAGTCACCACTGGCCTAGCACCAGTCTAGCACAGACACGCTGTCAACTAACAGGGCTTAACCAGCAAGTCAGGCCTGTCACTAGCCAGTGTTCTCAGAGGAGTTACACAATACCCTATTGATTACAAGGACAAAGAGATAATAGGAAAGCAAAATTAAAAACCTGCAGTTGCACATTATGTGTTGCTTTATCCCATTTTCAGGACAGAACATTTTAAAGACATACATGGTGTGGTGTTATGTCCTACAAACTGTGTACCCAAAGTAATGTAAAGGTTTGCAGGGCCTGAGTTCATTCTTCATAACTTATGATGCTGAGTGTCAAATTAGTGTATTTGCATTATAAGTGCAATTCTATTGATACATGGTTTTCTGTGGATGGAGGTAATTGTATCTGTTCCAAGTACTGAAAATAAATTTGCTTTTATCCACCAGTTTTCTATCCTACTTAACTAAAATTTCAGAAGAAGCAGAAGCAGGCATTCACGTGGTGAAGTGTCCACTACAGTGTTTAAATGAATAATTTACTATCCAAATTGACTGCACCGATCATCTAAATTTAGGGATATCAGACTTTTAACAGATGGTACACTACAGACAGTAACTCTTGGTCAAAAGTGCTTCTAGAATATGCAATTTGCTATGGTAAACTGGTCCATCAAATCAATCTGGCATTTTGCCTCTGGGGAAGGGTAGCACTAAATCCTCTATAGAAAGATAAACTCCCATAATACACTTGGTCACCTGTGCAATGCTATACATTCTTGACTGGAAATAAGAAAAAAATCGGTATGCTTTCAGGTAAGTAGAATTTGTTAAGGTATCGGCTGGAAGGTAGCCAATATCCAAATAAATTATATTTTATATGAAGGGTATGACCTTAAGATCCCCTAATCTTATTGACATAAGTGGAAGCTCTCGACACACACAGTATTTTCAGGAATAGACAACAAATTGGCATGTAGTTTAACAGCTAGGATATAGAAAGGAAATGAAAAGAAAAGAAAAGTGTGCATGCTTTCTATTTTAGGTTAATGCACTTCTAAAGACAGGAAATATTGTGGTTATTTGACTTCCTGTATATTATAGATACTACACTTCAATTATTTCTGCTTCAAATTCAATATTTTGGCTTGACATAGACTATATCTTTAAAGGAAGAAAATGAATAAAGGTCATATTTTTATTTCCAGTGACAGAAAATCTATCAACTGCATCAGAAAATAGTTTCCAGGATTAGTTAAAATATCCACCTTATTTTTAGTTTAATTTGGTCTATATTCTGCTTTTAGCCATTACACATCAACATTTTCCTGCCTACAGACTTAATAGACCAGCATTAACAAATTCTTGTTCTCGGTATAGGTATTTATAGCTTCTAATCAAATATCTGAGTCTACTTTTCTCTTCTTTCTTTAGACTAAGCTCAGCTTTTCATTGCAAAGCACGTGTTCCAGTCCTTTCAGTCATTTTTTCGTGCTCCTTTGACATTTTCTGTTTTGTTTTCCTAACTGATGGTACCAGAATAGGACACAATATTCATGAAATAGTCATACTAATGCCAAGAGCTGGGACAATATAATCTGCTAAGTCTTACCCAATATTTGCATAGTCACATCTTTAAAAACCTTTCATTTTTGTGAGCTCACATTCCATTGTTTATCCAGTATTACTCTTTGCAAAATTTTTTCACTTTATGAAAGTGACTGCTTTCCTGAAGCAGTAGTTTTCTATTTGTAAATACGGTCCAACTTCCCAGGATTTTACAGCACTCACAATGGAATTAACATCAGTTTACCAAGTTTGATCAAAATTAGCTGATTATGTCCTTGTTACCAACCACTTACTAAATTATGTGGCACCAGAAAACTGAACCATTACTGATACAATAAACAGTATGGTTTAATTCTTCAACATGCAAAGTAGCAAAGAAACAAGAACCAATTTCCCTCATATAGCACAAATGCCTTCTAGGCTAATTTTCTTCAATTTGGAAAGTTTACTTTGTACTTTATTTTTATATTAAAATATGAAGCCTTTTGGTTATGCTATTCATACTTGATGCTAGGGAAAGTGCTACAAGGTCAGAAAAATCAATAAAGAAATTAAATAACTGATATCACAT
The DNA here is from genome assembly GCA_013399945.1 of Ploceus nigricollis. NCBI lineage: Eukaryota > Metazoa > Chordata > Aves > Passeriformes > Ploceidae > Ploceus > Ploceus nigricollis. The sequence goes on along the minus strand of VXBC01000927.1, from coordinate 867,082 downwards.
TACTTTTTATCTCCAGTAAGTTATTACATCAGTAATGTAGTAATGTTACAAAGAGCTCAATAAGATCATCCAGAATGATATTAAGCTCTGCTTGATGCCAAGCAAAAATATAGTTAAATAAGACCTGGTGCTCCTTAATCAGCTTAGTGGATCTCCAAACTCCCTATAAACATTCCAGGTACTATATGCTCCATTAAATCAAAATAAAATATGCAAACCTGTTTGCAAACCTGAACTATACTGTCCCAAAATTTCCATTTAGCTGCAGTGATAGCAGGAATCTGCTATACATTTTTAACTTGTCCTTTTCTGGACAGTTTAAAAAAGCATCCCACTTTGCTTGTTCACTTTGACAGTCTATTCTTAACAGGAAGAAAATACAAAGAATTTCTGGGATAGAGCTAACTTTGATTTGTTTCCAGCTTTGTAAGATTTCTTCCCCCCCCCAGCCCCTTTACCCAGATTGAGTACCTGTTGTTTTCCTCTCTTGTAATGAACACCTGGCAGCAATAGTTGATAACAAACCCTACCAGCACTGTATTTTGACATTTGAAAACAGTAGCAAAAGCTTATTGTATGCTAGTTTGAAACAAAATCCACGTAATTATAATCTGTAGCAGAAAAACAAAACAAAACAAACAAAAACCCCCCACAAAAACCACAAACCTCCCCCCAAAAAAACAAACAACCCCCCCCGTTATTAACAAGGTGACCACAGAAATTTAACAAGGTGGCCACAGAAATCATACCAGAGATGCAGCAGACTGGATGCTGCATTCTTTACCACCTATGTTAAAATGTCATGTCATGCCAATACACACTGGTAAGAGCTGCCCTTCTCTACTTGAGAGACATCTGAGTTTCATAATGACCAAAAATGGCCTCACAAATAATACAGGCATGGATTGATTGAGTTTATAAAGCACACTAAGTTCTCATGACAGCTAGGTGCTCGGAAAAGTGGCCATGGTTTGTACATCCTGAGCCACCTAAGCAAATCAAACAACCTGTTGCAGTTTCCAAAAATAAAGCAGATAGACTAAATTTAAACTATGGCAATAATAAAGTGATAAAAAGGGGGAAAAATATTTGCATTTGAAAGGAAGGGTTGATCTAAGAGTAGAATCTGAATATACTAATTAGTATTGTTCATATAGCATGTTATTAAGGGATCTTAAATATAATGTTTGAAAATGAATAGTTATCTTTAAATTCACTATCTTTGAAACCAAGGGGAATTATTTCCAGAAAAAATAGTTCTACTTATAATATACAAAACTTACAACTACACAAGGACTTGTGGAAAACTTTCAGATCAGAAGAATAAGTAGGAGCGATTTCTTCTTCTGAATTCCTCACATCTTATTTGGAATCTCCAAGGCTGTATAATACAATTCTTGATGCTTTCTCAAAGAGACAGTGACAATAACAATGCCAAGTGAGTGGAGTTTTGAATAGAGGTGGCTTCTTTTTAGGTGAAGTATACTGAGCAATGTTACTCCTTTCTGAGTGCACTCTTACATGTCCTTGTAACACAGAAAATTAAGACAATAAACTCTTAATGCATAATTATATTTCTGTGTTATGTTATCATAATTTAGCATTTGCAAACATATCTTTAGCAAATAGCTATCTGGCTGCTGATATAAGCCCTACATTGGGTCTCACACTAAACCAACCTGGAAACATTCTGTTATAGGAAGGTGCTATTCTGCTTGATATGCTTTGTATCCCTTTATGAGCATTTGACATCTGCTCTCCAAATCTGCTCTGGCTGCCTGTTGTTTTTCAAGTGGAGTTTGAAGTGCTGTTTTTGACCTATAAAGCCCAAAATTACTTGAAGCTTGCTTTTTTGAGAGACTGAGTCACTCCCCATGAGTTAAGATTACAGACACCACTGAAGCACCTTTGAGTGAAAGCTAGGGAAATAATGACAAGGTATATGAGTGCTCTTTCACTGTAGAATTCATTTCCACACCTCTCTGAAGTGATCTAAATTTGTTAATCTTTAACACATACCAAAGTCCCACCCATCTATAGAGACATGTAGGAGCAATTGCTGTCATGAGGACTGAAAAGGGGAAGGGAAAGCTTTCTGCGTACTGTGTTTTGTGGCCAGGGAATGACTGTTGCCTACTGACTAATGTTCCTGTCCATTGTGAATGGCATTTTAATTTGTCAAGAGCACCAATAGGTCAAAAAAGATATCTGAAGGTGTTCTAAAGACAACATACAGCCTTTTAACACCCTACATACAGAGATGGAAGAATTAGAAATAGCTCCATGCATGAAAGTGAGCCTAACAGTTCACCCCCACCCCACAAAAACAAAACACCCCAATAAACAAACAAACAAACAAATTTTAAAAAACCAAAACACAAACCTACATTCACTTTGCTATTAATTGAAGTATGAAATAAAGTGAGGAAGAGACAAATGTTATGCTGAATGATTCTACAAAGTGATGACTTTGTAGAATTTGTAGTCGGATGTATAAAGATATTCACTTATAGATTAACTCCTTTCATTCTTGTAATTGAAAGACATTTGAAACCAATGCCGGTTTGAAACCTGCTTAGCATGTTCATTCATACCTCTGCCCTGCCCAAGCACCTCCATTAGCAGAACCACTTTCACCCCCCAGGAAAAAACAAAATAAGCCAACCCATACCAAAAACCCCTGTCACCTGTAGGTGACTAGAAAAGACTTCTACAGCCCTCTAGTGTTGCCAGACTACAGACCCTGGGTATAAATGCTAATTTTTGCCCCACACTCTGAAGGAAGCCCTTCAGACTTCGCCACTGGTGGACATACCCGTTACACCACTGAAATCCCACTGTTGGCAGAGTGAGTTACACTATTCTCACGGTCACATCACACAAGGGACACGGTACCAAAAGCATAGGACTGGCCTTTGCAAATAAAAGCATATTTGCAGAAAGAAATAGGGAGAAAAAATTAATATCATACATTCAGGTTAATTTGCTGTGTACATATTTAAAGAGCTGACTGGAGAGTTTGCTATGCCTGCTTGCAGGCCCTCAGCAGCACTGATGCCTCGTTTCTCCTTTTGCTCCCTCCCTGCTTCTTTCCCAGTGAGTTCCCGTTGACAGAGCCTACGGCTATACTCTCAGAAATCATATAAAACCTGACAGTGCCAAAATTTCAACCGCAAAAAGGTGTTTTAAGGTGTTGCCTTTCAAATCTAATTTTCCCAGACAGCTGCGTTGTGCTGGCAGCGCGGCTCCCGGCTGCCCACGGGCTGCAGATGGAGCTGTTGACAAAACAGTTCAGCGCGCTGGAGAGGAGCGCGGCTGGCGCGGGGCGCACGGAGCCGCAGCTCGCTCCTGCAGCTGCCCTGCTCCAGCAGGACTCGCGCTGCTGTCATTAATATTGCTCTGGCATTTGTTGCTATTGCTTCAAAGTGTCTCTGCACAGCTGAAAGAGTATTGTACCAAACCTCCTAACCTCAGAAAGCCAGCGCAAGGCTCCCTAGCTAACCTTCAAGGTGTCCTTAAGCAACGAACATAAAAGCACATTAATAACTCTGGACTAGGGTTTTTTTTTAAGGGGCTAAAATCTCAAATCAGAAATACGTGACATGCACAGACAGAGAGAGAGAGAGCTATAAACAAAGCATTTATGCTTCTATTATCAATATTAACTTCTTTTGGAAAAGAACTATTGTGTTCAAAAAACTCCAAACATAGTTGGTTTTTACATAAGGATGTGCTACACATTCCCATAAAAATTGTATTTAGGAAGTAAATGTTTGTGCATCAGAACATGAAATGTGCGAGTAGTATTGATAGGAAAGGTGTAACAAGATCAAATTCACACTGTTTAACTGTATATTGCCACTTATTACAGCTGCACACATAGCACTGTGAAGACTGACTGCTATAGCACAACAGTTTATTTTGCACTTGAAATTTTTGATAAATATTGCCTGGAGATCTCTGCAGGGAGCTAACAGAATCCCAGCTGTTATATTTACTGGCAAGGAAGTTAATTCAACCTTCCTTTGGACAATTCAAATTAAAGCACTGGTTCATAATTATGCATCAAGCAGGAATGATGACACAGATGATCTTTGTGTTCTCATGCAATTGAAAAAGGCTATGTTGTAATTAGCGTTGCAAGCATGATAAAGTGTTGCTGCAGCTTTGAAACTCCTCATACTTTAGTTTGAGCAGATAAGTGCAAAGAATACGTAATTGCTTAATCTGAATCAAAGGTTTGAATTAAAATTCACAAGTCTGGAAATTAAGCTGGATTTTCTTATTTAGTTAGCTACAATGCTGAAAATATGCAGCCAAAATCTATTCCCATTTGCTGTAAGGTTTTTTCAGTATATGCGAGAAAGTGTGGTCTATTAAAATTCCTGTCTACTACTTCATTAAAAGCTTATGAAACCAAATTTTAAACTCATTCTGCTGCAAGATGCATATGTCAGAGTGGCACTGCCCCTTTATGATTGTTTTTTAAATTACACTCAAGTATATGATACACATTCTTCAAACAGTCTGAACATAAGCACCATCCCCAAAAGCTAAAGTTATATCACACACTGCCTGTGACTTAGTGAGTCAGTACAGAAAAATGTACAAAAAAGATGAATTAGAAACTATTTTACTAGAAAATATAGGAGAGTTAATGTCCAATAGTAAACATAGTAATCATTTATTCCTGTCTTTCTTGCATTTATTCTGTAGCACCTAAATTATATTACTGTACATGCTTGTTTTCTTGCTTGTAGTTTTGGTTGTTTTTTTTTTTAACTGGATGAAAAATGTTGGTCTTTGCATAGCATTAGCATTTAAATAGCCCTTTAACTATTTGGTGTCCAGACCACAGTAATCTCCTTAAGATTCCAGTTTACCAAAGTACATTAAAAGCCTCTAATATGTTTACATAATATTTAATTCCTTCATGCCTATAGAAGTTTTGAATTCATAGAATTATAGAATGGACTGGGTCAAAAGAGACCCTAAAGTTCCTCTTGTTCCAACCCTCCTGCCATGGGAAGGGACACCTTCCACTAGACCAGGTTGCGTCAGAGCTCCATCCAGCCTTGTCTTGAAGATTTTCAGCATCCACAGCTTCTCTGGGCAACCTGTTCCAGTACCCCACCACCCTCACAGTAAAGAATTTCTTCCTAATATCGTTATGAGAGGCATGCAACTTACAGGAGGTATTTTATAATACTATGTTGCATTCCAGAATTTCTATACAGGATAAAAAAATGGGAAGTTATGAAAAGTTCTGGAATATAAGAATTAGAAAGTAAAACTTTTAAAACTCGAAGAATCTAAGATAAACCAGAAATTATTATAAGACATCATTATTAACAGGCATAGGATATATTTGTTGTATAAGTAATGAATATTACAATGATTACTGATATAGTTTCCTGATAATTACACTAAATACCATTAAATAATAGCACACTAAGTAGCTAAGAAGAAGACCCATCAATTTTTGCATAATTCAGAATACATTCAGACTTAATTCAAATGGAACGTATACCAAATTGAACCAGGAAAAGTCATTTGAGGTGCAAATGATACCTATTAACATGCAATGCTGGTTAAACGTGGGATGAGGATTGACAGAGTTCATAATAAGGATCCAAGGGAAATGAGGCAGCTGAGTAAGAAGCAGGTGTTCTCTGAGCCAGGAACTCAAACACACAGGTGTTTGAGAAACATAACACTCCCTTCAGTGATCTCAAGGGCCTCACCTTTATGTGCCACTCAGAATAGCAGCATTCCTACAATTTTCCCATTGCACCCCCCATCACCTTTTTTTAATAGTACTATTTACAGTACATATAGTGCTATGCAAAATTATTTACAAAAGAATGTCACACTGGCTATATTCAATATTTTTCTGCTCTAGTGTGTGTAAAGTGGAAAAAAAAGAGATTTAACTGTTTTTCTAGCAAATGAGAGAACACACAAAATAAATGAGAAACTTGCAATAAGAAGTCAATGAGAAGTCTAGTGTGTCTGAAGTGAATCCTGTTCACTGTTCACTGTTCAGTTGAACTTGGCATGAATGAAGATTACTATATTTTTTAAGGAATTAGAGCTAATTATCCTGTGTTCCCGTTTACTGATCCAAGCCTGTATTTACGTAATCATTCTCAACTGACAAAAAGTATGCTATTTATAAATGAATTTTTAAGCAATGAAAAAGAGCATCAGCTTAATAATACAACCCTTTCAATAAGTCAAATCATCAAGTACATGAGCAGTGAAGAGAGATTATAATGTTGAAACTATAACTTAATTTGTGAGAAGAACCATTCAATCTTGTCTTGGGGGCAGGGAGAAGGGAGAAATCTGATCTGAATTTTAAATAAAATTCTACAATGGCAAACCACCTATTCACACTCATTTTTTTTCTATTTCGCATCTACCCTTTTTTCTCCTGTTTATTAGAATAACAACAGAAAAATTAAACAAAACAAGATGGCAAATTTCGTAGCTGTTCTAACTCTATCAATTTTAAGCTCATATAAGCTCTGGTAAAGCCATGTATCAGCTCCTACTGTGCAATGGCTTTTTTTATACAGTTTGACCATGTGATGAAAGAAACTAGTTGACATGCACTTACTGTATTAAGCCCTGGCACCTGCATTGCAGACACTAATCAAAGTGCTCCTTCAGAGGGGTGAAAGAATCACCATTTGTAATGCAATAATTAGGCTGGGTAGAAGGGCCTGAAAAGTAAATCAATCTCGTCTGCTCTCTAAATCTGACACCATTCTCTAGGCAGATTGTTAACATAATGAGACAGAAGCCTACAAGAGGTCCCATAAAAGACCTATGTTTTTTTTTCCCTTCCTTCTTTATACTTGCAATGTTACTAAGAGCATAATTACACACAAACCTACCCTAAGTCACTGGCATAAAAGCAGCTATTTCTAAGAAGCTCATCAAAAATAAGTTGGCAGAACAGACGGGCTATATAACACAGCAGCAGGCTGACTCAATTTGCCCAACTGGATGAAGATTATTTTAACCTATTCCCTACTAAAATTATCATGATTATGTCTGACAGGGAAAAGTAATAAGTTCCTATAATATGGGAAGAAAATAATTTTGGCAAATTAATCTGATTCTCTGTTCACACTGAGCAAATGAAGAATAATTCCACTGAAATCAATACTATTATCAAAATTGTATGAGGAAAGAATTACATCCAGTGTGATCACTGTGATTTTTAGAAAAGGAAACCAGTAACAAGATAGAAACATTAGTGGCAGAGTTTTTAAAAAGACAATTTTTGTGTACAGCCTCTCAAATTTCAAGGGTGAAATCTTATTTAATAGACAAAAATAAGCAATTCCATTTTCCTTAGTAAGAAAGTTGCACCTTAGTTGATGCTTTGTAGCACCAAAAGCTTAGGAACCTTTGTTACAGATAACCTGTTATGGTTGTTATAAATAGTTATGTAAAAAATCATATAAAAATAAAAATCAACTATGCTGCAAGTGATGGAATGCAGTAAGCAGATATTTGTGTACAACAATAAAATGAACAGGATGAATCTCTCTTCTTTCATAGTCAAACACATATTAGTCATTATTTTTACTTATATACTCTGATTTAATTTAATCACTCCCTTTTAGAGACTCTGTGTAGCCTGGTAATACAGTAATTGTCTGTGATAAACAGGTGTAAGCTTTGCACTATATCTGCAAAGCCTCTCAACTGAGGCTTGTCAGGTGTACTTTTCTGAGCTTTCCTGGACCTGAAGCTCTGTTTGACTTGCTTGAGCTGTGACAACAACTCCTCTAATTAGACAGGTGGCTACGGCTAACCTGTGTTACTTTTGTGTGTCTTTGTCTGGTAGAACCATATTTTTGCATAGATAGCAGTAACGAGCTATTATTCTACATGGAATGAGATATTTATGACTCTACCGTCATGATGATGTAGAGAATTATTGGCCTAGAATGGTAACAGCAGTCTTGAGAATTGCAGATGTGGTATATGGCACTGAGGACTTCTAAATTTTACTTATACAATATATTCAATTAAACAACATGCTTTCCAGTGATTTCGTGAGGTTGTTTTTTTCAGCTGGACATCATGTTGATAATTTAAAATACCCTCAAATTTCAGGATACTCAATGTAACCAACAAAGGCCACTCAATAATTACTAAATTCTTGAAATACAAATTTCATACATATTTCATAAGTATCTATATTCTCAATTAAAAAAAAATAGTCTCGTAGACTTTTTAAATGTCTAGAAGTTGTATTTCAATGCAAGCTAGCCAGTTTGTCTTCTTTTACAGTTATGTCAGAAGCATGACTTCTGTGATCTGCCTGAGTGACCTCAAAATGAGATGAATTGTGGTTGGTAGGCACCTACTTCTTCACATGGATTGGGTCATTTGGCTCACATCTGAATGTCTAAACTCAGGTAAGGAAACTTGAAAGTAATAAAGAAGCAATGTAAGGGTAACAGACTGTCTGCAAACTTTTAAGAGAGTAATAACTGTTTGGAAAGTTTATTTATACACAAGATGCATAAAACTTAAACTTTGCAATCAAAATTTCGCATCAATTCTCTGCTATGTCTGAATCTGTTGTTCAAAGAAGGTAGAAACTTTTCAAAACAACTTCTTACTCTGCTTCTGCTTCTTTTACAATATTATACCTTCCCATTCTAAACTGTTTTGTTTTCATTTATTTTATTTTCTTGTTTCATTTGTTGTTTCATTAATTTGTTCATTATGTTGTTTCATTTCATGTTGTTTTCATCTATTTTGTTTTGTTTTCTGAACTAAAAGACGCCAGTCTTTTCGTTCAGAAATTCTGCCCTGCAAGAGAGGAAAGAATCTATTCCTGAAATGGCTGCCCAGCACATGAAAGCCATTAACAGCACACAGAAGCTGTAAGGAGTCATTCAATATGACAGGGAAAAATGAATTGAAAACTGACTTCAGTCTGAACCCTGGATAAGCACTGTTTCGCTAGGACAATGCAGATTCAGTGCAGCAAAACAACTGATTTGACTGTGTTAAATTAAGTTTTTAGAACTATATGTTGTGGAAAAGACAAAGTTTCTCTATTACAACACCATTACAAATGTTCATCATTGCTTTAACTAGAAAAGCAACACATACAGAACTGTTTTTATACTATTTATAAGATTTAACAGAACACACTGTTTTAGTTATATTAAGTAACAGCAGATTTGACAGTCTGTTTACGCTTTATTTTTTTTTAATGGTCAAAATGGAAATCATGTGGGGGGGTTTTTTCCATTAAACACTAAGGGTTTTTTCTTAAGAAGCAAAATTTTGCAACAGACATTCAAAATTTTTAGAAGGCAGTATCTGTATCATATAATGTTACACAGCACTTAAAATTACATTCTAAAACTTACAGTTTGCAGAACATGCATGTTTTATTGAATACTTCAAATTAATGCAAGGTTGCAAGTTGTGCTGATCTTGTTTTCATATGATAATATGCAGAAAATAAGGCCAAAGTCATCAGTATGACCAAGATTTTGACTTTTATAAGAACCCTAACTGAATTATCAGGGAAAAAAAATATTTCAAGCTTATTTTTTAAGAAAGAAAATAAAAACCATTTTAATGAAAACTCATGAACATAAAAAGTCTACAAAGAAAATGGCAACCATGACTTGCATCCTAGCATAGTGCAAATCTCTCCTGTCTGGATAGCTGGCTCGTAAGAAGCTAGGCTCTTCAAGAGCAGTCAACACCCCTTTAGAATTTAAAAACCTTATAATTAAGGTAAAAATCTCTTTCTCAATACCACTGGAAAACTCTTATCTGTGGAGCTGATCTTTACTGCTCTTTTTGTGCTCTTTTGTATACTGCCTGAAAGCAGCTTATGCCATGGATGCAAAACACGAGAGATCTCCCAAATATTTCCATGACTTAACATTGGCCAGCAGCACCCTGGCTGAACACTGGCATCTAACCAGAGCAACCTCAACAATTCTCAGTTTATCAGATGAAATTTAATTTTTACTGCCCTAAGTATGACAAACATTTTGCTCAACCTGCAGCAGGGTCAGGGGTAAATCTGTAAGAAAGAGAAAAGAAAACCAGCTCTGGTTTGCTGCCACCATTAAGAGTGAGGGAAGTGAAAACTGCTGGTAGGTGAAACCTGATATCAAGCACAAACACCCCCCTCTGGTGTGCACACAAGTCTTTTGGGAGCTACAGCCAGGCTGCTTTTCAAGGTCCCACAGTTTCAAAAATAGTAGAGCTACAGATATTTTGCTGTTCCTCTGCTTTCACATCTACAGTTTCAGAGAGCAACAGGAGCAAGAGTTGTTTACAGTATCTTTAATTTTTTTTATTTTTTGTCCCTAGCTGCAATTCTGAGGGGGTTCAGATAGACATTTAAGAAAAGAACCCAACTGTGTGTATTCTAACAGATTAAAAGAGAAAATTGCACATGTTTTTGACAATCCTGATTCAGTATCTTGGTTTTTTCCCAGATAAATCTACAGAACTGATGCTACAGCAGTTGACTAAAAACATTAATGAGCTGTGTCCATTTTAATTGTTTCAGACGAGCAATTTCCCCCATAGTCTGAAAGTCTTTGAGAGTGCAAAAAATCCAGTTAGAGGCCAAGTTCTGTCCCTTGACTTCAGGCAGTTAATATAGAATAACGTCTCTGACAGTAGCCCAGCTACTCATGATTTACATTTACGTAACTGCAGATAAGGATGTTGACAAATTCTTTCCATTCAGCTGAAGAAAAAGAAAAAAAGTCCTATTCAATACAGTACAAGGCTAAATAAATTCAAATTTTTAATTTTTTTTGTTTGTTTTTAGGGTTTTTGGGGTCCTTCTGGGGTTTTTTAAATGGTTTTTTGTAGTTTTTCAAATGAAAACAATCCCTGAAGAAATAAGGACCCTGGAAAAGATGACGCTGAATACAGATGTGTCTTATTTTGGGGTCATGCTTTGAATAGTAGTTTTTGGTTACTCAGAAGCCAAGTGACTCTGCAGTTAGTTGAACAAGCTATAATGAGATTGTTTTCAATAGCATTTTGAGATTAAAAAGTGTGTCAGAAGTGCATCGGAGCCTATCAAAAATTGCAAGGCCTTCATAATATTTTAAAGACCTAAAACATTCTGGATACATTAGGCTAAAGACTACATTTAAGAATTTTGTGCAGGTATTAGACATAATCTTCCCAAAAGTTTTGTGCGCTGATTTTGACAAAAGGAGTAAAAAGGGTCATGTTGGAAACTCCTGTTCCTACTGACTCTTACTGACATATTATTAATGTCTCATGTGTAAATTTTCTAGAGAGACAATCTAGTTTGAAAGGTGTGGCAATCTGAGAAATAATATTATCTGCTAAAATTGTTAGCTAAAGGCCAGTAAGCTTCAAGAAGCCAGCAGAAAAAGATCTGCTACCTGCATTTGCATTTTGTAGCTCAGAGCTCACCTCAAAAGTAATGTGAGAGAAAGACAAAATAGTGAGACAAGAAGTGTGTACTATCACATATATATTTTTACTGGATAAAAAGCGGACCTGCAGAAATCCACTCAATACAGCGAGTAGTTAACATCACAAAAGAGTAATGACAGAGTTTAAAGGAGCAAGTAGCACCAAGATGTCCAGAGCTTTATGCCAGTGGTCCCTCCAAGGCAGCAGGCCATGGGCAGTGCCGCAATAACCAGCACAGGCCCAGTTATCACTAACTTTTGTTGAAGCTACAAGACTTTATGATATTAGTCACCTTGGAGATGAATTTCCCACTTTTACATGCTAATATGCTCCCTTAGGTATTCCCTGTGCTCTGTTCTGAGTTTCAGGAAAACCTTTTTTTTAAAGCCATTGTTTTTAACAGATAAAACAAAGAGATAATCAAGGCAAAAACTTACCTTCAAAAGAAATTATATTAAAAGAAAAGCAGCTAATAAATTGGAAAACTTTCTAATTGCAAATTAACCCCTGACTCACCCACCTGATTATCATCTTACCTTTCATACCACTTAATTCTCTGCACACTCGTAAAGAGGAAATAGCCATCACTCTTCCTAGCCAGCATTTCTTTCCGTCTCAGAGTACAACAGGAGAATATGGGTCCAGTTACTAAACAGCGATAATAAACCCACCTTAATTGCTTCAATTAGATCATCCACAGGGAATCACTTTACACAACCTATAGGGATTAACAGGCTCTTCATGAAACACTAGGAACAATTACACAGGGATGAGTAACCATCAAGAGCTGGCAGAGGAACAAAGTTGCTATCTATAAGCTGTTGTCTCCGTTACTCTCTGTACTCATCTGTGGGGAGGAATTACTCTTTACCCAAGTACAAATACCCAACCAGGACAAGTCGGAGGAAGATTTCTGTAAAGACATCCCTGAGGATCACGCTAATGTTAAGCCCAAAATTAATGTAGTCTCATCATACTGGATGTGTCACAAGAGCAGGCATTTAGTATTTTGACACAATCTTTGCTCAGCCTGTGTGCCTTGCCCTTTTCAAACTGTGTTCGCCTTGTCTTTTTTGAGAGGTGTTTATTTGGCATAGCAAGAGAGTCAGTGTAAGTACAGGAAATCAAAGGGATTAATGTTCATAGAAAGTAAATACAGTGTAAGCATTTCTTTTAATGGACAAATATTTAAACTGATTTTGACTTTATTTGATCATTTCTATGAGCACGATACTTTAAAGTTACATCTATTAGTAATGAGAAGACAGGAAAGAAAAGAGTAAACAGTGCTTCCCATGTGGCAATTTCTATATGTAGCTAGGTACATGTATATGAATGTACACACATATTTATTGAAGACTATGCATGTACACAGAAGGATGGTATGAAAAAAAGTGTGATAAAATTTCAAATACCCTCAGGATAACAAGCTAATTCTAGAATTATTTTCTGTTCATCACATTCAAGTGGGAAGGATGCAATCTCCCAAATACAGAAAACTCTGCCTTACAGCTAAAACCCTGGCATCTGCCTACTCTAGTGAGACCATGCAGGACTCCATATGCTTCAGTGAAACTAAGCTTGTAGACTGAAACTTGCCCCCCAACTAAATTTATGGTGGTTGGGTTGAGAAGTCAATTATAATTCCACAAAATGACAAAGTAGCAGCAGTCTTGTCACAACTTAAGAGGTCACAGTACATTCTGAGATGTGATCAAAAGTGAGACAGAATATTTTAGCCATAAGAAAATCCCCAGGGCTTTTTAATTTTGCCATAAGCCTGGATGAGCTGGTTGATTATAGCATTTGACAACTTATATACCGTTTCAGGAAAAGAAGACTTACTCTAAAGCCATGGATTGGTGACAAAAACCTTCTAAGAAGTTTTGGTTGCAAATGATGCAATAGCTCTTTAACTGCATCTCCGTCACAAGCATTTGTCTTTGCATATAAAGTAGCTTTGGGATCTTTTCTGTCCACCTTTTTCTGCTACTTGAGACCCTTCCAACATGTCATTTACACTGGACTTCTCTGACAAGCTGAAGCTGCAAACAAACAGTATCTTCCTCAAGAATATTTAATGAAGTAGGAAAATACCATAAAATGTCTTTCTGATAACATGCCCCTCTTACCACAGGCTGGAAACAAAGATACTTAGAGTGTGAAATAACATTTAACCTGAAATGTCTTGCATGGCCAGTTGACAAAGACATTTTCCCAAAGGGCAAACACTACCTTTTCAGATATCAGTATGAAAGGAAATGGGCCAAATGAATGAGCACCTGCACTCAGTCCTTGCATCAATATACTTGAAAAACCCAAATTATCTGCTAGCTCTCCAGAGACACACAGAAAAGTTCTAAAAGTGTTCTGCTGGGTTGGGTTGGCAGCAAGAAATGCTTCTGATCATTTCCAAATGATGAGTGACATCCTAAAGAAGAAGAGAAAGTAGAAAATGATTGCTTGAGAAAAGTAGAATAAAACCAGCATCTGCTTTACAGTCAGACAGACTTTACAAAGGACAGGTAATGCTTCTAAGACTAATAACATTCCTAGCACTCAAACTGGGGAGAAAGAAAGTTTTATCTACTATATGAGTAGGTTTGCTAGGATATATCTTTTGCCCTTCCAGACAAGTCGTCACTCCCTCTATCGTACCACACTATTTAATTTGCAGCTATTGCCAAGTCAGTGTTTTATCTAAGCAAAGTTGGCAGAATTTCTATAGGAGTGTGATGCTCACAAAAATTCCACCAAAAAATGATGATGGTTCATATTATTCAACAGTGCAACTGAGATTAAGCTGATGCTGGTTTTTGAATCCTTGTTCTCTGGAGGCTGATATGGAGAAGTAGGAAATATTTTGAACTTAAGAATTACTCCTTTCAATGGCAGTGACTTTGCTCTGTGGTCTACATTCTGTAAATTCAGGTTGAAGATACCATGTTGCCCTATTTCAGATTTTTATTCTTCAAGTTTGTTTCTAATGCCACGAGTATTTGGAAAGAAAATTTTCAATACTTTAGAAGAAATATGTTACATGAAGTAGAAGGGTCCTAAAAAATCAGCTAAAAAAGTAAGATCTAATACTTAAGAAAATATTACATATTATTTAGTGTATTTGATTTAAAGAAAAAACTTTTCCTTTTGCACAGCAGTATTCAGTTTTCTCAGTAGTGTTTTCCAGTTATTGTGGGTTTTTGCTTAGGAGATGGGTTTTTTTAACATTATTGTTAAACAATAGTTCTGGGGGTTTTATTATTATTTTTGGGAATATAACAAAATCAGATTCACTGCATTACTTTGACTCTCTGAAGAATGTCTGATCTTTTTTCAACTCATAAAAAACCAAAATCATAAAGAAAGAAGACCAAAGATGAGTCAACATGACAAGAACACATTCTTTGCCATGTACAAAATTCCTCTCTCAGACATGTGTTGTCCATATACAAAGACAACTGCCTTTGCCATGCCCTTCTGTACATAAAGGTTTTACAGAGCTATATCCACTGCTTGTTTGTATGGTCTTCAACTGCATGCTAGATTAAAACAAATAAAATTTGTATCTTTAAAGGATAATATACTATCATCAAGGAGAAAATGTTACTAAGGAAATGGTAAAATACACCTTTCCATAAAAAAAGTGCAGAAAATACACAAGGAATAGTAGTTTAAGTAAGTAACTTCAGCTAGGGTTTCTTAGAGCTAGAAGTATGACTGAATTAATTAATAAATCAAAACTAGAGGAAAAAGAAGCATATTCATGCTCCTCCAAGAATAAAAAAAGTCTAACTTTTTTTTTTGAAAGAAATGTTGAATTTTTTTTGGTAGGAAAAACCTGTTCAGAAATGTTTGGGATGGGTATCAAATGTTATTGGTTAAAAACTAACTCTGCAGTGGTTATGTGCAGACCTACAGCAGCATGTGGTACCTGCCACAAGCTGCTTATGGGATTGTGACATTTGCTGAGCATTTACACAGAGGAATAATGGAGCATAAGGTGAGGTTGCCTTCATGCTGAGACCACTGCCCATCATGCTGACCAATACTGTCTCTGGCTCTCTTCTGATCCCCCATGGCCTGGACATATTTATTATCTCTTGTCTAAAACTTGCAGAGACATTTTAAATGAGTCACAGTGGCAGGTGGCCCTTATTAATACCTCTTAGGATGTGAGATCTGCTGGAAATCCTAATGAGAGAGAAGAAACCAGAAGGTGGGACAGGGAAAGGTCCTGTGAGGAAAACATGAAAACAACTATATTTGGAAGATAAATATATTTTGGTCATTTGAGTCAACAATAATGGTATATTCCAAGAAAAGGAAATTCTGTGTAGTAATAGCTTAATATATCCTGTTTGGAGCAGACTAGGCATTAATAACATTTTGTACTATCCTTGTAAATAAGTAACAAAAAACACAGATTACTTTATTGTAACAGAAAATAAAATTATAATAAGGCAAATTAAACCTTTGGACCACAACAAATTCCATTTGATAACTACATCTGAAGTAAAATAATTCTAAACATTAACATTTAGTGAAAGCTGAAAACTTTATTAGTTCTGATGTTGAAAAATACCTTTCAACAGAGGAAAATTGACTATGTGTTTTCCAATGCAAGCTTAGACTCTAGTAACAAAAGCACCACAGAATACAAAGGAAATGTTCTCTTTTCTATTCTAGCTTACTGGAACTGGAGATCAGTGGCATTATTACCATTTTCTTGAAAGGAACTACAGAGAACAGGAAGAGACATGCCAGTGGGAGAGGTGCAGAAAGTCTATGCGGGATTTAAAACCACTAAAGGAAAAGGAGCAGAGAAATTGTTATGGAAATGCAACTTGATGCAGTAAGTAGAAATAACAGGTAAATACTACTGAAGAAAAATAACACCAAGAAATGAATCACTGACATTAATTTGTTTCTGGAACAATCTTGCAAGATTAGGGTAGGAAATTAACTGTTTTTAACTGAACACACAATAAGTTGCAGCAGGAGTGGGTGTGAGTGATACACTTATATTTTGCAAATGTCTGATTACTCTGATTTACCATACATTATCCTGTATTGAACACACACCAAATTTTAGTGGTGTTGTTTTGGTGTTTTGCTTTTTTGTTTGTTTGTTTGGGGGTCTTATTTTGTTTGTTTGGTTGGTTGTTTTTTTTGAGTTTTGTTGTGGTTGGTTTCTGGGGTTTTTTGGGGTTTTTTTTTGGTGGTTTTTTTTTGTTTGTTTGTTTGTTTGTTTTTCAAAAAAAACCCATACTGGTTAAATAGGGCCACTTTTAGACGCTTAAATTAACCAGTCAACCAAATAAGTTTTGTTTTGAATGAAAGAATACCATTTTGGGGTTTGAGCATTCTACAAATTATTATGTACCCTCTACTTTTTTTCACTGACTAAATTAAAAATCAATTAATATATAAACCTATAAATACAAACATCTAAAAATATAAATGTGCACATGCATGTACATATACTCTTGTGTACCCATGAAAATGGAATGTCCTGACATCAGAGGGAAATGTGTTTTGCATGTCATTTCCAGAGGATAGAACATCATAACAATACTTATTTTTAAAAAAAAGTATCTCAAAATTCGCAAAGTGCTACAGTGAGTCAGTGATCTGAGGTGATCCAATTAAAATTAACTTATTTTAATCACAGAAGTGGTGACTTACACCATCCAGAAACACTTAAGTTTATGGATAGTTTTACTGTACAAAAACAATGGCTGGTTGCCAATTGCTGTTACTGTGAGATACGCAGAGGTACACAAAGAAATACTTTGGATGTATTTATAAAATATATAAATATGCGCAGAGAAAAAATGAATGAGATATAGCATTTGGCTTTTGTTATTGAAGTACTTATTAAAAAGGCTTTTGGAGTGTGTTTACATTTCCTTTTATATCAATAGGTACAACACCTTTACATGAGCAAGGCAGTGTTGCTGCAAAAGAGAGGATGAAGTACTTGGCCCACAGAAACCAATTACAGTTCCACTACAACAACAAGGAAATGAAAACCAATTGAAAGCACAGCTAATCCTCATCTTTGAAGGAATGCAGCACCAAAATACTTGTCATACACTGAAATTTTAATGCTTCTCACTCTTCAAACTGTCCCACCAGGCCTCCTTTGTCCTTAACTCTTATGCTGTTCTACACACAACTTATTGGAGAAAAAAAAAATTAAATATCCCACTAAGTCTTGAATTAGAGTTCTGTTGTGTACCACTTTGCGTTATCATACATTAAAATAGGGAAGTCAGACAATATTGGGCATGCTGTTAACTTCTGTAGAGAAAGTAGTTCTTCACATGCTTTCAGCTCTAAAAAATTCATTCAAATAAGGAGTAAAAATGTGATATTAAGTACATAAAGTAAGAATTTGTAGTCCTGGACACAGCATTCCTGGTGAAAGAACTCAAATGAGCTGAACCATAAAAATACAATAATACTTTGTGGGAGCTCCCCAAAAGCTAAATAGGATTCCATGGCAAATTTTCAATTCTTGCAATTTTTAAAAGAAAAGTTATCCAGAAACGTCAAGTATTAATCCAAAGAATACTTCATATTCAAAATTTTATTTCAAGTAAATGCACTGTTCAAATGAAGCATACAAATGCCTTCTACTGTCAGCAGTTATAGTAACCTGGACACAAAAATAATGAAAACCATAATCAATTTTTCTATTTTACTTTCAATGTGTTCAAAAATCTTTAGAGTTCTCTTATGTGTCCTCCTGGTCTGAAATGCCTAAAGTTATTACAGAAAGTTGACTGCAATATTTGTTATTATTGATTATTTCAGGAGCTGGAATAGGCACTTAACTTTTGCTCATGAACAGCTAGATATGTGTGAGATTTGATCCAAACTACCAAAGCAACAGCTTTGTTATATCTTTATATCTGTTTCTTAGCACTCACTTTTCATTGTACCTTTCCGGCTCATGAAAAAGCTTTTTTTTTTTTTTTAATCATTAGAATCTCCTTCATGGGTTACAGAAAAGGAGCCGTGATAAAAAAAAACCCTCTTACTCATGAATTGCAATTTTATTGTTTAACCAGTTATAGTTCTGAAATATTAAAGGAGGAATGAAACTTGAGCTGTCCTAAGTGGAAATCCAGAACTAATTTTAACTTCAGACTGTTCTGATCTTTCTTATTTCTCAGTCTTATTTATTTTCATTCCCTATTCCATGTTTATCCTCCAAAAGCCATTACTGTGCTTTTAGACTGTTAGTGAAGTATTAAAGAAAATGTTATCATGCTGATTATCTATATTAATGCTGGCTTGCTTCAATCTAAAAGATAGTTTTGATCTGGGGTTCAGATCCCAATAACTGCCTGGAAAAAGGCTGGCATGAAGATTAAAAAAAAAGTAGGTGTCTGCTCATCCATAGTTTAAATTAATACCTTTTTCCATGCAGAAAACATTTGCTTCATTCTCCCTGAAGTTAGTTCCTGTCTTTCTTTAAATCACTGCTGGAGCTGATCTGCCAAATAACCTACACTTGCTAAACCAGTAATGTATTCCTACAGAAAGGAGAAAGTGTACCACAGGCTGTCTCTTCTTTCACTTCTCTGAACCCACCACCCTTTGGCAGGCTGTCGTGAGCCATTTTCTGATCTTCATCCACCCGGGAGGTCCCATATTAAGCTTAACCAATGATATCTTGCTTATTCTATCATTTTAGCAACAGAAATGTTACATATGGGACTGCAAGAAGAAATGCAGATAAAACTCTGCTTGCAATACATCAAATGCAAGCATTATCCAGTTTTCTAAAGCCTCTTGCTTTTATTTTTATAAATGCAATGCATCACATTTTATTGTAATGCTCACTTGTGTACTACTAGCTCTTTTTCTGTCATTTAGTTTAAACTATGAGGTTTATCAGAGTGCTGTTGACTCCACACTAACGAGCATTAACCTTTCACTAAAGTGGTTTTAGAGACACAGCTCTCAGGCTTGCTTCCTTGAGATAACTCAAACACAGTTATTGTTAGCTTTGTTTTTATGTTGACAATTTCACATGATTGGGGGGAAAGAAAAATCATTGTTCATCCTATTCCTGTCACTGTTAGCAAAAGCCAAAAGACACTGGAATAAAAAACATCTAAGTGGAGCCTTTTAAAATGCCCAGTGCTCCTGAAGAATCAGCAATGACAAGTAGGGATCTCAGTAAGTCAATTCAGGTTTCTGTTAGACTCCACTAGAACTTGGCACATCTGCACTTGTGTTTCACCTGTCTCACTTAAGTGCCTCATATTAAGCAGCATGAATTTGGGCCCCGAGTGTCCTCTTTCTGTTTTGCAAGAGGACTAACTCACACCTTCTTAAAACACTGTGTGCATGTGTATGGATTACTTACTTAGCCATAACACTTATTCAGGAGATAATATACTAGCTACTTTCAAGAAGAAATGAAAGTTTCCCACAGAGAATTCTTCTATGCACAATGTTATTTAAAATCTATTGTTGCTTCTTGTACATCAAGGGAAATATTTTCTCAGTATTAATGGAAGAGAACACTTTTCATTTTGTTTCTGAAGATCAAGCATGATTTTAGAAAGGTTAGCTAGGGAAGGGAAAATACCTTGATTGTTTTCCATGTCTCACTCTATTGTTTTTTCAATTCATCTGGTTGTCCATCTGAAATAACTTGCACAAAGGATGAATTAAAAAAAGCAATGCACAAAACTTGGAGAACAGTCTGCATTCAGATGTAATTTATACTTTACAAGGACTATGTTTGGTCAGTCCCTTAAATGACATGGTCTTGCAATGTTGAGATATTTTAAGATTTGAACAAAGGTTTCCTATACCATCGACAATTTAAAGCATTTCTAAGATGATATCACTGTTGAGTTAATACCAGGTCTAATCATGTTATTACTTTCATTATAATCTTGACCAAGGCAGTTTGGAAAAGGTGAATGCTTTCAAGACGTACCATTATAAATGTCAACTGTGTACAAGTCACTTGCTTTAAATATACATGATCAGGATAGCCTTCCTTTCAGAGGCACAGTCAAGGCCAAGGACATGTATTTTCTTTTGTCTTTGAAATAAATAACAGATATTGACTTCTTCTTTCACTATTAGATTCATAAACAATCCTTTTTATAAAGGATCTTTTATTACATTTTTTTGTGAAGTATAAAAAAAAGGAAAAATAGTACAATGCAATCAAGTAACACAATGTTATTAAATATTCAATTTGAAAATTTCTTTCTGTAAGAGCTAATAGCTAAGAGGACTACAATTGTCAAAGCCCAGTCAGGTTAAGGAATTGAAGTTATGCCATTATCCTTTTTTTTAAATATTGTCATAGTAGTACTGGGTTTTTTTAAAATGTTTTTTTTTGAGGGGGATGTGGGGGAGGGGCTGGGCAGCGATGGATATATTCCGTGTGGCAGAGACTTTAAACAGAATGCAGGTCTCTATAATTTCTATAAAATAAAATCAGACAAATATGGATATTGTTCTATATATTGGTTTATTGGTTAATATATGGTTCTATGTAGTCGTCACAGAAATTGCAATTACAAATACTCATGGACTATTACTGAAACTGCAATTACTTCAACATTTTTTCCAGCAATGGACTGAAAAATTACTTACAGGGATCAGAGACTTTCATTCTTTGCATACACAGGAATAACTATCTAAACCAGAAAAAAAGCCTCGCATATGACTGCAAAACCTGCCTTCTCTCCCTCCTAAATTTACATCTTTGATTAACCAGATTAACCAGCTAGCCTGAGAATTCAACAGGACTGAATTCTCAATTCATACTCCAAATACTCTGGGAAACTCACTGTCTTTGTTTCAACCTCATCTTCAAATCTTTTTTCGTGCCAGGAAGAGTCCATTTGCTACTCCCAGGAGATTTCATGGAAATATTCAGTCAGAACTTTCTCAGTACTTAGGCTCATTATGCATGGCATTATTTTTTTCTATGGACATTTGGGTCTAAATGGCAAGGTTTTGGTAGCAGGGAGCTATCTCATTTCAGACAAATCCAGTTCCAGCTGCCTCCAAATGGAACCACCACAGGACACAGCTGAGCTATGCCTGGGAGAAGCATGTTCATGAAAGAACAAAATACTGGACAACAGAGTAGTGAGAGGGGGAAAGAGTTGGAAAATTGCATGAATACCAAGGTGAGAAAAGAAGGAAACAGAGAGAGATGGTCCAGGCAATAGAGTAGACATTCCCCTGCAGCCAGTAGAAATGCCTACGAAGCTGCAAGTTTATCCTAAAGGAACTGCAGCCCATGAGAAGGACCCTGGCTGGAAGAGAGGAGAACTGTGAAGAGGAAGGAGCAGCAGAGAGGAGCCATTAGGGACTGACCACAACCCCCAATTCCCCATTCTCCTGTGCTGCTTGTGGGGTCGTGGTAAGTAAGGTACAGGACCCAAGAGTGGAGCTGGGCATGGGGTAAAGAGGAAGAAAAGTGTTGGTTTAATACTTGGTTTTGTTCCTTACTACCTGAATATACTTTAATTTGCAAGAAAATTAATATTCCCCACGACAGTAACGCTGTCTTTATTTCAGCCTACCAGCATTCTCATGATTTTCTCACCCACTCCCACAGAAAGAATAGTGACTGAGTGGCTGGGGGGGAATTTGTTCCCTAGGCAAGGCAATCCCACTACAGCACCAAAGTTAAACGTAGGTGTATCACTCATATGACACTATAGCTAATCTTCTAAAAGAAGGCATGACTCAGCCCCTTGGCAATGACTTTCATTGTGTTCTAAGCTCCAAATTGGCTGAATAAATCTATTCTGTAAAATTTGTTTACATTTAGCATTAAAACACACCTAAAGCTGTATGAACACAGGAAATTGAAAACAAAATTAACTCCAGAAGGTTTAAGTATTGTACTTTGAGTCAATTGTTTTCACAAATAGCTGCACTGGTACTGTACATCATATGATCAAGAAGAGATCTGTGTATCCAAAAGCTGTTCCTTTCTACCAGCTGTAACACTCAATACTACAAACAAAATGCAACTTAACCTCATATTGCTCTTAATTAACAAACAGTATGTAACAATATATTACCTATGGAGTTTGTGTTCTAAGATTTACTACACCTTGAAACTGGTGGGTTTTTTTCAAGTTTTCCTTAGCAAAAATTATGAATATTTTCTACAGTGGTAAATTTTTTTTTATCATGGCAGTATTCAAAGTTCTGCATGGCAAAGGGTCTTGAAGGCATTAGTTATACCTCACAAAATGGAAAACTGGTGTGAAAGATCTGAATACTTTTGTGACCAAATCAATCAGAAAACAGATATTCCCAATCTAAGAATATGATTTCTAAGAACACTAGGTATATAAAACAAATAACAAATAACAACAACAAAAAACACCAAAAACCCAACAACCCAAGAAAACCCAAAAAATAACACACCAAACATACTGATAAGGAAAAGAGGAGAAAACAAAATTTCCTTTAATATTGCTGAACATGAGCTTAGGTGGTGAACTCCCTACAGATACTTTAGGACAGAAAGTAAAAATACTATATGGCCCCTCCTCTACGTATTCTTAAATATTTTTGTGAATTACTCCTATAACTGAATTGGGAAATGATGCTGACTTCTAGTACAGAGCACTTGATAAAAACCTTAAGCATGAAAAATTGTATATGCAGCAAGGGATGTATTAAGACTAATTGCCAACAAAGCACTTCAGCCTTCCCCATCTAAAATTAGTCATCTATGTATAATACTTATATAGGCTCCCTTTTATCCAGTCCTGTTCTTCCAGACAATTCCCACTGCTCTCAGGCACCTCTTTTTGAAATGTATTAATTACTTGGTATCAATGTCTTTCCACTGACCATGGGAGGAGCTAAATGTCCAGTCTATTCTTAGACAATTCTTAGACAACTGAGTTGGGTGAGATAGTTCCTACCCAGGCTAATCAGAGGCAAACAACTTCTAGCAAAATAGTATCTCCTCTTTGCCAGAGGGAAACTAATGCAAGGTCAACTTTGTAATGTATAGGGATTGGTTAGGGTTTTTTTTCCTTGCTTTTGTTGTCTTTGTTTTCCTTTTACAATGTCATTTTTGTCTCTAATAAGTTTTGATTTAAACCACCTCACAAAACTCATTCCACAGCCTTCCAAAGCAAAAACCCACAAACTAAGCACCAACACCAAGCTTGGAATGTTTACTAGAATTTTAAATGCTAAGCTTTTTGAAAAATTGTTAGGCTGCAGGCAGTGGTGCAAACTCCAAGACAAGAAACTTTGCAGTTTACCTTATTTGATTTCTGTTTTTTTGTTTGTTTTGGACTTTTAGAAGGGATCTTCTGGTTAATGGGTACATTCTGAGACAGCTGGTTACACTTCTTCATTACTTAATCATGTTCCCACCAGAGGGAATACACATGATCAGAGTGCCATAAGTGGTGAAATGGTGACATCCATTCATTTCTTTTGTGGCAGAGTATAAATAAGATTGTTTTTAAATGTAAAGAGCATAAACACTGAATTTACAATTCTAAACTTGGAAAAAAGGTCTCCCATTTAATAGACTATTGCATATTACCCCATTTCTTAGGAGTAAGGAAAATTTCACAGTCCACCAAAGCAAAGAGGAATTGCAGTGAAAATGTGAAAATTATCAATAAAACACCAGGGTGTTAAGCTATAGTGCAAATTACCCTAAAGAAATTTTCACCTTGTACCTTTGACAACCCAGGAATTAGTTTTAATTATTACAAATCAAGTAATGAGGGAAAAAGTATACCTTTTGGAAAAGATACTGCACTATGAATATTTTTTTGCTGTTTGTTGCAGATTTTTATTATGTGTAACTGTGAAAAAAGTTGTCTGTAAAAGACTAACTCTAAAAGAACCTTAATTAGAAAGCATGTACACTGAAAAGGCATTTGATTACACATTAAATTCTACAATTTGTATCAGAAGCATCTATCTCATCCATGTAGCCTTCTCAAAAGGTAACACTGTGTGTATAACTGTGTGATGCTGTGCCTTGAGTAATCATTTACACTCCTGCACAGACAATGTAAATCACTGTTAAATCAGATTATCCTCTGAGGTAAGGCAGCAAGCATCATCATAGCTCCCATGAAGTCAAGAGCACTGAGACAATGTGTGTGAGCAGACCTGGTCCTGAGACCACTTCAGCCCCAGGTGCGCCTGATGCGGCAGAGCAAAGAGTCTGATGGAGATTAAACCCACGGGGCCTGGCAAGTGCCAGAACCTCACGGAAAGGCTGTTCCAATAGAACACCTTAACACACTGGACTAGTGGATGGTTTTGCAGAAGAGCAAGTTTGATATTTGCTCATGAACACCCAAACATAGTGTCAAGTGTGAGTATCAACATCTGCCTATCATGATTCATGACATCTCCAGGACCTACAGCTTTATATTGTCTTCAAGAGAATTATCCCAAAGGTGAATGAGAAGAGTTTTGTCTCAAATGACCAAATTACTTTTTTAAAATTTTATTTAAAACTGCATTTTTCCAATGCAATAATGAATAACTAATCCCTCATGAGTCTCTGGGTTGTGTATAAAATATATTTAGGCAACCTAATTTAAAACAAATCAGAATGAAAGTTCATAAATGATACAGACCATTTGATAGCTAGAGTTATTTGTCTTTTCAGAAGAAAGAAAAAAGTATGAGTCACTTAACATTTATTTACTTTTCAAACTAAAGTATAAATAATTTAGTGGTGAAAAGACTTCATTTAAACAACATACAATTTGATAATATGTTCCTAAGTAAACACTGTGTATTATGCTAAGGCAGGTCTTTTGCGAACTATATTTGTCATAATTGCTTTTTTTACCTCTCTGAGTTTCTTCTTATACTAGTAAAGCTTTTAACAATTAAAATATGTTTTTGGGTCGGCTTTTGTAGGGGATTTACAATAAAAAGAAAATCTCTTTTTCATCTTCCTGAAACTCCACTGAGAAATTTAGTCATGAATAAATTATGCCAAAATAAGAAAATGCAATAAAGACAGCTATAGATAGTGTCTAGATCAATATAAACATTACAGTGTACTTTCACAATCTTTTTAACTCAAAGGAAACCCTTGCCACTCACACAGAAAATCATTGAGCTTCCACTCCATCAACATCTTCTTATTAAGAAATTGTCATACAATGTGATGAGAAGAATTTTTTTCAGAACCTCAAAGGAAAACCGTACAGTGTCATTCTGTCATGCTCATACATCTTAAGACAATATTTTTCACTTTAAAAACATAATGAGGCTTTAAATGCCATTATGCCAAAGATGCAAAGGGAAAAACACAATAGAAGAAAATATTTTTCTGCACCTCTTATTGAAGGAAATTAAATAATTATTTAGGATTGTTTTTTTTAAATCAAACTGGCTGTTTGTTACTCTGTGTCAAACCACCTACTTTCTTTTAAAATATTTTCATTCCAAGGTAGTGAAGTCTCCTAAAATTGTTGTGGAAAGCCTTCTCCAATATCTAGAAACAAGGACCTAGTTGTTTTTTATTTATCCCTGGAGCAAGTTAATTTATATCTCTTTATATGCCCTCAATAATGTATTTTCTCTCAGCTTTTAAAATTATATATTTCTGTTTTCTATACATATTGGATCCTTACAGGATGTGGAAGCTTACTAGTTCAGTAAAGGAAATCACCATGTTTAAAACTATCTATTTAAATTACATACAAGAGGCTTACATAATTCACTTACATCAAATACAAAAGATGAAAACTTTCTAGTATACCCCATGCTTGGGATAATTATTTGTGTTTATTTGTATTTCTACAATAGCTTTGCATAAGTAACATTTCAAAACATGATTTTGAGCTTTTTAGATTCCACAAAGGAGCCAACACCACCAGATAACATTCAGCTAAATACCCAGGCAAACCAAAAAATCAACCAGATAATAAAATAAAATGAAATGGAAGTAGATAGCTCTTTTCCATAAAGATTAAAGTTCTCTGAATTACAAGATAGTAAAAAACAACCATAAAGTAGATGAAATATGGAGTAGAGATTTTATTTTCCATGTTTTTGAAACAACAGAACATCTCAGAAATGTAATCTACCAGGAAAATAACCTGAAAAGTAGAAATAGGTGTGATGAGACGAGAACAAATCCCTTTTAAAAGTCAGCCACCTAAGCCTGATCTGTTAACAGCAGACAGATTCATACCAACCTCCCTGCATTTCTAGGACTAATTTTTTTTTATTTTGCCAGGTTCTACATCAAGCAGTCAAGCTGCTTTAAGGCATGCCTTAGTATGGAAAAGTCTTGAATCTCACAGTTGTTCTGACAGTTGGAGGCTGAGAAGAACAAACAAAGTGTAAGGGCTCCCTCTAAAAAAGTTAGGAGATTAACATCCAAAGTTTTGAGTGATAAAACATCTCTGTTACTATGTTTCCTCATGGTTCCATGAGCATTTATCTGGAATGTTCCTAAAGTTGTAATATAAAATAAATGCTGAATAAAAGAAATGCTGACAGCAAAGGTAAATGGCAAATGGCTTCTATGTAAAAGTTAAACCACCTGCTCGTGTTTTATACAAAAATACATAATCCCTACCACAGAGCACCCTTAATGAAAATACTTTGTAGATTAATATGAATCAATTCCCCACTTACATCGCCAAAATTATAATTTGCTCCTCTCAGCCACTGAAATGACTAAGATACTTTAATTGTTTAGGTGCACTGGATTCTTAAAACAGTAAAAGTTGATTTTCTTTCAAGAATTCTTTGCAGCCTGAATCACCAAAGATTTTGATATTCACATGTATTACTATTTTTTATTTTTATTTTGTGTCTGTCTGTGCTCTTTAATTCTTATAATCCTGATATTTGCATCCAGCAGGAGTGTGAGGAAAAATCCCAAGTATTTTTGATGCAGAGAAGAAATCACACTTACAATCTTTGATTGCAGTAAAAGACAAAAATGGCTTAGTAAATATCTTTAGCTTCTAAGGAAAAGGAAAAAAAAACACCAACCACATTTTCTAGCAGGCCACAGCAGATATTGTACTGTTTTAAAATGTAACAGAACAGGGTTCCAATTTTTAATGTGGAGAAATAGGGGGGCCAGAAGACCTCACTAAAATATCCCTAGTTTTTCATTTCACTTCAGATAATTTAGAAATAAGTGTTTTGGAGGATTTTTTAATATTTGCAAGTGCCAAATACTAATGACACATTTATCGTAACTGTTGATTCCCGTAATCATGAATTCATATCCTATCTCCACTGTGAATAATATGTTCAGGTATTTTGACAGAACAAGATTATTTCTCATCGTCAGGAAGAAAGTAGAGAATTTCCACAGAGATCACAGGAATTTTATTCACAAGGACAGTATCTGTATAAATTGCAAAAGTCACACCTTTCTGTGTCCTATATTTTTTACTTAGGTCAAGACTGTCTGACTTATTTCCAAAAAAATCAACCCTATTTACACTTTGGAGTCTCACACATATCAGAAACTACAGAGCTTCTAACCTTGCATAAAGATTAGTCCGTAGAAAGGTGAATGCTGCAGTGCAGTAAAGCTCCTGCTAACCTCGTGTTGGTGCACTTGTCAAAGCAATACTGCATCAAAGGCACGACTTTTGTTTTGATTCCCTAAGCCTTTACAAGGCATTCTCAGTGGATAGATTTTTGCTATTCAGAACTGAAGTTAAATTCCACTAAATATCTGTAATAGAATGGGGATGAGAATTATCATGATGAGGATGTTCATGATGTCTGCTTCAGTTGGTACTTCTATTAGGGGCATCATCCCCATTTGATGAAAAAATGAAGAAAATTGTATCTGACAAATTGAATCACCATTAGTGTATCTTCCCTTACAAATTCAGTCTTCTTTTATGGATTTTATTTTCCTGCCAAAACTATTAATGCTTTATTGCCAAGTAGTCAGATTTTTCCAATACTGGAATTTTACTTGGGCTTACCAACTTCTTTTTTAAAAAATAATGGAACATCTTAAGATCCTTTTCTCCTATTCTCTCAAATATTTTAAAGTAGTCTTCTCCCTTACTTCCTGGTCATCTGGAGAGAAGTTTTTGATCCCATTTCAAAAAAAGAAGAGGAAATAAAAAAAAAAAAAGGAAAAGGAAGAATCATCTCCAGGTTCTTCTATTTCTCCATGTACTACTAAATGAATTAATTTGTATCCATCATACACTGGACAGACATTACTATATATGGCTTAAAAAGCTCAATATTAATTTATCAGCATTTTCTTGTGTAAGTTATATGACAGTTTCCATGAGCATGCGTACAAATTTTATATAAACCTTTAGCAGAATGACAGAAGAAATAGCCACAGGCCTTTAACTTAATGGTCTGTCAATACTGGCAAGGTGGAGATGATGCAAAAATAGGATGAATGTTTTTCGAGGAGCCATAATTTCTTAATGTTTTAAAGATAACCTGAGTTCAAGAGAAAAGAAAGATTTATTTTTTACTTGTATCTCTGTTTTAAAAATATTTAATTTCATATTTTTGTTTAAAAGAAATTTAAAAATCATGAATTCCAAGTTGTTTAGAGGCATTTTCCATCCTTCCTATGTTAGAATCAGAAAGGGTGTGGAGATTTCTGCAAAAAGATCACAAACAATCTGAAAGAGGCAGCACAAATTTCTTCCCCTTTAAAAATTGCAAAAACAGATGCATGTAAAAAACCAATTCTGTGATATAAAAAAATGAATATTCAGAGCCTGCTGAGTGCAAAAATAAATCACTCAATAAGGTTAAAAGAACAGTGAATTCTGGGAAACTGATAGAATACAAGCTACAGCACAGATAATCATTAGGCAATGAGAAAGATCTGGCAAGATTTCTGTAACAAAATTAACTCTGATAACTCTGCATCATCAGTTTACGAGTACAAGTGGGATTCAGGATAAAAAAAGAACTATGTCCTGTTTAAGTACTGACAGAATATAATCCCATATGTTGAAAAGGACACTATTAATAGGCCAGTCTTTTCTGTGAGAGGGAGAAATACAGTCTAACTCACATAAACTGCAAAGACATTAAATTTGGAGGTTAAAATTTTGTACACTTTAAAAGCATTAGAGGAATTTGACTTAATTATTTGTAAAGAAGAAGTGCTTAGGTTAAAACATAATTCCTTAAAACCAGTCAGCAAATGAAAACTCTTTGAGTTGGTCAAAATTATATTTTCTGACTCTTTATCATCTTTCCAGCAACTGTGGCGCAGCTCCATCCTTTCACACAATCTCATTACTTTTGTAGGGTTTGTTCTCTGTGATCACCCACCCACCTGGGACAGTTTTCCCTCCATGTCTTGACAAATCTTCTTTATTTATTTTCTTGCTCAGACATAATCTACCTCTCTGAAAAA